>PPOD03000259.1:0-43797 GCA_003708425.3 Jamesozyma rosinii
TGTTTAGCTCATTCTATTGGCCGTCATAAACTAAAGTTTTCCGCTGACAAGGTTGATGTTATGATCATCCAAGCTATTGCTTTATTAGACGATCTAGACAAGGAATTAAACACCTACGCCATGAGATGTAAGGAATGGTACGGATGGCATTTCCCTGAACTGGCAAAGATCGTTACTGACTCTGTTGCCTACGCCAGAATCATCCTAACCATGGGTATCAGATCCAAGGCTGCTGACACTGACATGAGTGAAATCTTACCAGAAGAAATTGAAGAGCGTGTTAAGGCCGCTGCTGAAGTCTCTATGGGTACCGAGATCACACAAGACGATTTACTAAACATCAAGGCATTAGCTGATCAAATTGTTGAATTTGCTGCTTACAGAGAGCAATTATCTAACTATCTATCAGCTAGAATGAAGGCTATTGCTCCAAATTTGACACAACTAGTTGGTGAATTAGTCGGTGCTAGGTTAATTGCCCACTCCGGTTCTTTAATTTCTCTAGCAAAGGCCCCTGCTTCTACCATTCAAATCTTAGGTGCTGAAAAGGCTTTATTCAGAGCTTTAAAAACAAAGCACGATACACCAAAGTACGGTTTACTGTACCATGCTTCGTTGGTCGGTCAAGCTACTGGTAAGAACAAGGGTAAGATTGCTAGAGTCCTTGCTGCCAAGGCTGCTGTATCATTACGTTACGATGCTTTTGCCGAAGACAGAGATGACTCAGGTGATGTTGGTTTAGGTAACAGAGCCAAGGTTGAAAACAGATTATCTCAATTAGAAGGTAGAGACTTGAGAACCACTCCAAAGGTTGCCAAGGACGCAAAGAAGGTTGAAATTACAGAAGCTAGAGCATACAACGCAGATGCCGATGCTGTCACCGAAGCTGCTTCCGCTGACTCTGACTCTGATGATGAATCTGACTCAGAAGAAGAAAAGAAGGAGAAGAAGAAGGAAAAGAAGGATAAGAAGAGAAAGAGAGATGAAGATGAAGACTCCAAGGAATCCAAGAAGTCTAAGAAGGAAAAGAAAGAGAAGAAGGAAAAGAAGGACAAGAAGGAGAAAAAAGATAAGAAAGACAAGAAAGATAAGAAATCCAAAAAGGAGAAGAAATAAACAATCTTCGAAATATTGAAGCTTTAGCATTTTTGTAGATCATTCCTCACATCTCAAATTTTATAAGATACTTTGTAAAATAGAAAAATAATAATAATATGTATTTAAATTAGAATAACAGCAACTAATTTAATAACTTTATACATTTCACTAAATTCTCTTTTGCTACTGATATAATCGAAGCAGTATAATCCAAGAAAAGTAATATGTAAAATAATAATAATTAAACTGTTACTACAGCAAATATAAAAATCTATATAGATCAAGAAAAGTTCTTAATCGGAGGCCCAATGCAGAGCGATTCTCACGAGATGATCAGTGCTTAGAGGCTGGGGCTTCGCCTGTTAACTTAGCGACGAATTCCTTAGCCATGTCACCGAAACCGACCATGAAGACAGTTTGCCATATACCTAGACCGATTCTTGGTGCGACACCACGATACAGACCTTTTATCCCACCAGTCTGGTAGATGTACTTGAATGTTGTACTGACAGTTAGGTTTTTAGGTCTATTTGGATCTTCTTTTTTCGATTGCATTTCTACTCTGATGACCTCAATTGGTTGATTCCAAGCACTTAAACCACCACCAATTGCGGAGGCAGTGATCTTTTCCAATGCAGATAATTTGTCATCTTTACCAGTCTTACCAGTTGCCTTTCTAATACCATCCTCGACTAATCTTGAGAAACCGAAACGAGAACCCCAATTGGTCATTTGTCTAATGGCAACCGCATTAACACCCCTATAAATCCCCTTTAAACCTTCCTTAGCATATATGGTTTTGAAAACAGCCCAAGAACTCTCTTGGACTGCATCACCTACTGCCTTTTTTCTTGTTATCTCGACTGTCTTCATACAGGTACAGAACCCCATGGTCAAGTATGATTGTGCCAGTCCACCAACAATACCACCCATGATCCCTGCTCCAAAGTTCCCGTACCCCAATCCTTTGAACTTCTGTTCAACTTCGGCTGAAACAAACAGTAATACTGCTCCCTTAGTGGAACCTTCGATCCAAGCCCATGGAATCAAACCTTGGTAAAAGCCAAAGACACCACCACGAGACCAGACGTGTCTGATAGCACCTAGAAAACTCAATTGTCTATGTGCTGCCATTGTTGTCTTGACGACTTCAAGAGGCTGGCCTAGAGTTGTGACTTCAGCCAAGTTAATACCGGCACCTAACAGGATGTTAGAGAACGAGACCGGTTTTCTTTTTAAATGCTCAGGTTGCTTTGTAGACATTGTGCAAATTGATAAGCGTTATGAATGTATAGTTTCTTTACGTTTTCTTTTGATTTTATCTTGAGTGTATCTTGCACAGCAAAAAGAAAGATTGGTATACTTGAACCAACTATATACCAGTGCATCCCTTCGCAAGAACGGAAACCTGCTCGAGGATCCATCTCTTTTATCAAGAGTCATAAGCATCCATCACCTACGTCTTAGTCCGACAGATTAGTGAAAAAAAATTTCCTGTGGAAAATTCGCGAGACGATTTCCGGTTTTGCTAATTGCATCAACACAGTGGTGGATTATCAGATGATGAAGAGTTGTAGAAATGCACTCAGAGGGTCTTGAAGATGAAGTGTACAAAGAGAGTTGAGACATTTGAGACGCAATGGCTAGGAGATCTAAGAAACGTTCTAAAAAGGGCTCTAGTTTGCAGAAGAGCACGCCAAATAGTAAGGGTCAGCTGGCTGAACTAATTGAGGCTAGGCAAAAGAAGGAAGAGACAGGAAGGATCACCAAAGCAGAACACACAGGTGCTTCAAACTCTAACGATGCTAAGTTGAAAGAACAGTTTTCTTCTTTGTTTAAAAAGTTTGAAACACCAAGTGGGACACCGAGGTCGCACGAAACAAAGCATGTTGTCGTCTACCCAAACGAGGAGACTGACAACGATGCAACTCTGAACATGGAGGAAATTGATGATGAGACTCGACCTAATATCCTTTCAAAAAGGCAGCTGCGTAAAAAGAATAAGCCGACGCTTTCACAACTAAAAGGTACGGTCCTACACCCGGAAGTGATCGAATGGTATGACTGTGATGCAAAGTACCCATACTTGTTAGCCTCAATTAAGTCTTCAAAAAATATTGTACATGTTCCTGCAAACTGGCAGTTGAAGAGGGAGTACCTGTCAGGACGTTCCCTGCTTTCCAAGAAACCATTTGAATTACCTGATATAATAAAACAAACAGATATTGAGCAGATGAGAAACACACTACCGAGCTCCAACGATGCAGACATCGACAAAGAGAAATCTCTGAAGGAATTATCAAGAGCTAGAGTACAGACAAAGACAGGAATGCTGGATATAGACTACAAGAAGTTTCACGACGTGTTTTTCAAACTTGGGTCTAGGTGGAAACCAGACCTTTTGCTGCCATTCGGTGACATTTACTACGAGAACAGAAACATTCATGAAGAGGCACAGTGGAAGAAAATGAAAAGCGAAGTGGTACCAGGGAAAATAAGCACTGGACTAAGAGATATTATGGGTCTTGAAGAAGGCCAACTGCCGCCATGGTGCAGTATAATGAACGATGTTGGACTTCCACCTAGTTATCCTGGCTTGAAAATTGCAGGCTTGAATTGGGGAATTGAAAATATGAAGGGTGAGAGATATGGGATTATGCAGAACGCCACAAAGAAGTCTTCCGAGCGGAACAAATATTTTGGCGCAATAGTCACATTCGAAAAGGATGATCCGTTGGAAGAGGTGTTTTATGAACAACCACAAAATAAAGAGGAGGAAAAGGATAATTCTACTGAGACTGTGAAGGAAACAGAAGTTACAATAGCCTCCGATAAGATCGGAATCAGAACAATGGATGTAACACCACTTGGTGAGTCAAATTCCAAGGATGTAAATATATCTGAAAGAGTAACGACAGACGATGATTCTTCCAAACAGTTATACAAAGTCATAGAGGAAGATGCCAACCAGGAACAATCAGAACATACCGGATCTAGAACAATGTATAAGCTATCCGATAAAAAGGATAACGAATCCACAAAGAAAGAAGCAAGCGAGCATGGTTCTCAGGAAGCCGACTCTGCAAATGAAGATGAAGAGTCTTTACAAAATTTCAAGTTCTAAATGTCTAACTCGCATATACAAATTAAAACTGCATAATTATAAATAATATTTACACTGAACCTGGGATTAATACATAACGACCTAGCTTTAAACATGGGGTTATTCGAATATTATATGAGTGTTCCACGAAATATAAAGTCTATTTAAAATATATTACCCGGATATTAATTGCTATTATTTTGAAAAATTTTTAGAACTCATCGCAAAATCGTTATATAATAATGGTCCATTATCAATTAATTGCATATGTGGAGAATTGCTTAGGGGAGGGAAAGTTTCATTTTAGACTGAAATTAAATATCTTAGAGTTTCACAATTGTCCAGGGAGCATATATTCGACAATGGGTTCATCAAAATCGAAAATAGAGAAGAGAAAGCATAGCCATTTGAGCCTTCAAGAGTTTTATGATCCAGCAGTGCCTTCTGCCAAGGAGCTGAAATCTGAAGCTGACTCCACTTCTGAGAAGAAATCAAAGAAAGACACGTCAGAGAAGAAGAACAAAAAAGACAAGAAAGAGAAGAAGAACAAGAAAGAAAAGAAGTCTAAATCTGAAATAAAATCAAAGCACTCAAAGAAAAGCAAATCTGAAAAATCTGCCAATGAGTCTTCGAAGGCCGTTGCCGATGAGGATATAACATCCCCAATAACAGAATCCCCGAAACCAAAGGATGCCCTTGATAGTAATCAAGACACTGAGCCAAATGCAACTGTCTATAACTATTCTGAAGTTATCCAACTAGAACACGCAGTTACAAAATTTGTGGAAACTTATGAGCGTATTATAGAGCTATCACCAAATTTCAAATCATACAAAAAGACAGTGGAAAATAAGGACAATGTAGACTTCCAGCTCCTGCCCGCATTGACCAGATATAAACTGAAGTTTGCTGCAGAATTGAAATCCCTTGAAGTATTAAAACAAAACAAAATCTTTGAAGAATTACTGAATTATGAAAGCAAATTCGATTCAAATGATATCAAACCAATATTTTCAGAACTAAAAGAAGATGATATTGCAAAACTGCCCGAGGAAAAGGTTAGACCTAGTAAAAAGAATGAGAGTGTTTTGATGAGCTCAAACAATATCCTCAAGGAATCATATTCTGAAGAAAATAATGATGGAACAACTTCAGAATGGCCACCAATGTTGCCACAGATCAAGGACCCTGTTCTAAGAGCTAGAGCTTTTATTCATAAATCTACGGTCAATAATAGACCTTTTTTCAGCGAGGAAGAAGCCTTGCAAACACACAATGAACGTCTTGAATTCTTGGGTGATTCAGTCTTGAATTCTCTGATGTCTCTCATTATATACAAGCAATTTCCTGGTTATAACGAAGGTAAAATGTCGAAGCTGAGAATAGAATTGGTGAAGAATGAAAAATTAAAGGAATGGTCTGGTCTATATAACCTGGAAAAATATCTGAAGACTGATATAAGGACGGCTTCAAATGCCACCTTTCTAAATGGTAAGCAGAAGATAAATGCCGATGTCTTTGAGGCATATATTGGTGCTCTAATTGAGGATGATTATGAAAATAACATGAAGGTAATCAGAGACTGGCTGTCGAAATTGGCCCAGCCTACGATTGCTCGACTGACTAATACTGATATTGTGTATAAAGATACAGATGATCTTAACACGAGTGCAAAGAGGAAATTATACTCCTTGATTGGCTACGCTGCATTAAAATTGCATTATGTGATCACCCATAGACCTGATCATGAAAACCCTAATACCATTGTAGAATGTAGAATCGGAGATGGTACTGTCCTTGGTACCGGCGTGGCGAGAAACATTAAGGTGGCGGGATTAAAGGCAGCAGAAGACGTTATGAGTAAAAAAGATGTTATAGAGAAGTATGCAAACATCCGTGCTTCAATTCCAAGATCAGAATCTACAAAGAAGGACGAGGACGCACCGCCATTTAAGAAACGTAAATTTTCGAAGAACATGAGTATTGGGACGGATTAATACGCTCAGGTACCAACGGGTGCTCCCATATGATCATCTGACTACTTCCTTAAATGCAGAAGGGACGTTGGATTCAACATAGATAGTTTTATAAATATTGCGTATATTACAAACACAGAGTGCATACACCAGTCATATCATATATCCCTTACTCGTCTTACAGTATGTCTGACAGAGCAATTGTTCCCTTACGTTTGCTTGAGAACTTAGCTCTGACTTTCTTTTTTGAATTATCAGGTTTAGGAGCATTGATCAAACTTGGCATGCTTTCAGAACTGACATATACTGTCTGCAACTCGTCCTTTATTTTGCTTTTGCCTCCCTTCAATTTCTTTTGAACCTTAGCACTCTCTTGTGCAAACCATTTTTCGAACTCTTGTGCTGCCAATTGCTCATCCAAAGCGCTGATAGCTTCTGCTGATGCGCTCCCAAAGACATTGGCGATTTCATTTGTCTCGACCCGTGTTGATGTCATGTATGGGATGATGCCTCCGGGGTTACCAGTGCTGACAAACTCGGTGTAGTTAGTAGTCGGAGCGTCAACTATTGAGTCTTTCTTCTTGCTTTTCTTTCTTTGGTTACGAATGGATTCTGAATCACTGCTCAGTAGTGATGGAAGGGCATTGTTCTTGTTTGATTGAACCGATTTTTTGCGCTGCTTGGTGATCACTGGAGTTTCTGATCCAGGGACTGCTGAGGCATTTCCGTCTCCCCAGACTTTCTGCTTGTCATGCCTTTGCACCGTATTTGTTGGAACTGCTTCTAACTGCTTCTTACGCTCCTTTTGTGTATTTTTTTTGAATGTTCTATTGATTTTTGAAGATGAACTAGTTGTAGTTGAAGCAGAAGTAGCACTGCCACTACCTGAATCAGGGCGACCCAATGACCCATCGTGGGACAGAAGTGATGGCAGATTTGTACTTGAAGTGTCAGAGTCTGTATGTATGAGGACCTCGGTCTTTGAGCTGCTGGAGGATACTGGTGATATCTGAACAGGAGCTTGGTTTTTGTCAATTGTTTTTCTCCTTGAACTACGGCCTACCATAGTGAACTCAGCAGTGCTGTATTCAATTGCGCTGGATTTGTTGTTGTCTGTTAGCTCAGGGGTCCATGGATTTTCCAGTGCTATATGTGATGGGGAATTAGTTATGTTCTTAGTAAAAATATTGGTGATATCCTTACTGACTGACGATTTCCTTCTGTTATTTAGCAGGGTGGCAGAAGATTTCCGTCTGAAGTTAGACGAGCTTGTTATTTCGCCTGAAATGTTGTGATATTTGAGGTCAAATACTGGTGCAAATGTGTGTTGAGGCGACATAAACTTTGCATTGAAGCTGGGAAGGTTCGTTGCAAAGAGGTTCATCCAGTCGGTGGATGTATCTTTATACCAGGGGGATGTTGCTGCGGGAATACCTGGGGTATCTGGATCACACGGTGGTGTTTGGAGAGTTTGTAATGTGGATTCTAGGGTATGCCATATATCAGTGTCGAAATGTGTATCTATGATTTCAAAATTTTCTTTACAGAATATCAACCCAATATGTGTGCATATGAAAATAGAACAGTTTAGGGACAACAGCTGGGCGTTGCAACTTGCTGCATTCAACATGAGAGGCATCACCGTGCCACCGTTGATATAATGACAGAGTATGCTTTCAATATATGTTTTCAGGCTGAAACAGAGGAGTTCATCTGCGGCTTGCAACAGGTCGAGCAAGAACTGCAAACAGTCCGAGAAAGAAGAGTTCATGACGGAGGCGTCAAATATCCCTTGGTATGGAGTCCCGTAGATATGTTTCAGGATACAGACGAAGATGTCCCTCTCTATATGTTCTAAGTTTATTGTTCTTTTACCATTGCTATCTGTTGTGGCCCATTGACTTGAGTTTACCATATTGAAGAATGCGTTCCGTGTAGAGAGAATGACAGAATGGGCATGTAATATACCGTCGTCCAGGTTGATAATTGTGTCTGGTTCTTGCAGTGCCGCGGTTCGAAAGGTGTCCTTCCCGTTGGGGTGGTCTGTTATGGCCATCTGGAGTAACTGGGCCAGGTAATCTACCAGTTTTGAATTGTGGAGAGAATCGTCAACGGCGTCTACCAAGAGCATTGTGGATTGCTGTGTTGTTGGCTTTTCGTCTGTGTATAAAAAGTGGATAATGGATTTGATTGTGCTGTCTATGAACTGTACCGTCGTGGTGCCAGATCCTGAAACGGAAACTACCCATTTTCCAGAATCGTACGGAGTGGTAAGTTTGAGTTGCAGAAGACCGTCCTTTATTGAGTACACCTTCTCGTCTCTTAGAGTTTTGACCATCCTGTTGCAGCGACTCTTGAAAACTGTCTTGTGAGCGTAGCATATGTGGGCATCTGATTCCATGTTAATGAATTCTATATCGAAGTTTGAAGTTGTGGTGTCTTGCTTGGCAAAGGGTATTGTAGATGCTGTGGGGAAATCCAAGAATGGCGAGAGCCGGGTATTCGTGTTAGAGATGTAGTCTGTTTGTTTGAATTCAGAATTATTAATTGTACCGAATGTTAGATTGTCGTCTGTTATTACTGATCCGCAGATTGGGGAGTATTGAGAGAACTGTGTCAGCAGTGGATCCCTTGGGTATAGGACGGGGATAGTGCTTGATTCATCCTTGAGTATTAAGAATGAGTCGAATGAGGAATCGCACGAAACCTTCAGTGCTCTTCCGGAGAGTAGTTTACTGCTATGGTTCATTTCAAACGGAGCATTGACGCTGTTTGCTGTGAATATTTCCCCTGCCATTGTGGAGAGGATAAGATTTCCCCTGGATCCGACATCGAAGTCGCGGCACTTGCGTGATTTCAGGTTGGGTACCCAGTAGAGTGTTACGGGGAGAGTGTTTGGGAACTTTGCCCACATCTTTGGTGACTCATTTTGGTTTGCTGAGATAATGCCGATTCTGCCACATTCGTACTGCATGCATATGTTGTTCCCATATACGTTTGAGCATTTCATTGCTATTACTTTGTTTGGGATTGTCCTTGGTGTGAAGTGGCTGAATGTGTCTATTTCTTTATATGCTCGAGTTCTTGGCATGGGTATTTTGAATGTTTTCATGGAGTAGTTGGACAGGACATGGAGTGTATTTCCTCTGGAGAGTATAAATGTTGCGAATTCTGTGCATAGGAGTTGTTGTATTTCAAGATGGGACAAATCTATTGTTATTGGAGTGTGCATGATATGGCCTTCTTGGCCCATGAATGTTGCGTCTGGGGTGAGATGCAAGGGCTTTGAGTTGCCCATTTGACCCACGTTGAGCCCCCATAGATGCAGTTTGTTGTCGTGTGTGAGCACGCACGAGTGTATAGATGAACAGGATACACTTACTATTGTCTTGTGATCGCAAAAGTGTACCTTCTTCGGGACGGCACTGCGTGCACTTTCGTGGGTTTTATCTTCCTCGGGTGAGGCACTTCCGTTGCTAGTCGAGTAACCGAGCTGCCTATATGCGTTCCATCCCCATGCGTATACGTCGTTGTTGCTATCTAGCAAGAGGGTGTGGTGATCTGATGTTGCTACTGCTTCAATCTTTGTATTTTGCAGGTCCATGACCAATGTGTATGTGAACAAGGGTGTGTCTGTTGAACCGTTACCGAGCCGTCCCCTTGCACTGTTGCCGCATGTAAAGACCCTGTTATCTGATGTGGTGAGTATGGAATGGTATCTTGTGATATGTACATCCTTGAACGCGTGGGGCGATGGCGATGGCGATGGCGGGAATGCTGTGTCTGTGTCGTTGAGTTGGTTGATGTGTAGTTGGAAGAAGTTTTTACGGTCGTCCTTTGTTCCTGTCCCTAGCTGGTGGTGGGTATTTGAGCCTAGTGTTAGTATATGGGAGCCGCCGATGGTTTCATGAAGGGTATTTACAGTGACCGTATCCCATTCTATGTGGGTACTTGCTAAGTACTTGGGGAATGCATACTTGCGTGAATGGAACTGTGTGTTGTATAGTGCGAGTGGTGTGAGTCCCTCTCTGTCTGTTTGGTTGAGGACATGGCCACCATACTTGTGTGACATGTACTCCTTTTCGTGTTTCCATAACTTATACAGTAGGAAACTCTTGTGGAGGTATCCGTGTTTGAGTGTGGTATGCAGTGGTGTGTATCCGCTCTCTAGGTCGTACGAGTACAGGTCTACGTTACCGAGATGGCTGTATCCTGGGAGAGAGCTTGCTATGTATGAGAGGTCTCTGCCGAATATATCTCTTTTTGAAGGGTGTTTGTCATTGTGCTTGTTCGGTGGCATGCTACAGAAGGGCCTACCGGTATGGATACATACGTAGGGGGTGTCTATACTGTTGGTGAGTGTGTTGCTATGAAAGTAGATGTTGTTGTGAAAGTAGATGTTATAATAAATGAACAGCACCGCGGCTAAAAACGCCACCGGGACCTGGTCTGTGCGATGCGGGTAACATATACAAAAATTAATCAGTAGACAGTATGATATATACCCTATACATAATAGATACACAGCAATATGTTCAAAAGAGCATCCAAACTGCGCCACCGAGCATCACAGCCAGAATAATAGCTGTGATGATCGATGCACCGGCACGGTCCTTTGAGGTGATCTTTAGGTTGTTCTTCAGGACGTTCGTGGACTCTGAGCCGAGCCCCGCGGCGGCGTCCCCCTTGGAGGAGCCGCCGACCTTTTCAGTGAACGGGGCGGGACGCTGGTGGACCAGCAGTGTCTGAACAACCTCCAGGGCACACATCTGTTCCCCTAGGCCGTAGTTACCATCGTGGGTGCCGTTCTGCCAGCTGAGACCACAGGTGTGTCCGTCTGTACCACCGTTGCAAGTAGCTGCTGCGGCCTGGGCACTGGCCTTCAGCAAGGGGTCGATCTTGGAGGCGGTGTAAGGAGCCAAGACACTGGTGAACCCGAGCATACGGGAGAAGATACTCCTGAATGAACGCTGATCGGTGTTGCAGGTCTTGTAGTCCTGGCATGCACTCTCGTACATGATGTTGTCACGGAAGAAGTACTGGGTGGCACCTGCAAGCAGTTGGGTGACACGGTCTTCCCATACGGCAGAACCGTTGGTGGCGTTGTACATATAAGCGGCACCTCCCAGGATGATACCGTGGTTGTAGCTCCATTCAATCTTGGTGATGTCTGTGCAGTTGTCGGTGATGTCTGCACCATCGAGGACGTTGGCGTAGTCGCCATTGAGGACGATGTAGTTGACGTCGAGCAGCCAGGAAAACACCTTCTCAGCGACGTCCAGGTAGGTGGTGTTGCCCGTGTAGCGACCTAGCCGCGCGGCCATCTGGAACAGACAGCCGTTGGAGACGGTGTTCTTGTAGTTGTAGCCGGAGTTCCAGGTGAAGATCTGCCACCGCACACCACCCCCGCAGTGGGCATCGTCCCAACGGGAGTTGATGGTGTTGAACACTGCCTGGCTCATTGCCAGCCACCCGGGTGTTCCGTCCACGTTCGGGTCTGTGAAGTTCCTCTCCACGGCGTCCATGATCGTCAGTCCCCAGATACCCTGGTCATCGTTCCCTTCCACCATGGTTTGGTTCTCTGGGATGAAGTCGAAGTTGCCACCGGCCTGGTGTAGGAAGGCGTCTCTGAGCAGGGACTCGTACGTCGTGTTCTGGCACAGGTACCAGTTTTCCAGCATCCCGCCGAACGCCTCGCCGGCCTCCCACCAGAAATAGGGCGCCTGGAACATCCCCACGGTGCCACCGTACCGGGTCCCTTCGTAGTAGTCCAGCATACCCTTCTGGATGAGGGCTGTGGCGTCGCAGATGGAATCTTTCGACGACGGGTCCAGCGAGATCGCGGATGTGCGGCTCGTGCAGAGCAGCAGCACCAGCCAAACAGTATTTGTGAATATATTCAGCATTGTGCTAGTGTGTTTGTGCTTGTGCTTGTGATTATATGTTTATGCTTGTGTGATTGTGCTTATACCCCTGTGCTTGATCCATATGATTACTACGTATACACTCATATATATATATATATATACATTTCGCAGCTGTGCAATGTTTTTTTCTTCACTGCTTTGTTTCTTCGCTGCCCTCGTGTGTTCTATTTTTATGATCTGTGCGCAGAAACACGACAAGAGGCTTGGCCACAGAGGCATTGTAGACAGGTATGTATGGGTAAAAGGTGTGTATAGTACAAATATGCATAGTACAAACAAACAAACAAACAAGCATATATATATATATTGGTGCATACTCATGGCCTGCTTATTCCATGGACTTATCTTCTGCAGCGTCCCAGTCCTTGGCCGTGAGACAGTACTTCTCAGGGGGCAGTCTGATCCCCCACGAGCCCATCACCTGCGGCAGCGCCTTCTTGTTCCGCTCGGCGGCTAGTTGCAGCAGCAGCTCCTTCGGCGCCGTCGGCTTGAACTGGTACTGTGTGCGCGACGCAATTGCCAGCCGTATATCGTCCACCGTCAGCTTCGAGTTCTTCCCCGCAGCGGATGCAGACGCAGCCCCGGCCGCGGTGGCAGACGCAGTTCCCGCACCGGCAGCACTGGCGGCTCCCCCGGCGGCGATGGCGGCGTGGTCTGCCTGGGCATCGCTGGGCTGCTGGGCCTGGTTCGCCTCCATGTAGTCGTTGTACACCATGGCGTCCTTCAGCACACCCTTTGTGTAGCGGTACGCGAAGTCCATGAGCTGTAGTGGGACTTGGTCCTCGTACTGGTGGATCGCCTGGGAGGCCAGCAGCAGGTGCAGCAGCCGGACGTCTCTCGGGGTGTCCTCCTGTGCAGTGATATCTGTCGTGGTGGCAGTGTTGACAGTTGCAGTGGTATTCGTCTTGGCCGTGGCAGCAGCACCATGTGCATGTGCACTTGTCGATGTGGCGGTTCTGTTGTTGCCAGTGGACATCGGTGGTGCTCTATTTATATATGTGTGTGTGCGTGTGCGTGTGTGTGTCCTGTACTCTATATACACATACACATACACATACACACTCACACATGCATTCGCTTATATGTCTGTGCTTCTAGATGCCCGAGACCCCCGTGCACAGTGATGCTCTGCCCAGCTCTCTGTCCGGGTAGGAACAGAGCACGGCCCGCGCCGCGGTGGAACCCGGCAGAATCTCGCGGAACCCACCACCGCGGAACAGAGACTCGCCCGCCCGACTCGCACACCGCTATATAAACCAGGACGGATTCGCAACGAAGGGGTCCCTCCCATGCTTACTCCTCTTACCAGGATACACACACACACACACTACCATACAACTAACACACTTACTCACACTAATACATCAATGTCTGACTGGGAAACTAACACCGTTATCGGAAGCAGAGCTAGAACTGGCGGTTCCTCTGGTCCAAGAGCCAACGTCGCAAGAACACAAGGCCAAATCAATGCCGCAAGAAGAGAAGGTCTAGTCCTCTCTGTTGACAAAAAGTACGGTACTTCAAACACAAAGGGTGACTCAGAGGGTCAAAGACTGACCATGGTTGACCGTGAGACAGACATCGTCAAACCAAAAAAGATGGACGCCTCAGTTGGTAAGACCATCTCAAAGGTCCGTACCGAGAAGAAGATGTCCCAGAAGGACCTCGCTACAAAGATCAACGAAAAGCCAACGATCATCAACGAGTACGAATCCGGTAAGGCCATTCCTAACCAACAGATCCTGGGCAAGATCGAAAGAGCCCTAGGTGTCAAGTTGAGAGGTAAGAACATCGGCGAACCATTATTCGCAAAGAAGAAGTAGATGCACTCATATCGTTATTGTACATCTCTTTTCCTCATCATGACTCATTTGCATACATGCATGCATGCATATATACACATATATACTTACGTATCCACAAATCTTACGTCTCTTCGTCTATGCCGAACTCTATTTTTTTCTCTCATGGATGTATCTTGAAAAATTATGAAAAATTATGAAAAATTTCATCCAATATATAAACACACATACACTCAATTGCGCAAGCTATATCCCCAACTCAACAGCCCCTCCCCCTCCCCCTCCCCCAGGAACAACAAAGCAATGGCATCACTAGCAGTCACACCAGTCTACAAGGACTCGGAATCGTTCTCCATCTCTGGAAAAGCACTAAAACTTACCTCAAAGGAAGACATACAACCACACCTGGATGACCTCGCAAAACTAGATGCATGCAAACATATCGACCTCTCCGGTAACACCATCGGTATCGAAGCTTCAAAGGCCCTAGCTGACTTCATCAAATCACACCCATCCGTCAACAAAAACATCGAGGACATCAACTTCGCCGACCTATACACTTCCCGTCTCGTCGACGAAGTCGTAGAATCCCTACAACACCTCCTCCCAGTCCTACTCCAATGCCCAAAACTATCCATCCTAAACCTCTCAGACAACGCATTCGGCCTAAGAACAATCGACTCCCTAGAGTCATACATAGCAAGCGCAACCTCATTAAAGCACCTCATCCTTTCAAACAACGGTATGGGCCCCTTCGCAGGTGAAAGAATCGGCAAGGCATTATTCCAACTCGCCCAGAACAAGACCGCAGCAAAACAACCAATGCTGGAGACTTTCATCTGCGGCAGAAACAGACTCGAAAACGGCTCTTCTCTGTACCTCGCCCTCGGTCTCAAGGCCCACGGAACAGGCCTCAAGACTGTCAAACTATACCAGAACGGTATCAGACCAAAGGGTATCATGAACCTCATCCACTACGGTCTAAGACACAACACAGACCTCCAGATCATCGACCTACAGGACAACACCCTTACAAAGACCGCCTCAGAAAAGCTCGCAAACTACTTGCCGGTGTGGAAGCACTCCCTAGTCGAACTCAACCTTAACGACTGTCTCCTCAAGAAACAAGGTGGCGACCTCGTCTTCGATGTATTCGTCAACAACAAGTTTGAGAAGTTGCAAAGACTAAAAGTAGAGTACAACGAGATCACCCAGGACACCGTCGAGGACAAGCTGCTCGCCGCCATCGAAAAGGGAAACCTCCCAGCATTGAAGGAACTACAAATCAACGGTAACATCCTCGACGAGGACTCCGAGGCACTAGACACCCTACAGGGCATGTTTGAAGACCTCGAATTGGACGATCTCGAGGAACTCGGAAGCGAAGAGGAAGACGACGACGACGAAGATGAAAGTGACGACGAGAAAGAGATGTTCGAAGTTATCGACATCGAACCGCTTGAAAAGGAACTCGTCGACCTCCAAATCGAATCCCTCACAGAAGCATTGGCAAGCACAAAGATCTAATTGTACAGATATATATACATACACTTACATACTTATGCACGGTCGACCAACTATATAATACACAAGAAAATAACCTCTTTTTGTTTCTCACGCCTCCACTTCCTTCTTCACGCTCTTCTTCTGTTCAACTTCCCCGCCAACAATATCAGCAGGGTTGTACAGATGCTGCGACAGGATCTTATTCAACTGAAACATCGTCATCTTCTTGCCAAACACAGGCTCCATCTTGGCATCGCACAGAATCTCCCGACGATCCGCTGGATTTTGCAAATCGTGCTCTTTGATATAATCCCACACCAATTTAACAACTTGTGTCCGAGGTATCTCCGACTCTCCCAACAACGCTTTCAGCTTCTCGCTCAACAATACATTCTTTCCAGCAAGTGTATTACTCGACGGTTCTGATGTCTTCCTCCTCTTGGACTTGGTTTTCGTTTTTGTCTTACTCTTTCTCTTACTCTTGGACTTCTCCTTGTCATCCCCTCGTGTTCTTTTGCGGTGACTGGCCTCTTCATCATCCATCGTCTGCAACATCGACGCCAGCTCCTCATCCTTCTTAGTCAAAAACTCCCTAGTAACAAGAACCCGCGGGTTTCCTTGAATGTCATCAAACCTCTCAATGATCAGTTCGCTCACTTCCTTCCTATGCGCATCCAAACTCACCCCAAACAACTCCTGGATAGCCTTCCGTATCTTCTTGGGACTCACCTCGTCCGGGTTCGATGCTGAGATGATCGCATCTATCATAGGGATATATTTTCCCAGCTCTGTAGTCATATTTGTAGTTTTACTCTGAGTACTTCTTTCAGCGAAAACTGTTCAATAGTTTAGTTGTCACATTGAACCCCCTCTACTTTTACATCAGCCATATTTCATTTACAATGCATTTTTCTCCTACTAAATAATTATCGAACAAAAATAATTATAGATTTGCATTTTTAGAGCCATTGTCAAAATTTAAGCAAAACGAACAATACATCGTTCTTTAAACACAAACACAGGCACACAAAGTGCATTGCAAAAATGGAGGTCGTTCTCTAATAATATACAATAGGGTGTTTATATAAACATATACAGAGGGGCGGGACTAACTCACCACTACCTGGATGCATTCTTCAAATTCTTCTTTTGTTGTCTCTCATTCTTCTTGATCAGCTTCATTCTATCTTGTCTGCTTAGAGCTCTTGGGTCGATTAGCTCCTTGTCAGTACCCTGTACTGCGTCATCGACTTCAACCAACCATTGATCGTCTAGCTTCTTATTATTACCTTTGTAACCCCACTTAGGAACCCATTCCTTGGTAGCCTCGTCAAAGACCATCTTACCAGACTTCTCCTTAGACTTGATACCCTTCTTGGCAGCAAACTTCTCCCACTTAGTTGGTGCCTTGACCTTTGGTAATGGCTTTTCTCTTGGTAATTCTGTAATCGGGTCAGGCAATCTTAGTAATGCCATCGATGCACTCTGGCCACTGGTACCACTTACGGAGTCAGTTGTGGATTTGATTGGAAGTGATAGTAATTGGTTAATAAGAAGCTGCACATTTCCACGGGTAAGATCCTCTAGTTTCTCTTCACGCTTGGCATTGCTAGAATCAAAATCATTCTTGTCAAGCACGTTAGAATCGAACACAGCCAGGTTACCTAAATCGTAAGTGACAGGGATAGGCTTTTCAACAGTAACTGGTAAACTTTTGTAATCCTTGGCAGACATTGCAGTGTATATGGTTATATATGGAGTTGTGTGGTCTCTATTTAAGTGATATGTTATTGTATATAGGCTATTAAAGATGCTTCCATTTTCACCACTGCACAAATTTTCCATTTATTTTTCTTGCTCATCGGCATCTGGAAAATTTTCAGTGCGAGTGAAAATTTACATCACGTGGTTCGATATTCACCTAGAACCGTGCCAGTAAATAAGACAGAGAGCCATGATCATACCCAGATTATATACGAAGCTACCATGCTCGTGAATTTATAGTTCAAATATATTTCGAACGATTTTGCTGGCACTGGCATCTCCTGGGAAATTCCAGTTCTCACGCACAGCTCTCTTCATACAGTACCTAGACACAGAGTAGGATTGTAAAATGTCGAAATTGAGTCCCAGTCCAGAGACACTGTTCTTCCTATTGGAAATGTCCTTTTCCAGCATTTCTTTACCACCAGAGAGTATCTCAAAATATTTCAGCATCGTTTTGTTGTAATTTAATATCACCAATCCGAGGATCTCGTTGGTCAAAACAAGAAAGCTGGGAAGTTCTTCTGTTAACTTGTCTTGCAATGATTCATAGTGTTTTCCAATAACATCACGCTTTATGTCTTGAACATTTGTCTTTTTCTCCTTCAGGTATATGATATAGTCTTTCTTTAGTACCTTTAAATCCTTTAACTTACGACGCACTTTTTCACAATGTCTAATCATTACTGTCAATGGAACAACAACGCCAATCTCCAAATCAGTTAATTTGAGCAGTGTAACTTGTTCTTTCATCTTTTGGATTTTGTCCTTGTAAGATGATGCCATGTCCAGAATAAGCTTCTCACGTTCATCGCCGTAACCAACTGGCTTTTCAAAGAACAGCATGTGCTCCCATGTTTTGATATTTTTCAAATTGGCATCCAGCACCTCATATAAATCAGTTCTGCATAGCATTGCCTTCAATTTTGACATCTTTCTGTAAACCCTTTTAAACTTGACAATATTTTGGGGCAGAGGTAAATCAGACATATTCTCAGTATTACAGACAGGTATCGGTGGAGAAATATCCATATGTATTCCATGAAACGCAGATCTGTTGTTGTCGGCATTCTCTGATATAATATTAGAGTTGTCTGAGTAACGACTCGAAGACTCAGAGAAGGTAGGGGAGGTTGGTTTCCTCGAATTTGTAATATCATTTTCGTTGTTATTATCTATCATATTTTCGTTGTTATTATCTATCATATTTTCATTCTCCTCGATTTTATTGGGTTCTCTGGCAGTTCTGTTATTGTAGCCTTGGATTATTTCAACAGGTGTCAACGAAAAATCAAATAAATTGTTATCTTCATATTCTTTGACTTCTAAATTTAATTCTTTTTGAAATTCATAATATGTGTTGTATACAGCAGCCAATTTTTCATGAAGTTCCTTTGAACTACTGCTTTCGTAATACTCCACTAGCTTATACAAGATCTCGACCCACTCATGAATTCTGGCTATAGGACGTCTTAAAATATCTTCTAGCTTTTGAAAATTTGCTTCCTTTATGCAGTGCTCGTACCATTTTATGAATAACTGACTGTTGTCAGTCTTTAACTTGTTGAAGAATTTCATCTGTTTAGTATGTGCAAGGGCATAGTTGGTATATGTAGCTTTGACTCTTGACAAATGTTGCTCAAATAAATCCCCAATATCTAGCACCGAGTGGTAATTCTTTTGAAGTTTTGGGTCTGTCTTTAATAATGCCCAGTCTATGTTGGATGCTTGCAAAATGTCCTTTTTTGGAAGAGATTGTATTGAGTTTACAAAAATCCCACTTATTGAGGCAATTGTATCGATGTTTCCAAAGAGTAGTAATTCATCATTGGTATCTTTTGTTAAAAATGCAACCTTGTATAAAGACTCTTTGTAAAGGGAATTCCTGTACACTGTATTTGCAATTGCCATGGTATTCATATATTTTTTCTCTGATTTGCACAGCTGGTCTATTATCTTGAACAAATCTCCTTCGATAGCCACAATACTGTTTTGTTTACTTTCCTTTGAATCTATATGCAGAATATCCTTAAAAGAATCTATATTTAATGGTGAATAAACCTTCTTGCATAACGGGTCAGCTATTTCGCTCAGATCCAAACTGGCCGGACGTTTCAGGTTTCGCGTATTCAGGCTGGATTTTGATAATCGATCTTCTTGCTTTGGAAACTTAGGTAGGTTCTCATCTTTGCTATGAAAGTAATCATTTTCGTAATCTCTTATTGGGGTTAGGTTATTATTTGTTGGGTAATGAAGTTGATTTAATATATGTGATGATTTGAGCATGTTGCTATTGCTATGATGTTATTTAATTGAAATTTACAATTTATAAGTTTTTCAAATTTTCTTAAGTGGAGTTATATATTTGAGTGTGTAGACTTTGAATATCTCCATAACATCAATACTCTTATATATACTTGCCAGGCTATATATTACACTCAATAATCAGTTCGGTTTCAGAGTGTCACTAATTTATTACTCTAAGCGCGTCGCGCGTCAGAGACGTTTCATAATCATTTCGACGGAGCGAGTGAAAAATACAAGAATATATTACAAATCCTGTCGTTTTGAAACAACTGCGAAGCATGTGCATTCAATATGTACTATCTATATATAAAGATACATCTACAGAGTAATATCTGAATATTCTAGACCGCCCTTTCCAATAAATTCGGTTATTACTTTGAAACGGTCGTTATCATCTTCTTCATTATCCAAGGCCATCTCGAGCATATTAAGTTTGCTTGTTGCCTCCTGCTGAGTTTCATATAACCTGCTGGACGTTTCTAATTCAACTATGCATTTTGGACATTTAAATGTTTGCTTTCCAGTCCCGTTAAAATCATCTTCATTCAAACATCTCTGATGGTAAATATGGCTACATTTGAAATAAACAAGTGGTAGCTCAAGGGGGGTTTCGCACATGAAGCACAACTGTCCTTTGACCTTAATCGTCGTAGGTTCATTTTCTTTTAAGATTTCAGTCACCTTTTTCTTCTTAATATTTAATTCCTTCTCATAAGAATCCACTAGTCTCTCATTTCTAGAAATTTCTTCCTCGCTTTCCTTGGCATGACTAATCAAAACTTCCTGAATCACACCGTAAGTCACTACATCTGTTGCAGAGATGATTTGTAACAGATCTAAGATTGGGATCATGTTTTGCTCGACAATTTTATCAATAACCTTTTCTTTCAAAACAGCCTCGCCACCGATTTCATTTAAAATATGTCTCGATGATACAAAGTAGGTTAATGAAACCCTATAAAGACTAGGATTATTATTTTGGTATTTTTCAAAATACTTCATGCAATTCGTAGCACCCTCTGTTAACGTCAAAGACCTGAAGTTGTTCAATATACTGGTTTCAGAGTCATTTCTCATAATCGATCCTGCACTATGGTGATCATCTTCATCTACATTGTCCCCTGTATCCTCTTCATTATAAGACAAAAACATATCAACCTTATTCATATGAGATATCAACATCATTAATGAATTCTCAATAGGTTGATTGTTGCTTTTATTAGCAGTAGAATTGGACTGACTCGAGGTGTTCTCCTCGGTATGCGAGATAAGTGCATTGCTCTCTTGTAATACCTTTTTAGCTTTCCTCTTCCAATCAAGTTGACGCTCTATTATATCATCTTTTGCCAATGTCAAATACAAATCGTATAGTGTTGTTAATATTGCTTGCTTATCCTCCACCAGACCCTCGTAACGTTGGTAACTATCCAGGCACGCTTCTAAGAAAACCACAAATTGGAAAGGTTTAGAGATAAACGAGCTGAACACAATTGATGGCTTTGGTGGATGGTATGTTGGCTTACTACTAATGACATCATTTTCTTGAGCAGGTCGTATGTTTGTCTTTATGGATTTGTTCATATATCCAATAAAAGCCGTGTAACTATAGAAGATTTTTCTAAAGTCATCAGAAGCATCTGCGGTTATCTTGTCACCAATTTGAGACTCATATACTTTAGGGACATAATTTCCTGTAAATACTTCAATCAAAAGCGCATTTGTATCGTTTGGTAAACTCTCAAGTAATCTCTTTGAATAAACTGTTAGAATTCTCAACGTATCATCAACAGGGAGACTCTTTAGATAATCCAATGCAGTCCAAGGCTCATTTAACGTGTCTAGTAGAATTTCGACAATTATGATTGCATCCTTAGTAAAGTGTTTAGCCAGATTATAGGCTTGGGTTGTGAAATTTGATTCTTCCAAAAGATTTAAGATTAACCTCAAATCAAAAAGATTCTTATTGCTATAGAAGAAGGTTTCATCATCAATATCATCTGCAATTGGTTCTTCTGAATATACACCAAGCCTTGAAAAATGGTTTATAAAGTGCTCGATTCCTTCTACATCCTTTAGTTTTATTAGAATAACAAGAAGTAATGTAACATAGTCTGAATTCGCAATACCCTTCTTTATCAGCGACCAGATATAATCCGCCAGATTCCTTGCACTATTTGAATCCGAAGTTCCTTCAACTCCAAACTTTGAGATTATCTCGCTACTCTCAACCACATCAAGGCATTGGGTAAATTGCTCAGTAGCTTCTTTTTTCAAACCTTTCTTATAAAGGAAATCACCGTACTTTTTGTGGATTTCTTGGATTTGAAGTAAATCTATTTTATGGTAGGCAGCCATTTCTAATGCAAAATCATACAACTCCTTCTCAATCACTATATCCAATTGCTCTTGGAGGGGTTTCTCGGTGATTTTATAGATCGTCCCATTCGAAGAAAGTAGAAAAATGAAAGGAGAATTGCCTTGTTTGGGGGTCAGAATATCCACGACAGAATATGATATGATAAAATTCAGGGTTATAATTTTGTTTTTGATATCCAGGATAAGTACTTTATTTATCTTTGGTGAGGATGATTCGTTAACTTCCAGCGCTGTTGTTTGTGTGTTAGTCTCTTCTGTCACTAATAACAAATGATGTTTGTCTACAGCATATATTCTCTTTATAGTTGACATTTCGAATGGTAGGGATCTTCTTTCTTCGTTTTCATTGTAAAATTCCAGCATCCCACCTTGGCTGCAAATTAACTCCTTTGAATACGGACTAAAGCATGCACAATTCAAATCAACGCCGCAGTTATTGTTTAATATGGCATCTGGTTCACCTTTGTTTTTACCAGCTGTTCCAAATAAAAGTACTTTCGAAGTTGTGGTAGCAAAGCACACGGTTGCATTTGAGGACAATGCCAATGCAGTGACTGGTTCGTTTCCTCCATCTTCGTATATTAACCTCTGTCTGGAGCCTCTGTCTCTTGATAGATCACCCCTTATTAGTATAATTTTACCATTGGCAAATCCCACAACTATGCAAGACAGATCTTGCCAGATTGAAATAGCTGAAACAGGGGAAGTGTTGTTACCATTTTTAACTTCAACTAGAGTGTGGTATGATTTTTCATTTGTGGGCAACTTGTTTAAGTTATAGAATTTAATCACGCACGGATGGCCAGTGCACTCTCCTACTGCAACTAAAAATGTCTTGTTGATTGCATTGAGGTATGTTATTTGGAATTCATCATCGAAGGCTTTGAATTCGTGTTTTACTTCTGAGTTTGAAACATCCAATACTTTAATGTGCGTTGATTTGACAGCAATCACTAATGTGGATGAAGCTATCAATGTAGCTGCAGATAATGTAGGGTCTGAGTAGAGTGGCGAATCAGAGCCAAGTAAAGGATCCCTAATTAGAATATTTTCATAAAACTGGAACTGTCTCCAGGAGCTCAGTGACATATCTGAACTAATTGTATTGTACACGTTGTTGGATCCAATTGTCTAATACAGATTATTATACTGTTGGGATGCAGTCAGATGGGTGTTTCCTTCTTCTCTTATACATGTCTAAGTTATTTACGAATGATGCAGGACTGTTCAATTATAGACCTAGAAATAGGTTATGTGATCAATCCATAAGGACATATGTATGGGTGTATATATCGTTAAGAAAACAGCCAAGTAGTAAGTATACGAATATATACTAAAAGATAGCAGATATTTAGAGATATTTTTCCTATTTTATTGATTTTGCATTAATTAGATAAACACAATATACATAATGTAAACTTCCTGATTCTTTCAAACCAGATAATTTCTTATTCAAACTTATAGACCGTTAAACAAAATAAACAATGTTATGAAACTGTTTAGTATCTTCTTTGTGGTCTTTGGTTTTGAGATCTATCTTGGATGTAAGTACCTGGAACAATGTGTTCTGGTAAGTGTAAGTAGTCTCTCAAGAACTCGACACCTTCTTCAGTCAAGGTGTAGTAGTAGTATTGCCATGAGAATTGAGTCTTGACGTAACCCTTGGAAGTCAAGGATTGTAAAGCCTTAATGACATATAAGTTCTTGGTGTCAATTTCTTCGTGCTTTGGTTGGTTGAAGTCCTTCTTGGCAACACAAACACCTTCTGTATTAAATATATTAAATTAAAACATTTGTTTTAATTACTGAATTGTTAGTAATTGTTATTCTTTGAAGAGAAGAACAGTATTAAAGTAGTGGTTTGTGCGGTGAGGATAATATGCGTGTATTCTAAGTGTGGGGATCTGGGTATATATCATATCAGTATGCCATCATAGTATCAGTTATTCATTGATCCATACTCTCTGCTTCATGATAGAAATTCTGATTCTCCAATACTCCGGATAGTTCATTTCCCAACTGAGCCCTCATCTCCAATAGTCAAATGTCAACATGGTACGCCTATTCATCATGTCATCCGCTTGAATTCCCTTATTGCTCTAATAATCTATTCAAAATAATAATCCTGTGATTCGGCTACATACCTTGAAATAAGTATTTGTAAATCTTGTTTCTTTCTTCCTTTGGCATCAACATCTTGGCTGTTTGATTTATGGTCTACTTGCAAAACTTGTCTTGGTTGGTCTTAACGATTGGCTCTCTTAACAATGTACTGTTAGCAGTATCTATAGTTGAAATAATGCAAGATTCTGGGTTTGTTTCGCTGCGTGGAGACGCACCAGACCGGCAACTTGCGCAAATCGTCACGCGTCCTGAAAAATTGTGTCGGAATGTTATTCCAGTTAGCACCCATACACAAAAGACAAATGTGCAAATGTATGGGTGTTATAATGCAGTCAAAAGAATTAATCATTTTGTTAGATGGAGTCACAGCGATGCAGTATTGAACGTCTATCATTGTGTCTTGGGTCATTCTATATGTGTACGTAGTATGCAGATATGTACATTTGTCTGTGTATACGTGCTTATGAATCGCAATATACACTATTCCTCTTGGCTGCTGTCAAAGAAATCCAGGTTGACATCGGGCTTGAAGGGCCAGTTGTAGAATATATTTGAAATGCGAAGGAAATCTTCAGAAGTGAACGAAATTGGACATCGCTCCATGAATTGAGGGTCGTTGATCTTTTCGGTAAAATACTCTGTTCCGCCGTGTCCTAGGTACTCAGCACATTCCTTAAAGGGCGTCTTCTTCGATACCATAAGGTACCTGGTCACGTAGTCCCAGCTGGGGTAGTCGATATCAGTATCTATTGGATCAATTTCTAATAGTGCGATAGGTTTGTTTGTTTGCGGTAGTACATCCATATTGTTGATCCAAATTGGTTCGTCTCTCTCAAGTAAACTCTTTTCGAACACCTTAGCTTCAGGATCTTCCGTCACTGCAACCAACTTAGCGTCTGCAAATGTCTCCAATAGCAAAGAACACTTTCCTCTCTCCTTGGCATTTGGGCCCGCCATTAGTTTTCCTGCTGTCGATGTTGGCACCCAGAGTAGCATCTTCACTCTTCCAAAACGATGCACCCAGTTTCTTTGCGCAACACAATTGAGCCATTGCATTGTTAGCCCTTCAAGTTTCTTGTAGGAAAGATTTGCCATGACAAGAAACTCTGTGTTAATGTATTCTCGGTCTTGGCTTGCAGGAACAAACTGCTTCTCATTGTCTATTATAGAGATATAAGAGGCCCAATCGTATGGATCCAGTTTTGATAACTCAAACCTTGAGCTTATTGTGACCTCTGAGCTCAGGTGTTTCCTGAATCCCAAGCGGTTTTCCATTAAAAGATGCTGTTTAGGGTGGTATCTGTTATTAAAGATAATCGATTGCTGTCCTACCCCAGGGTACAGATCCAGCACTTTCAGTTTCGCACAATCTCCATATGTCTTTTCTAACTTTAATTTATCAAATATCTTGGTGTATACGCCTGGATTTATCAGATATGAACTAAAATATAGCTTCTTTAATTGCAAAAGAGTTTCAGGTTTGAACGGCTGAATGGGCATGGTACAGCGTCGGTATTCTTGGAATCTTGACTGAATTGGGGATGACCGTTACTCCAATAATATCTGCTATTGAATCCTCCAGGGATATATGCAAATATATATGTATGTGCGTGTGTGTATTCTGTTGGGAATTAAGACATGTCACATTTTTAGTTTATTCGTACTAATTTACCCTCTTGTTCGGCTGTTCTTAGATGGTTTTCTTTTCAAGCGTGTTGAAACTTTCAATGCGGTAAAGCTTTTTGGTAGCTAAAAAATCGCCCAGATAGCTTTCAGTGTACGTAATAGACAGAGATCAGTGTGATTGCCGTTAAAAGAAACAAACCAATCACTTCTAAATACATTCATATATTTGAGCAGTACAACTAGCCACTTCAAAGATGGCAGTTATTAAAATTAAAAAGCCTAGGCCCCCTAACGAGCCGCCAGCAGCCACTGAAGGCGAACCCAAACTGAAGAAAATACGCATTAAAGCCAAAGTAAAGGAGGAAGAGCCCATACCAAAACCTAAAATAAAAATCAATCTTAAGAAGAAGCCTACCACGCCTGGTATCACAAGTCCCTCTAAGAAGGAAAAAGCAGGGGGTCCTCTCAAAGTCAGGCTAAATTTGAAAAAGTCTGAAGAGCAGGAGAAAGTACCGAAGGCTCCTAGATTGCGATTAAAGCCAATAAGAGTTCCTGGTGAAGGATATGACTCTGAAGAATCTGACATTGAAGAAGATCCATTGATTGAATCTGGGATTATACTCCGGGTGTTGCCAGACTTGCAAGTTGAGTTTATCAAGAATTCCATCGAGTCTGGGGATTATTCGGGGATCGGTATAAAATGGAAGGATGACAGGCATGCAGTTGTAAATATTAATGATGTTATGTATGGTGCCATTCTAGTCTCCTTGCCTACGATTATTGAAGTGAATAAGAGTGTTGACAGGAAGAACTTATTAAAGACTTTCGATGTTTCTCAAATGCTATTATGCATCCAAGTTATAGAAAATGAAGATGATGTGTATATGTTAACCCCGCCAGATTGTGAAGACCTGATTTCTAAGCACTATGAAGGGATTCAAGAGGAAATCGATGAGAATAGAAAGCATTTTTTTAAAGCCGCACGTGGAAATCAATTGAATGATGCTGAACAAAAACACCTAAATGAGCTTATAGCAAAGCCATATGATTATAAGCATGGTTTAACGCATCCATTGTATAACGTAAGGAATAGGCGGTTTAGAAGAAATATAGGGCCTGGCGAATTTGAATATGTTCAAAATGTAGTTGAAAGACTATTGAAGCAGGATGACCAATCAGAAGAGATCACATACGAGCTAGTTGACGAAAATGAAATAGTAAGTAAACCAGCATCTACTCCAGGAGCAGTGATCGCAGATTTGGAAGAGCCTGATACCGAATTACGGCCTACAGCGGGTGATGAGGAGGATGAACTAGATCTAGAAGCAGCATTTGAAAGTGACGGTGAAGACGAAGATATGAAAGACCAGAGCATACAATTGGATGAAAATGGTAATCCAATTCAGACAGAACAATACATTGATACGGGAGTGGAAGATGAGGAGGAAGACGAGGAAGACGAGGAAGAAGACGATGACGATGAGGAAGACGACGATGATGATGACGATGATGAAGGTGGTGTAAAGAACGAAGATAGACAGCATGCCAAATTACTGGTTGACGAGCTAAAGGAACTAGAAAGTACGCTAGCACATACGAAAAGCAAGGTTGCGAAGGCTACTAACCCATTGCTGAAGTCTCGGTTCATTGATAGTATTAAGAAGTTAGAAAAGGAAGTTGAGCTGAAGAGAAAGCAAATTAAGGTTGCAGAGGACCAATTACATAAGTCAGATCCAAGTGAGTCCACTACGACGGCACAAGAAGATGAGGAGAATAATAACAATGATGAAGAAGAGGAGGACGACGAAGAGGAAGAAGATGAAGAGGAGGACGAAGAAGTGGATGAAGAGGAGGACGAAGAGGAGCAAGAAGAAGGAGATAACGAAGACGAACAGAATCAAGATGAAATAGAGGATGACGCTATAATTAACGGAGATGCAGAGGAGGCTGATAAGGCTGACGAAGCAGAAGAACTGGACCAGAATGACATAGATATGATGATGTTATTCGGTGCAGAAGGGGATGAAGCAGATTAGGTTATATATATGTATGTATGACTGTGTATATTGCATCAAAGGGATGCCTAGGGCAGAATATAATTGTAATAGTATAATTCATCGCGTATATTTATTATTTATCTGTTTAATGTTTAGTTTAGGTGAAGGTACATTTCAAATATTTTTCTAATCTCGATGAAAATACACAACATATCGATGACACAATTATAAACCAAAAACAAAAACACAGCGATAGTCACACGGGGGAAACTTTACATGTCTACAAATACCCCAAAATATCCAAGAAATGCACCTATATATACAAAATATGTATTACTTGAACCTTTGTGTGGCACGCGTTCGCACACTAACAATGCGAATTGAACAAGACATGAATCAAACTCACAATTCTGACAATACAACCCTAACCACACCAAATCTACACCACTCTATGACCAACAGAAGATCCTTAACAATACCCAGAGTCTTATCCCAACGACCCATCACATAGTGTGCCAGCATACTCTTTAAAGTGTCACCAGAACATCGTGTAGCACGGCCAGCCGCGTTCGTGGAGGTGATGGCGCGGTTTCTGTTTACCGGCTAAACAAAGTTGAACAATTTATTCCAAAACATCAGAAAAACAACCACCAAAAACTAACAAATAATCGCAAAGGGCTCCAATGAATCATTACTGACATTGAATAGCAGCGGTAAATAGAGGGCAAAAGACAGGAAAAGGAATCCTTCTCTGATTGAAAATCAAACATATAGCATCTGAACTAGTGCCAACATTGTTCATTTTAAGATAGTCTTTAGTTGGTGAGCTTTTTTTCCCCTCTAAACTAATTGTATCTATCAGCTGAACAAGCCTCTATTTTCATTAAATTAATCATTGCCAAACAAAGGGCATACCGAACTCACAAATACTTTGCACAGATACAAAATGAATACGAATGTGCCCCAGAGGCAATTTACAAAGGAGGAAATAAACCGATGTTATCTGAGATGGCAACAATTGCGAAATGAACACGGCGAGAATGCTCCGAAGATTCCTGAATTCATATACTTTACAAGGGTGCTCCAGGTAGCTGCAAAACAACAACAAGATTTACAGCAGCGACAACAAGGGCAACAATCCCAACAAACACAATCCCAGCAAGGGCAACAGGGACAACAGCAACTACCTCAGCAAACACAGCAACATGCACAGCCTCAGCAAACACAACAACAAGCACAACAACAAACACAGTCTCAGCAAACACAGCAACAAGCACAACAAGCACATGCCCAACAAAACCAAAGCGGTGTTGAAAACTCTGATCAATTGCCTTTAAACCAACAACAGATGCAACAGACGCGAACTTTATCTACTAATTCACAAGCCTCTAATAGCGGCAGATCACAATCGTCATCCCATCAACAAGTTCCAATTAATCCAGTTAAGTCAGAGAATAGCAGATCCTCATCAAATAGACAACCAGATAACAATAACGGAAATGCATTCCAATCTGGCGCCAGACAGATGCAGGAGTCAATGCAAAAACCCAATGCCCAGAATAACAACGATAGATACCGGAGTGCCTCATCTAATTCAAATACCGCAATGACGCCGAATGAAAATGGAAATTATATCAATAATAATCGACATCCAAGCAATCGTAGTCAGACAAACAGTAATAACAGTTACCAGAATGATGTACAGTTCCAGAATAATCTGAGTGCTGGAAACTTCCAAAGAAAGTCCCAAAATAATCAACAACAACAACAACAACAACAACAACAAGGCTCTTTCCAGGCAACACAACCTCAAGGACACAACAAAGTCTCCACAGCATCACCTGCTCAACACACTAATATATTTACCCCAGAACAATCTGATTTGCTAAAGGCTCAAATAACCGCATTGAAATGCTTAGTTAATCAACAGTCTGTGCCTGTCGAGTACCAATCAGTCATGCAACAGTCAATGAACAACCCTCCAGATTTCAGAAAAATGTTAATGAACCTGAGTGAATATGTCAAAGCCAAGCAAATCTCCGAACATCATCGCCAACAGTCAAACCAATTAAACCAAACACCAAATACCGATTCAAATAATGCACAGAAACAAAGAACAACTGATGGTCAACAACCACAAACTTCCTTACCACAGCAAAGAAATCTTTCAAATACAAACACAACGGCTCCGCCAAACAAAGGGAACCAGCAAGGAGATAACAATATCACATCTAGCAATGTCAAGCGTGAAAATAGAAAGGAATCTATAAATATAGGCCCGTTAGATACAAGTATGAATACCACTGATCCGAAAACCACAGCCATTCCTAATAATGGAATGGAAACACAAAACGAATCGAAAGTTAATGCGCCAGCCCAAATTGACTCTACTGTAAAATCCAACAATGTTCCTATGAAACCAACAATGCCACATATTGAAAACAACCCAGCGACCCTACAGAAGCCACCAGTAAGTACTGAACCAAAAGAACCAGTGTTTGTTGGCGACAAAGAACCACCAAAACCTGCTCCACCAGTGCAGCTAGCTGACTTCAAAAAGATGAATCCAAGCATTGAAAATATAATTGACTATGCTGACCCAACAATGATGGTTGATACCTTCACCGTTCCAAATTTTGCAGACAAATTAATAAACTACAATACACTATTTCCTACAGCGCAAAATCCGAAACTAATGATCCAACCTGGATTATTACCCGATGGTGTTGATATTCATAGAAGCACTGAGATTTACCAAACACTAATTGCTTTGAACTTGGATACCGCGGTCGATGACTGTCTCACTAAGATAATAGATGAAAAGGAGACCAATTCAGAAGTTAAGGAGGATTCGTTGTATGACTACTATGCGTTACAGTTACTACCTCTACAAAAGGCTGTTAGGGGTCATATATTGCAATATGAATGGTACCAAAATTCTGTATTGACAAACACACATCCAAACTTCTTGTCTAAGATAAGGAATATTAACGCTCAAGATACAATCTTAACTAACGAACTGTACAAGAAACACGAACGGTTAAGATACGAGAAAGCAAGAAGAGAAGAGAAGATTGTGTTGAATGCTATAACGAAAAACTCAGTGCTACAATACAATGAGAGACAGGATTACAAGAATAAGAAATTGAAGTTTGGTCACAAACTGTTTAATCTGCATGGCAATCTAGAAAAAGATGAACAAAAGAGACAAGAAAGAAAAGCAAAAGAACGTTTACAGGCCCTGAAAGCAAATGATGAGGAAGCTTATATAAAATTGCTGGACCAGACGAAAGATACAAGAATTACCCATTTACTGAAACAAACTAACGCATTTTTGGATTCTTTGACTAGAGCTGTCAAAGACCAACAACAGTATACCAAAGAAATGATAGACTCGCATACCAAAGAAGAAACAGATGCTGTAGAGGAAGTTTCTCATAACCAAGACGATGTAGAAGTGGATGAAGAAGAACAGAGAAACATCGATTATTATAATGTTGCACACAAGATCACAGAAGAAATTAAACAGCAACCTTCTATTTTAGTTGGTGGTACATTGAAGGAATACCAATTGAAGGGGTTACAGTGGATGGTTTCTCTTTTTAATAATCACTTGAACGGTATCTTAGCCGATGAAATGGGTCTGGGTAAGACTATCCAAACAATTTCACTTCTTACCCATTTATATGAAATCAAAAATGTACATGGTCCATTTCTGGTCATTGTTCCATTATCCACTTTATCTAATTGGAGTGGTGAGTTTGCCAAATGGGCTCCTGCCTTAAGAACTGTTTCCTTTAAAGGTTCTCCAAATGAAAGAAAATCCAAACAAGCAGTGATAAAGTCTGGCGAATTCGATGTAGTTCTAACTACATTTGAATATATTATTAAGGAAAGGGCTCTTCTATCCAAGGTTAAATGGGTGCATATGATCATCGATGAAGGTCACAGAATGAAGAATGCTCAATCAAAATTATCATTAACCTTAAACACATACTACCATTCTGACTATAGACTAATTTTAACTGGTACGCCGTTGCAGAATAACTTGCCAGAATTATGGGCATTGCTGAATTTCGTGCTGCCCAAGATTTTCAATTCTGTTAAATCTTTTGATGAATGGTTCAATACACCATTTGCTAATACCGGTGGCCAGGATAAGATCGAGTTAAGCGAAGAAGAAACACTATTAGTTATTAGAAGATTACACAAGGTGTTGCGTCCTTTCCTTCTACGTAGATTGAAAAAAGATGTCGAAAAAGATTTACCTGATAAGGTTGAGAACGTCATAAAATGTAGGATGAGTGCGTTACAGGAGTTGATGTATCAGCAAATGCTGAAACATCGTAGACTATATATTGGTGATCAACAAAATAAGAAAATGGTAGGTCTACGTGGTTTCAATAACCAGATCATGCAACTGAAGAAAATTTGTAACCATCCATTTGTGTTCGAGGAGGTGGAAGACCAAATCAATCCAACCAGGGAGACCAATGCTGACATTTGGCGTGTGGCTGGTAAATTTGAACTGTTGGAACGTGTGCTGCCAAAATTGAAGGCCACCAACCACAGAGTGTTAATCTTTTTCCAGATGACACAGATTATGGATATAATGGAAGATTTCTTGAGGTTTATGGATATTAAATATCTGAGATTAGATGGTCATACAAAATCAGATGAACGTAGTGAGTTATTAAGACTTTTCAATGCTCCAGATTCTGAGTATTTCTGTTTTATTCTTTCTACAAGAGCTGGTGGTCTAGGTTTAAATCTACAAACAGCTGATACTGTCATTATTTTCGATACTGATTGGAATCCCCACCAAGATTTACAAGCTCAAGACAGAGCTCATAGAATTGGGCAAAAGAACGAGGTGAGGATCTTGAGATTGATCACCCAACATTCGGTTGAAGAAGCTATTCTAGAGAGAGCACATAAGAAATTAGATATTGATGGTAAGGTCATTCAAGCCGGTAAATTCGATAACAAGTCCACATCAGAAGAACAAGAAGCTCTACTAAGATCGCTATTAGATGCGGAAGAAAAACGGAGGAAAGGAAGAGAAAAGAATGGAGATTCTGTCGACGAAGACGAATTAGGTGACAATGAATTGAACGAACTGATAGCTAGAGGTGATCATGAAATCGACATATTTGCTAAACTAGACAATGAAAGAAACGAGAGAGATAAAGAGCTTGGTATAAATACCAGACTTTTATTAATGTCCGAATTGCCAGAAGTTTATAACGAAGTGATCCCTACTGATTTGGAACGTGAAAAGACTGAGAAGGAGGCCGAAGCAATTAAATATGCAAATAGATCTGCAAGAGACCGTAAAACCAAACAGTATTCTGATAACATCTCAGAGGAGCAGTGGTTGCAACAGTTTGAAGTCAGTGATGATGAAAAACAAGCAAAAGACAGTATTGATGATGACAACGACGATAAAGGACCATCTACAATCGATACCGTTGAACCAAACGAGCTCAACGACCCAACGGAACCTGTTGACGACGATGCCGACGATTTTGATCCAGACGAACCACTATATGGAGAAGGCAGGAAACGTAAATCTGGCAAGTCCCGTGGTAGACCTAAAAAGGCCAAACTTGATGGAACTTCAAACGAAGCACTTCCAGAGAATTCTACAACAGTTGATTCAAATAATGAAGCCGTTGTTGAGCCTGTGCCTTCAGAGAAAAACCCTATACCGCAACTAAAATCGCCAACCTCCGGCGGCCATACAGCTGGAAAAACATCAATCAAATCTGCTAGAACCTCTACCAAAAGTAAAAGTCGTAGAAAAGCACGCGCACCTGCACGAAACCGTGGACGGACCAGAGGTAGAGGACGCCCTCCAAAATCTAGGAATGGATTAGAGTACGTCAGAACTGCTGCAGCAGCAGTAGAATCATTGGAAACAAGAGAGAAAGTCTCAGAGGAAGCTCTTAAATTATACAATTTTGCCACAGAGTACACAAATGAGGTGGGCAGAAACCTGTCTGACATTTTCTTAGTCAAGCCATCAAAACTACTATACCCGGACTATTACCTGCTGATAAAGTATCCAATTGCATTTGACAACATCGACATCCATATCAAATCCCTGGCTTATAACTCGTTGTATGAAGTTGTCGAGGATTTCCATCTTGTCTTTGCGAATGCAAGAATTTACAATACGGAGGACTCATTAGTCTACAGTGACTCACTTGAACTGGAAGAAAAGATAATCGAGAAATATCAAGAAATTTGTGATGATCCTAAGCCAATTAACTTTTCAAGTTTTGACGAAGGATTTGCTACACACCCTTTGATAATTCCTACAGCTTCCGGTGCTGAGGATGCAAACATACCAGAAGTGGCCGAGCCTCTCGACAGCAACAGCACTGATCCAGTTGTGTAACAGATGTAGTCTGTTGTGCACAACACACACACAAAAACAAATATGCACACATACATTTTAACATTTTATACACAGAAATCTCTGTTTACGTAACTATTCATAGTTTAACAAGTTGTATTATAACCATATTGTGCTTGCTTTGTTTTATTCTTGACTCTTATCCACCATTTTCATCTGTCGATGGACTTTTTAAATCATTTTTTTACTGATAAGAACATGATTACCGAATATAAATAGTAGCATAGGAAAGAAAGGGAACTTGAAGGTGTTGGCACATATACATATCTGAACACTCAGCCACACAACTTTAACTCAACAATCATGTCACAAGGGAGAAAAGCAGCCGAAAGACTATCAGGAAAGACAATCCTTATCACAGGTGCCACCGCTGGAATTGGTGAGGCCACTGCAATCGAGTATTTAGAAGCCTCTGAGGGGCAGATAAAGCTTATTCTTACCGGTAGACGGTTGGAGAAGCTACAAACCCTACAAGAGCATATTCTCAAGGCGTACACCAATGCTAAAGTGCATATCGGCAAGCTAGATGTCAGCAACACTGATGAGATACATCCGTTCTTGGAAAACCTTCCTCAAGAGTTTAAGGACATAGATATCCTAGTCAACAATGCTGGGAAGGCATTGGGTAGTGACAAAGTTGGAGATATCGGTATCGACGACATCAAGGGTATGATTGATACAAATGTTGTTGGTCTGATCAACATTACCCAAGCCGTCTTGCCAATCTTCAAGAAGAAAAATGCCGGTGACATAGTTAACCTCGGCTCCGTTGCTGGCAGAGAGGCATACCCAACTGGCTCAATCTACTGTGCTACAAAGTTTGCAGTCGGTGCTTTTACCGACAGTCTAAGGAAGGAGCTGATTGACACGAAGATCAGAGTCATACTTATTGCACCTGGAATCGTCGAGACAGAATTCTCCATCGTCAGATACAAGGGTGACACTGAACGAGCCAAGAGTGTCTACGAAGGTGCCTCGCCATTATTGGCAGAGGATGTCGCAGATCTGATCGTCTATACCACTTCGAGGAAACCAAACACAGTGATTGCAGATGCGCTAATCTTCCCAACCACCCAGGGCTCCCCACACTTCATCCACAAGAACTAACCCCTACGTATTTTATGTAAACATTCGATCTAACCTTATTTCAACCCCTACACATCCCACATCCATGCAACATAGAGCATCCCCTTTAGGTTTGTGCATAAATGATCGTGGTACTGCGACCCCTGCATTTTTCACTCAGACGATCGTCTTGACAACGCAAAAAATTGATTTGCAGCAACATCCCCCCTGTAGGGAGAATTTACTATAAATACACGGTGGTTCAATCTTCTTAGATTGAGTAATATCTTACCACACCACACCATACTACACCCCAATAAATAACTATACTAATATCAATGTCGAAAGTTGCTGAGATCAAACAAGAGCTTGCCAAGGTCGGAACCGGCTACGGTCTAATGTCCCTCACATGGAGGGCCGAACCTATTCCAAAGAAACAGGGTTTTGAGACTATACACCGTGTTGTTGAGTTTGCTAAGGAGCACAAGTGCAAGGCTTTTTTCAATGTCGGGGAGTTCTACGGCCCAAATGCTAACAACCTAAGCTACGTCAGGGAGTTCTTCGAAACGTACCCAGACCTAAGATCCCATGTGATCATCAGTTGCAAAGGTGGCTTGAACAACGAGACGTTGGAACCAAAGGGAAGACATGACGATGTTATAAAGAGCATTGAAACTTGTGTTTCTAGTTTCGGTGGATATATTGACATCTTCGAGGTCGCAAGATTAGACAAGAGCATTTGTGCACCAGGTGAAATCTACCCTTACGAGTCATTCACTGCTATTTCTGAGATGATCGACGAGGGAGTCATTGGTGGTATGTCTTTAAGTGAAGTCACTGCTGAAGAAATCACTGCCATTGCCAAGGACTGGGGGAAGTTCTTGACTTGTGTTGAAGTGGAACTCTCTCTGTTCAGCACTGAAATATTGAAGAACGGAGTTGCCAAGGCCTGCAGTGACCAGGACTTGACAATCATCTGTTATTCACCATTGGGAAGAGGCCTACTAACAGGCCAAGTGACCAAGACAGCTGACATCCCAGAGGGGGACTTCAGAAAGAACATGAAGAGATTCCAGGACGATGCCCTAAAGCAAAACTTGCTTCTAGTCAACTTTCTGCAAAGAGAAATTGCTGACAAGCGCGATGCTGCACATTCAATCACTCTACCACAGCTAGCTTTGGCTTGGGTTAAGCAATGGAACGGTAACAAGGAATTCCCACTCGCCAAGTTCATCCCAATCCCAAGTGGTACCACCCTTGCAAGAGTGAACGAAAACTTTGACGATGAAAAGACCAAGATCACCCCTGCTGAGTTCGAAGCTATCAACACTTTCTTGAAGAGCTTCACTACAACTGGTGACAGATACGAAACTGTCTAAGTAAATACATACAATTCGCGTACCAATCTGTCTATTTGGGTACCATAAATAGTTTATATACATTGATAATACACAGGCTCCATAGCCACCTAAATCCAATCTCCATGCATCCACCATGGCTTTCCTTGTTGTGCCATCCAGAGCCACTTTCTTCAATCTGGATATTTTTTTCTCGAGATTCTCACAAAATTCGCAGCGAACAGCGAAGTTTCAATAACAAGCAATGAAAAGCACAATGAATGGAGAGAATAGACAGACTGTTTATGAGGCACTGGGAGAGGTGTTAGGGAAGTTACATTCACAGGCATATTAACCAAGAATGATCACGAAATATTTTGCAAGAGTCACAGTTCGATTTAACCCATTTGGCAAAGAAGGTATGTTTTATTCAGTTGCATTTCTCTAAACCGTTAATTCGACATTATTACTAACCATTGCACCATCATGCATATATATAGCGAAAACTACGAGATTATTTCTCTCAGCTATCCCTCCTAGACAAAGAATCATCGGGACTAAGATCCAGAACGAAATCATAAATGAGGGCTCCAATGCAGCACCACTAATTAAAGTAGCTTTTAAGGATAAGAAGGAGATGGAAATAGACCCTTCAAAGATGTCGTTCTTGGAAGTCTCCAACCTATTCGACAATCACTCCAGGAAACTACGTCTGAAGGAAACTATTGAAAACCAATAATTGGGATTCCCAAAAGTATGCACCATGCATCCACTATTCCTTCAATTTACATGTATATACTAATTTCACAAATAAATAAACAGACAAACAAACAAACAAACAGATATATATTACTATTAACAGGGCTCTACATCAGAACACAACATATCTCTATCTATATACAATTGGATGATTACATATGAACTATTTGCGATACCATCTAGGTATCCGCTATTCTTTAATGTCTTTCCCACCCTTCTTGATCCACTCAGAAATGGATCCAGGATACTGACTAGTGTTTTCATACCCATAGGATCTTGCCATCTCCTCGGCAGCCTCTGCTCTGATACCGGAATGACAGTAGAATATCAATTCCTTCAAGGTGTCAGGCTTCTTGAAGTGGAACAATTCCTCAAACTCTTCTGCTGGCAGGCCCAACGCCCCCGGGGCGCTGTTCAATGGAATATTAATCGATCTTGGAATCGTGTATTCATTAAATTCAGCTGGCTCCCTCACATCGACCAGCACCTTGTCTGGTGTAGGAGACTCTACAATCTTCTTCATATCGTCAAACTTGTAAATCTTTTTAGCTGCATTGGTAGAGATAGGAGTAGCTGAGATAGCCCTTAGCGACAATCTCACTGGCTTGATAGCTCTTAGAGCTGTGAATGACGTTCTCAACATGATATAATTAGATGATACGATGCTATATATGGCCACTCTAGTCCCACAACAGCAAATAAACCTCTAATCATTCAGCTTGTGTGTTCAGAATCCCTTCTCTTCTTTTGCACCACAACAAAAAATATCAACATGAATTTTCTAGAAAATTTGATAAGTTCATATTGGCCACACACAAAGACACATCACAAAGAGAGGAATAGATAGCGGTAGACGGCTATATGTGCTGGTTGCTATGCGCACGAGGAGCTTGGTCCACTCATTGATATCAATGGATCAGATGAACCGAATTGCATTAGCCTATAGGGGATCACTTAGAGGAGCACCCAATAGAATGCTCAATAATGCGATCTGTGTGCATATCTGTCCATATCAAAGGGCACAAATCACGAAAGAACCATCATTTGTAGTTATATTACGATTGTTTATAAGCATGTGCATATTTGGAAGCAGATTGTGCTCACACAAACAGCTGTGCTCACTCTTTGCACAGGATTATTTAAAGATTTACCTAATCGAGGACATGGAATAAGAGTACACCCCACGATTCCTTATCAACTTGTAATAATGTAGACCAGAGTACAGTCAACTTCTATGCCACTACTGCCCTTTATACATCCAATCTAAAGATCACTTCTCTTAAATTCCGAACAGTGATCGATGGAAAATTTTACGTACAAAATACACACTTGACATACATAACACACCTCACATATCAGAGGACAGATGCAACCTGCAAAAGAAGTAGCTGCTGCTGAATAAGATGGATCTTCCCGATGAGCACACCATCCGTATTCTAATAACGACCGATAACCACGTTGGGTACAATGAGAACGATCCTATAACAGGGGACGATGGATGGAAAACCTTCCATGAGATAATGATGGTCGCAAAGAATAACAATGTTGACATGATTCTGCAATCTGGAGACCTGTTCCATATCAACAAACCCACGAAGAAATCACTGTACCAAGTAATGAAATCATTGAGACTTGCATGCATGGGCGACAAGCCTTGCGAACTAGAGTTGCTGAGCGACCCAGCAGAGGTGTTTCACTATAACGAATTTACAAATGTGAACTACGAAGATCCCAATTATAATGTTGCGATCCCAATGTTTGCGATTTCTGGGAACCATGACGATGCAACAGGAGACTCACTGTTATGTCCCATGGATATTTTGCATGCAAGTGGACTGCTTAATCATTTTGGGAAAGTATTGGAGACAGACAAGATTAAGGTCATACCCTTGCTATTTCAAAAGGGGAACACAAAACTAGCACTGTATGGGATGGGATCAGTCAGAGATGAACGACTCTTTCGGACATTTAAGGAAGGCGGTGTTGAGTTCGAAGTGCCAATCATGCGTGAGGGAGAATGGTTCAATCTGATGTGTGTTCACCAAAATCATACAGGGCATACCAACACTGCATTCCTACCAGAACAATTTCTTCCAGAATTCTTAGATATAGTAATATGGGGCCATGAACACGAATGCATACCGCACTTTGTTCCTAACCCAACGAAAAGATTTGATGTATTACAGCCTGGTTCCTCGATAGCAACTTCGTTGTGCGATGCAGAGGCACAACCAAAGAATATATTTATACTAGAGATACGATACGATACGCCGCCAAAGTTAATCCCAATCCCATTGAATACTGTCAGGACATTCAAGATGAAATCCATATCTTTACAGGATTTCGACAGCTTGAAACCACATGATAAAGAATCAACGTCTAAATTTCTAGTCAGTGAAATTGAAAAAATGATCAATGAGGCTAATGAGGAAACGAAGGCCAAAATGGGCGATTCTTTCGATGAAACTGATGAAGACATGATGGCGCAATTACCGCTGCCTTTAATTAGATTACGGGTGGATTACAGCGCAAAAAGTAGTGATAAATCAATGCTCGACTATCAAGTTGAAAATCCTCGTAGATTCAGTAACAGGTTTGTGGGCCGTGTAGCCAACAGCAATAATACTGTGCAATTCTACAAAAAGAAGAGAGTAAATCCATTACAAGATAAGAAATCATCATCCAAGGATGTTTCCATCAACGACACTGATGTACAAAGATTGATTGACGAATCAGGAGATGGTGGTTTAGAAATACAAACCTTAATCAATGATCTATTAAATAAAATGCAACTGTCATTGCTGCCGGAAGTGGGCATGAATGAAGCTGTAAAGACATTTGTTGATAAAGATGAAAAGTCGGCTTTAAAAGAATTCATCAATAAGGAAATAGATAATGAGGTGGAGTTGCTTGTCTCAAATAAGGATTTCTTAGAGAACGAAAAGCCTGAACAAATCCAAAAATTAATAAAGCAAATGAGAAGGGACAATTTTGAGAGTACCTCAACAGATACTGCTCAAATTAAGTCACGAACTAATGGCCCCGATCCTTCAGATTCAACACAATCATTTGATAAACATGACAATGAAATTTCCAACATAGTTGGAGATATTGATGAGGACGAAGATATCCTAGATAGTGATAGAGAATACAAACTTCCTGAGAAAATCACGAAAACAAAACGTAGCATGACTACTACCACCAGGAAAAATGTCAGACGGCCAATGGTTTCTGATTCTATTGTTATTTCAGACGACGACGACGATATTATTGCAGTGAGCAGTGACGACGACGACGCAGAGGATTCCATTAATAGAAGAAGATCTAGCCAGCTTCAGTCAAGCTTAAAATCTAGCAAGGGAATTTCCTCCAAACCAATCACTAAACCACGTAAACAGAGATCGAAAACTTCACACAACACACCAAAAACCGATGTCCTAAGTGCCTTGCTTGCTCGTAAGAGAAGATAAGACAACACACGTTTATATATTGAACATACATCGGTATCTAGCATTTATTTTATACACATCATTTTTATTTAACTCCGAATCCATATAATGGCATCACAGTTTGCAACAACAACTAAATATATTATATAGACGAGAGTAACAAAAATCAAGATGACTTCACGAAATTAACAAACATATCTTAGTAAAGCTCAAAAGAGTGATCGTTGAGATTACAAACAAAACCTCATCACTTTAGATATGGCAAAGAACGTATTGATGCTGCATGGTCTGGCACAGACTGGACCATACTTTGCATCTAAGACAAGAGGGTTCCGCACAGAACTTGAGAAACTAGGATACACACTATTCTACCCAACAGCTCCGAACAGATATCCTGCAGCAGATGTACCGAGCTTTCTAGATGATATATCTGTCAGTGAGACAGATTCAAAAGAAGTTGTTGCATGGATTGAGAATGATGAAGTCAACAAGTCATATTTCTTACCGCAGAGCACCATTGCGTTTCTCCACGACTATGTTATAGAAAACGGTCCATTTGAAGGCGTAGTTGGATTCAGCCAAGGTGCAGGCGTTGTAGGATATTTGGCCACAGATTTTAATGGACTATTGAATCTAACTCTGGAGGAACAACCCCGTTTAAAGTTTTTCATCTCTTTTAGTGGGTTCAGATTCATGCCTGAAAAGTATCAGGAGCAATATGATAACCATCCAATTAACGTCCCTTCTTTACATGTTCACGGTGAGCTAGATACAATCACAGAGCCAATAAAGGTAACGGGGTTATTTAACTCTTGTACTCCTGAGACTAGAAGTCAGCTGTCACATGGTGGTGGACACTTTGTACCAAACTCAAGAGGCTTTTTAAAGAAAGTATCCGAATGGCTAAATGGATTGGAACAATCATAATAATTCTTACACCATGACTACTTGATTCGAGCTTTATTTGTAGTTATATACATGTATTATAGGTCTAATAACTATATACCGCATATATGCCCAGAATAATATAAATGATAGAAATAAGGATGAAAAGTCTCTCTTTGGCTAGACTCATCTGCAAACCATGCTTAAACAGTGCTCTATACCTTTGACCTACGTTCATACATGTGCGGGTGATTCTCACTTCGCCACTATTCCCATCAACTCTGTATCTTGTTTTTACCCAATTGGTGAACTAATTATCGCACCCTTATATATATAGATTACATTCCTTGAACATTTGATATTTTCCATCTGGTGCATAAACAAACATACACACTTGCAATACAACTAATTTACATAGAGCAACACAATAGTATAAAAGCGTTACTAGTCACAGATGTCCTCACATAACACACTTCATCTAGTACAGATCGTATGTGCCAGTGTATGGTGCCTCTTTGCAGCAGGCATCATTTTTGGATTTGCTGCGTTCAAGTCTGTGCTTATCCAAGAAGGCGTGTATTCTGAGTACTGCATATCTGAATCGAACAGTAATACACTCAAACCATGCATAAAACAAGATCTGAAATTAAATTTAATGTTTTTAATTAGCACATGCATAACAAATATAACGGCATTGCCCGTTGGCTGGGTGCTGGATACCTATGGCCCTAAAATATGTTGTCTAATAGGGTCTGCAGGCCTGTTCATTGGCTCATCGCTATTTATATTCTCCATTACCTTAAAACCATACATTGATCCATATTTGGCTGGGTATATTTCACTGGGTATAAGCGGCCCATTTGTGTTTATATCATGCTTCCAACTTGCAAACTGCTTCCCGCAATCTTCAGGAACAATATTAGCTGTCATAACTGGCTCTTTTGATACGTCAGCTGCTTTGTTTCTAGGATACAAATTACTATACCAAAGATCAAACCAAACATTTGGCTTACAAAAGTTCTTCACTTTATACTTACTGGTACCAATCTTTATTCTCATTTGCCAATTAACAATTATGCCATACAACTCATATAAAGCGAGTTCGAAACCTGATAAGAAGACCAATACTGAGGGGATAAATGAAAATACGCAACTCTCGAGAGAGGATGAATGTATGGCAGCATCATCTGAAACTGAACACCAGCAGTTACTCACTCATTCCCATACGGAGGCAACTATACCAGGGAATAAGGACCATCAGCTGGATAGAACTTCAAATCCAAAATTAAGTGCATCAAATAAGCAATCCCGAGGTCCTTTCGATGATATGCATACTCTTACAGCATTTGAACAAATCATAACCCCATGGTTTTATCTAATGCTGATATTTGCTGCCATCGCTATGATAAGAATAAACTATTTTATTGCTACAATTAGATCACAAGAGGAATATTTACTAGGTAACACAGATCTAGCTATCAAAATGAATAGTATATTCGATGTTATATTGCCCATTGGAGGCATAATTGCAATTCCATTTATTGGCCAAATATTAGACAAGTCAAATTGCTTAACCATCATCATTATGATAACTTCGTTGTCTAATTTAATTGGGATTCTCGGTTTAATTCCACATTCTTTTGTTTTGAACCTAATTGGTATTATTCTACTTGTGCTCTACAGACCATTTTATTACACAGTTGTTTCTGACTATTCGACCAAAGTGTTTGGTTTCAAAACGTTTGGTACAGTCTACGGATTTCTAACTTGTATGTGTGGCCTTGCTAGTCTCGGACAGAGCTATCTTGACAAATGGACACATACGATATTCAGAATGAATCCAACTCCAGTTAATTTAGTACTGCTTTCCATCACTATTGCGTCATCTGTTGCTTTGATTTTATATATCCACGATCAGCTTGTTAAAGATAAAAGCAAGCCAAGTACATCCATAGAAACTAGCGAGTCAACGTCATATGAAAGCATATAGGCACTTGTGTAATTTCGACATGACAAAAAACATATTCTAAATACATATATATATATATTCTTTTCTTTTATTACATATATAATTTACTTTATTATATTTCCTTCTGGTATATATCAAAAGCTTGCCTTTTCACTTTCAATAGTACCTGCAAGATCATGAACGCAATAGCTAATTATTTTTAAAGTATATGTACGAAAATCTTTCATAATTTAACAAACAATACACCACTTAAAACAGTTGAAAATAATCAACCTGCGATATACGACGCAATGACAAAACTATCCG
>PPOD03000259.1:43817-61712 GCA_003708425.3 Jamesozyma rosinii
TACTTTGAAGAGGTATTTCCTTCTGGTATATATCAAAAGCTTGCCTTTTCACTTTCAATAGTACCTGCAAGATCATGAACGCAATAGCTAATTATTTTTAAAGTATATGTACGAAAATCTTTCATAATTTAACAAACAATACACCACTTAAAACAGTTGAAAATAATCAACCTGCGATATACGACGCAATGACAAAACTATCCGAAACACCTGTTATTCACATTGAGGCTACATTCTACCAGTTCATGCTTATAAAACATGAACAACAGGTCCTTTGTGAAAGAATCAAGAATTTGCGTAAGCAGGCAATACCTCTTCAAAGTTTATCGTATAAAGCGTATTTTGAACGTCACAAGGATGAGTACGAATTATTGTCGGATATCGAAGATGAAATACCAGATACATATGACTACCCAACTAGACTCTCTAAACGCAATGGCTTTCCTGAAGTTTCTATTGATAATATTATAAAGGATTCGATAAATCTGAAGAGGGGGAGAAGACTACGAAAAATTTCAAAACAAACGAAACATAATGCCACCACTCCACATGGTAAACATGAATTATCTAACAAGAGATCCCTCCCTGGACGAGTTGTTCCAACGGTCGATCTACCATATCGAAAATCAGACAGATTATTAAAGCAACAGGACCGATTTAAGCCAGAAAAGGTTGTGCCATTGAATCCTATTATTAAATCCATAGTTTTGAAAGATTTAGCTTCAAACGATAGGATACGATTCGTACTAGACATGTTTCTAGATGACTCTTAATAATATATGTCCAAGAGCAATGACCTTTTCACACCATCTTTTAACAAGGCATATAAAAATACAAATATTTATAGATATATCACCACATTTAATAGCGTATTTACATAACAATATTCCACTTCTCCTTTTCTACTCTCTCAACTCTAAATTAGAAAAATGGGATGGGTTCTCCTCCATCAAACCAAGCTTTGCTTGCTTTAATTTCAACCAAGTAACATTCTCAAAAGCATCATTGCCAGCTGTTTCTGCAACTATGTCAGTATCCTCGGATGCTACCAAAGAAATAGCGTCAAATCCACCTGCACCAGGAACAATACCAGTAAGAATACCGTTCAATTTCATACAGCTGTCCAATAACTTTGTTTGGACTAGTGGCTCAATCTCTGCACCAGATTCCTTAGTGATTAATCTGAAATTCCTCCTTATTGCGAAGATAGCTTCTTTGATAGATTCCAATTCTGGATACTTCTTTTCTGTTCCATTGTTCAAAGATGCTAACATTTCAGTATAATAATCTGGATGTTTTAAATTGAGCTTTTGCATTTTCAAAAATAAATCGATAACCTTCATATTATTCTTGTTAATGTCTTCATAGACCACAGAACTATTAGGTTGGTTTTCTGTATACCACTTTTTGACCTTTGCCACCAGCTTAACGGTTTCAGAGCCACTGTTGACATCACCCAAGATCAGCTTTAACCCCCTTGGCAACTCAATATGTTCTGTTAAAATGTTCCAATTGACACGATCAACTAAGGTTTTCAAGGCCTTGTGATATGTCCTAACCGAGTTAGGATCTAGCTCAGGTAAGTCCGAGATGATCTCTGGCGCAAACCTTCTATATATGATAGAACCATATGTAGCAGCACCTACGTCGAAACCACTACCAATTTTACCTTGTGCCTGACAATGTGCAACTTGTGATATGTTATGAATAATACGCAGATGATCTTGGCTAGTGGCATTGAATCTTGGCATGAAAACAGAACATAGAGCTGCTGTCAATACTGTAACTAAACCGGCCGAGGAGCCCAAACCAGTCTTTGGAACTTCAACGATACCCTTCTTGTGGAAATTAAATTTTTGGTAGTCATTTGCCATTATAGTACAGTCAGCTTGTGAATGATATTCTGCGTCCGAAAATATTTCAATGTTTATGGAGTTAGGCACATCTTTGCCAATAAAGAAATAGTTACAGACGTTGAATATCACTTTTGCAATGAATGGGTTAGACAATCCGTTGGCCTCATGGGGTAAAAATCCATCTTGCTCTGAGACTTTGTAGTTCCATTGATCATTATTGAATTGAGAACTTGTCACCGTTATACTAACCGTATCATTTTCTGGGATTGTTGTTGCAGATACCACTGCATGCATTCGAGCTGACAATGCTATAACAAGCGATTTATAGCGTGGATCGAGAACCAGATAACCACCTGCCAACAATGCTTTACCTGGTGCACTAAATGCTCTTTTACCTTCCATTTTTAGCAATTATATGTCTATGAGACTTTTTATTATTTGCTACTGGGCAGTTTTAAATGTTTTAAGTATTTTTCACTTTGCAGCTTTTCAAGTGATAAATTATTTTTTTTCGGTGCACAATAATGACAATAAATATCATCACAACTGTTATACATATATTCAACAAAGCACATAAAAAGGCTAGGTCAATACTTGATTTTATCAACGTAATCGTGTTTTAGAAACATTATCCAACAGAATAAACATCATAAATATAATTATTTAAATAAACAAAGTAAATAAAAAAACATCACTTCAATTGTATCAGCACACAAATGAATTGGAAGGTCTTACTTTGTATTACGCTGTCTCTTTTTCCTCGATTCAGCTAATTTTGATCTTGTTCTCCTTCCTGTCGGCTGAGTGTCAGTTATGGCTCTTTTTCTTTTTCTGAGGTTTCTTCTTTGTCTCTTTGGAGATTTAGGCTTTTTCTTCTTACTTGGTGTATCAGGCTCAGTCTTTTCTTCGATGCTACTGGTATCAGCTTTTGGCTCTGAGGTAATTGGTGCATCTTCTTTAATTTCTCCTTCATCTAGCTCAACCTCATTCTTCTCTAATTCCAGTTTCCCATTATCAGGCGAGTGCTCTGCTTCAATATTTACCGGTACAACCTCTGCCACATCATCTTCTTGCATATCTTCCGATTCAACACCAATAGGGATAGAATCAACAGGTTGTTGCTCGTGCTGCTTATCAATTGGAATAGCCTCCTCTTGAGGATTGCCATCGAAATCAGAAATAGAAATTGGTATTTTATTAATTTCACTATTCGTTTCATCATCTCTGGCTTCAGAATGTTCCACGTGGTCTTCATTAAGTTGTCCTGATTCATGCTCTTTTCCAGTTATTTTATCATTACGTATACTTTCCACCACTGCACTGACGGTATCATCTGGGGTACTACCTATCTCTGCCTCATCTTGAATATTTTCAGATGGGTACGGAATATCCATTGGTTGCTGTGATTCGCCGGTAGTTGTAGCCAAAATAGTTTCTAGAACTTGTGAAACGGTATCGATAGGAGCTGAAATACCATCTGTACCACTATTTACCGTAATTTCAATATCCTTATTAATCGAAGCTTTATAATTTGATATACTCGCATTTTCCTCAGATGGGGGATCTGAGTTCAAAGGAGCACCATCTGCTGCCATAATAGAACCATTAATGACACTCTTTTTATCTTCCGAAATATCATAATTAATTACAATTGACTGTTCAGCAACTTCATTAACTGTTGATGAATTATTAACTTCATTTTCACTTAGGCTTTTATGAGAATTATTTTCTTCATCAGTATTATTATAATCAATATCTATTTCTAACTTCTCATCCTGTTGAATAGAATGTATCAATTGTCCTGTAGTTTTTCCAACCAAAGATGGACCTTCCTGTTCTGTTGTTTCACTTTCATATGATCCACTAACGGTACTAGCTTGAATTCTATCAGCGACTGTTTCCAAAGTTTTCATTGCTTCAATAATTGATTCTTTTTTACTATCAGTCATCGGATTATCGTCTTCTTGCAATGCTGATTCCACATCTATAATGCTAGACTTCCCCGATAAATAATCGTTAATTTCTTGTAAACTTCCACTAACCTGACTGCCCTGTCTGGATTTCGGCTTCGGGTATACTATATCTGAATACTCATCTCTATCAGTAGCCCAGACATCTTGCATTTGTGAAAATATTTCGTTATGATCTGTAATATCTGGTGATGTCTTATTAGAATTGTCTTCAATTCTTCCACTATCATCAGAATCATCAGTGTCACTAACCATATCCTCATCCTCTGCCGAAATCGCATCGATTGTCTCAACAAAGTTGTTAGCTGTATGTACGACATTTCTAATACCAGAGGCAATTGTTTGGATTACACGAGCTGGGGATGAGAATAACCTGTTTGTAATAGACCGAGGACGTAATGCGTATGAGGCCACTGACTTGGGTGATGCAACGGTAGATTCTGTTGTGTTTTCTTCTTGTAATTCTATATCTGAGCTGTCTAGAGCATTATCGTCATTTTCTTCGATATGGTATTTCAGAGTTGGCTTTTCTTTAATACTTACATCATTTATCGATGAGTTATTGTGTTTTTCATCTTCAGATACATTCGACTCAATAACTATTTTCGTATCAAAATTCTCCACCGTTACAATTTGCTGTACATTATTCTGTTCTGACTCAACATCTTTTTGTTCTGTAACATCATCAATATAATCTGAATGTCTATGAAGCGTAGTTTCAATACTTTTCTCGTCTACAACTTCTTTGCTAACTTCATTTTGAAACGAAATATTGGTAATATCATTGTTTTCCAAGGGTTCATCATCATTACCTAACTCGGCTTCAAGTTCAGGTGGTGCTGTAGTTTCAGATATATTTTGAACAGAATTGATAACCTCAACAATATCATCATGATAAATGTTTGAAATTACGTTATTCTCTTGATTTTCAACTTCAGCAACATTATTAAGTCTATTGGACATTTCTATATCTTCTTGATTTTCAACTTCAGCAATACTTTGAGGCGAATTGGACATTTCTATATCTTCTTGATGTTCAACTTCAGGAATACTTTGAGGTGTATTGGAAACCTGGATATCCTCTTGATTTTCAACTTCAGGAATGCTCTGAGGCGTATTGGAAATCTGGGCATCCTCTTGGATTTCGACTCCAGAAATGCTCTGGAGTGTATTAGAAATCTCCATCCCCTGTTGATCTTCAACTCCAGATATACTCTGGGGCGTATTAATCACCTGAATATTGTAATCTATGTCGATATTAACATTATTGTGAGAAATGCCCGGTATGTCTATCTCATTTTGGATCTCGTCATCAACATTACCGATACTTGATCCAGTTGCTCTAACTTCATCCGGAGATCCGGAATTTACCGGCTCAAGAACTGTAACATACTCTGAATACTCCTCAATTTCAGTCGGGTTAACTTCTTCAGTCGCTATAGAAACAGATGCTTCGTTTGCCTGTTCGACAAACTGACTTACATCACTTTGAACGTTAGTACCGGTTTCTACATCAACATCTAGAATTATTTGAAAGTCTGTGTCCTGATCGATGCTTTCGTCTGAACTGTCTTTCCTTATAATTGATACATTCTCTAACGCAACAGGAACATTAATTTCAGGTACGTTTTGATCCTCAGAAGACTGTTGATTTTGATTAAAATCCAGCCCTTCTTGTGCGTATTCATAAACACTATAATCAATCGCTGGCGGGACTATCTGTTGCTCGAGTAATACACTATTTTCAATTTGAGGTTGATTGTTTTTTGATAATTCTGGTTGGTCTATCTGATCAGTATTATTATTATTATTATCGTTATCCCTTTCTTCAATTATGGCAGCTTCAACGTCTGCCTGGCCATTATCAGATGTGTTTGGATTTGTCTCTACTGTCTCTACACTTTCTGCCAATAAAGCCAATGTCGCCTTAAGCAGCGACTGTGAATCCTCATTCGTTGCAGAAAATGGGTCGATAGAAAATGGGGAGGAGTATTCGACCGAAGGTTGTTGAACATCAGCATTATCCTCAAAGGACGATGAACTATAAACCGATCCCGTAATTATCACTTCATATTTAGACTTGACTTGAGATGGTTCAAAAGTATCTTCAGTTACTTCATCTGGATTAGATGAAACCTTCGAATTTTCAGTCTCTTCTTCTGGGTTTTCATTAACAGACATATATATAGAATCCCCTTCTATGGACGACATACTAATATCTCTTTGATTTTCATTATTTTTTATGGACCTGTTAAGCATTCGTTTGAATAATCCTTCATTTTTAAACTTAAATGACAACTCATCGATTTTAGTCTTGCTAGGGCTATCTTCTACTTCTGGACTGCCACTTTCCTCAAGCAACTCTTTTTGTAAGTCCTTGCTATCCAGAATGTTACTGTTTAAATCAACTATAGAATTGTCGATATGAATGTCCTTCAATTCTTGTGGATTTTCAATTTGGCGCAAAAAGGTCTGGAATGTGTCCAATGTGTCCAATGTATCGATCGCAGTGTTTTTATTATCAGTATCCAATGTATCATCTACGGGCTCAACAATAGCGGCGTTAATTTTATTAAAGACTGTATGCGCAACCGAGATATAATCAAGAGCTGATCCACCTGCTTCTTCAGGGTTTGCTTCTGGAGACGGAGTACCACTAATTAGACTACTGTCGTTTTCAAAATCTGGTTTAGAACTGATTTCATCTTCTATATCGTCATTAGACTTTTCTTCCATTTGGCTATAGTCTTCTTCATCACTAACAATTTCAAGTAGTTCAATACTGTCCTGAGTGTTATTTTCCTGGTCTATTTCGCTATCAGAATGTGAGTATTGATAGTTTAATTGATCATTATTACTTGGATTCACATCGTCACTTTCAACTAACTTTTCAGAATTCAAATCATCATTTTCTGAATATGAGGATGATTGATTTGAACGTTGATCGACTTCATCGCCGCTATACTCTTCTGGTGCGCTATCATGATCTTGCGTTGAATATGGGAAAGTGTCTTTGCTTTCATCAACAAGTACATTGTTTCGTATTTCATTCTCTGAAAACAATATTTCACTTCCCTGAGCTTGTTGTAAGATATTATCAACAGCTGGATTACGCGCTTTCATAAATTTGCCAAAATCAGCCATATTCAGCTTATATTCATAACTTTCATCCTCCTCCTCTTGCTCTTCTTGCTCTTCTTGCTCTTCTTGCTCTTCTTGCTCTCCATCATATGCTTTGGAATATGAGGTATCGGCAGGAGCACTTACATCAGACTCTTGAGCTTCATCATACTCATTAATTGCTTTTGTGATATTTTCGTTTGTTGGCTCCATATAATTATAATTATCACCATACATGCTATCTTCAGCTACCAAACCATTTTGACCCATTTGGTCGTTAGAAAACGATTCATCATCCTCTTCATCCTCAACTTCAATTTGAATGTCATCACTATGGCCATTTGAGTAACGCGCACCTTCTTCTCCCCCCTCCTCCTCATATTCTTCGGAATATGACTCTTCATGCGATTCCTTATCGCTCGATTGTGCTGGGAAATGCTGTGATTCTTGGGAACCCTGGCCTGGTGCTACTTCTTTATCGCTATCAGATAGGATAATCAACGAATCATCGCTCTTGTCTACATCTTGTTCAAACTTCTGTTCTGATTCGCTACCAGATTCATTACCAAATATTTCGCCACCTATACTTTCTGTGCTATTTTCTCTGTTATATGTATCTGCATCTTCTTCATTGGCATCATCGATAATGCTGTCACGGACGGTTTCATTAAAGGCTACATACGAGGTATCTGCTCCATATGCATCGTGATCCACGCTATCTTCAGTAGTTTTATTTAATATATCTTCAACCAATATATCTTGGAGATTCTCCCTTCTCTGAGAGTCTTCTACCTCATTATTAAATTTCAAATCATCGTCTTTGATATCTGACAAGATTCCCTTAGCTCTTCTTATTAATGACTCAACCCAGGTCAATGTTTTCGCACTATCCTCATGGACATTGTGTACCCGCCCTAAAGTGCTTCTAGAATGAGTCTTCTTGCGTAGGGGCAATGGTTTTGTTACTCTGAAATTGCTTGTATGATGCTTTCTAGGCTTCCTTTTGTTGTGCTTATCCAATGGAGATGTATATTTCTTTAGATTTCTAGTCGGTGTCGACAGATTCAATTTGGAGTCCTTCTCCTGCTTAGGCATCTTGATAAACTGTGCTATGCTCACTTATGGCTTGTCTCTGTTGCGATGATGTTTCCCTTAGCACATGCAATTGTTTGTATATCATTTTTGTTTGTTTTTGTATTTGTTGATGGATCCACTGCCCTTTTGTGCCGAATTCGGCCCAGAAATCGCTAAGAACGAGGTGCAAGGTGTCACAGGGCATGACCCTATAAACACACTCTAAGGTTCTGCTTATGTGTATTCTATGAAGTGGTTATATATTAGAACGTTTAGAATAGTGGTATGTGACTATGTAATACTTTAAGAGGGCCTGCTTTATCATATCCCAGCTTATGCACAATTGAAGACTGTGCCACGCCTAATAACGTATATGAAGCTGTTTCCAGCGTACCATAATCAACACTGCACAGTTATATATATCCATACTACAAGAAACCTTCAATGTAAATACCACACTCCCTTACATAGCTATCGAATCCCCAGGGCCTCCCAGTCTGTTCTTCCGCAGTCTCTGTTTGATACCAAGCCTTCTATATAGAAATTCACGTTCTTCGCTCGGATCCGTTTCAAAAATTCAGTATGGAAGAAATCTGGCACAACGTTGTGAGATCTGAGAAAAACACAATAGAAAGCCCAACACACGGTAGAAGCTTAAGGTATACTCTTAACAAAGTGCTCAAACACGAAATAGATCCAAACCATTTGCTGAAATAGTGTATTACAACCTTGTTCCCTCATTTTCAATACCTGCGAAATGGAAATGGATTTGCAAATCAAACGGATAGCAATCACGTATTTTGATCCCTTCGACCTGTTTGAAACGGTCAAAGAGGAATTCACACATACTCTTCCTCTGGAAACGGTCCACTGGAAGTCACCAACGGGTGCTACAAGAACTATTACTAATATTCCGATATCATTAACGGCCGAAACCCAAGAAACCACGAGCATAGATGATAGTGACGCACCTTATTTACGACTGATCATCGTTAGCTGTGCATCTGTAGAGGAATATAGATCAAAAGCACGTCCGCTATTAAAACAATGGCTACCTGAAACACAGGAGACTACGGCGAGGAGTATACCGATTGTGTTCTTCTACGCTAATTCTGAAATCGTAGACGCCTCAAACCTATTCAAGTCTGTCACTATCATGGACAAGTTTGCAAAGGATTTCCCTGGCGTTCATGTCCTAGAGTTGAAATCAGTTTATAAGTCTGCCAAGGAAAAGGAAGACTTCTGGAACCAGTTGGGCCAGAAGATCAAGGTACATCTATTGGAGATCTTTCAAATAAGATTCGATTACCTGCATCATTCACTGGCTAAAGTTGGAAATAATGTTGGCCAATCGCATGTACATGCAAGAGAAAGATTAAACATCAAGGAAAGATTGCTGGATCTGTACCTGAAATTTGCATTGATGGAGGAAGGTATGGAGCAATTGAACAATATCGAGGAAGAGTTAGTACATATCAAACACGGAGAGCTCACAAACGGTGATTTGGAAGTCCCATTTAAATTTCAACTGAATGGTGAAGATTCTATATCTAAAATGGTAAAGGAAGATAAATTTGATAGATTCCAAAGTTTGAAATATTTCTTTCTAAGGAAATTTACATTCTTACACTTCCAGGAGAACAGCAACCTAACATACTTTAAGATCTTCAACCTAGTAAAAAAGTTTATCTATACTATTGGATCGATTTATCATGATGATACGCACTATTTAGAGTTCAAGTATTTTTTCCTGGAGGAATATTTGATGTTGACACCATTGGACAAAGTATTGGAATCTGAGATATTATGTGAACTGAGGGCAGAAATTATTTTGCTACAACGTGATGCTTGGCTGAACGGTGTGAGCTCAGTAACGGACTATAAATTAATCAACAAGGAGTTTCCAGCCAAGAGTATCAAATACGAGTTCAACAGTCTTCAAGAAACATTCAAGGACGAAGATACATTCCATGAAACTTATATGGAGTTCAATAAGAAGATGCTGCTGTGTTATAATCGATGCAATGGCAAAAGACAGAGAATTATTGACATACTTTCTATTGAAATTGGTATGCTTCATTATCAGAGAAAGGAGTATGAAAGCACCATTACACTGTTTCTTTCCTGTTATGAGTACTATACCGAGTCCAAGTGGGACATCATTGGCTTGACTATTTTAAAGATGTTTGCTGATTCCTTAATCAATTGCCCCGAGATGAAAGTGCTGGAGATTGATGATTCTGTTGTTCCTGTTTCTACACTTTTGAGTAATGCATTTTTAAACATTCTTAAGTTGTCAAAGACGGTTGAGGAAAAATCAATTTGGTGGAAGAGATTTATCGAATTGCAAGTCAAAGAAAACGAACAGATTGTGCTGGACTATCCTATGGATGATTTCTTTAAGGTGAACTTGGATACCAATGTATCTTTGTCCGCACCTAATACATACAGTTTAGGGGTTACTATTGATAACCTTGGCTTTCCAGAAGATGTAACTGCTGGCAGCATCAAACTGAAGGCACAGCGATTAGATAATCAAACAATCGAAAACGGTAAGACTATAGAAGACCTAAGTGGAAAGTTTGACTGCGATGTGGTTATTGATTTTGAAGCCTCTGAGAGGACTCTATCTGTTGGAAGTAACCAGTTCAATTTAGATACAAAAGAGATTGTATTTGGCAAGTTCATTCCATTGACGCTAGAAATTTCTATTGGTGGAACAGTGTTTATAAAGCAGTTTAATGAGCATGGCGATTCAAATTTAGCATTTGATATATTTCAAATACACGATCTAGAGAATGTTAATGTGAATGTCAGCCAAGGAAAGCATTTAAAACTTGGGGAGTCAGCTTTGGAGGTATCCCTGGACAATGCTTCTTTAATTAAGAAGTCACATATTCAAATAAATATATGCCCAGGGCGATCTTCAAGTAGCAGTCCAGCCAGCTTTAAACAAGACGAAGTCGTAATCATCAAAGAAATCGAGAATTTGAAGGGTATTTTAGTGGTACCGTACTACTTACAGGAACATATATCAACTTTTGATGTAGAAGTAAGCGTTACGTTCCAGAGTACAAAGGGTGACGAGATATTTAGCGAGACAAAGAATGTTACCATCGAGTGTTATCTACCAGTCTCTGTATCTGTTGAAGATATCTTTAAGAGGGATACATTTTATTTCAAGTTTTTGCTGAACTCATCAATCAAGGAGGAGCCTATTATTCTGTACAGCTCAAGTCTTGAGACCGAAGATGACAATGACGGAAACTATGAAATATCTGGCAAATTCGAGCCTAGTTTCCCAATCATGCTGAAATCGTTGGTGAACGAACACTGTCTAAACTGCTACAAGCTCAAAGCCAAGGACAAGTTTAGATATGAGGATGTGTTTAATTTGAAAGTCAAATACAATACATTGAAAGAGCAGCTAGACTGCCTGGTGACTGATTCTATCCTTGTCCAAGGGGACGTGGAGTGGTACAATCAGTTTTGCAAATGGAAGCAATTCTGGGAATCAAACGTGCTGAGCACGATCAGCTACGACTATGATATTTTCTACGAGAAGCGCATAATCAAACTGGATAGCAATGCAGACAAGAAGGGATTCACAAGAATCAGAAATGCTATAAAGACCAAATTGCAACTAATGAGCCCAGTTGTGAAGGAAAAAGTCATCAAATGTCTGAACGATGTCGTCACTGGTGTGGAAATCAACGATCTTGATTTGCATGAATATACCAAGAACCTGGCGAGACGTGAACTGAGTGTTCCTGTAGAGCTGCCTGAATTTGAGCAGTTCTACTTTGTTGAGTTCAAGCCAGCGGAACAAAACAATGATAAAATACCCTCAGTAGGTCAGAACCTCCTGTTCAACGTCTCAATCCACAACCTTAGTGGCAACTGGCAACGCAACGGCAACTCTGTCAACAACAGCGACACAACACAGCACGTATTTGAGATCATGAGCAGTAACGACTGGCTGGCTCAAGGCAAGAAACGCTTCACCATCCCATCCGACGAGTACCAGTTCACTATCAGCCTGATCCCCATCAAGAAGGGCTACCTGACCATCCCAAACATCGAGATCACCAACCTGGCCGGCGACGCCAGCAGGATCGACCACAACAACGCATTCGAGTCCATACTAGTTCTATAGAAACCCCTACATACGTAATCACAACAGCACTAAACAACTCCGTTCTCCATACAGACCACCACCTCGTCGAAAACGACGGTCCCTGGAAGCCCAAAAATACCAAGAAAATTTTGTTGGAATGTTTCGCTGGTGCGAAACCCGTTGCGATTCATTCTGCTGATTGAAGAAAAACCAGCGAACTGCACCACCAAATGGGACCTTTTCTTTCTGCATTGTCCGCACCATCGACCAGGTTTTGCACAAATTGTAAGTCCCTTTACGGTCAACAGCCTATATTCGCCACCAACACCCGTGAGACATACAACACTGTACTGTTGCTATTATAGCTGTACCCATTCATTCAACAGTTGCTGCCTATCATATTAGGGAATTTGCTCAGAATCAACCGCACTGCGTCTCCGCTTATTTCATCCACATTTTTGAAGGGCCTTTAGGAATCAAAAAAAAAATCACGCTAGGACCCTCCAAAAACTATACCGATTCAAGACAACACAACACAAGAATTGCAGGTGTTCCAATTGTAATTGTATTACTCAGTACTGCATCTTAGCACACAACCATCATTATCGCATCATAACCCTATTTATAACTCTGCATCTTTGTTTACCGACTAGCAGCAAGCTTTCAGATATAGGAAAATAAAAATAAACACAACGCATATTGCAACATGGGATCATCCTTTAAGTATCCACCGTTTCTATCTAGATCGCAAAGCAAAGACAATACACAAATATCAAATCTGCCGTTGACGGATACGAACAACAAGGATCAGCATACCCCATCACCACATCCGGAGAAAATGTTTGTGCGGGAGGATGTTCTTACACACACCAATTCGACCACCTCGAAACTATCACTAGCCTTGAAAAAATCAGCCTCGGCTACTAGTAATAGCAGACACACAAGCAGCTCAAAGACTGCCCCCGCAAAGGATAATTGTCCATGCGGCGAACGAATGGTGGTATCATTAAGCCAGAGTAGCAACGAAGACAATAACGACGATGACTATTTTGACTGTGACGACCATGGCCACAAGATCAATGACCATACAAATGAACATGAAGAAAGTGGCTCCGAAGATGAAGACGACGTTTCATCGTGCGATGAAAAGAACGAGGAGTCCCTAAAGGATTACAAACCGGGGGGGTACCATCCAGCATTCAAGGGAGAAAAATACAAGGATTCGAGGTATGTTCTGATGAGAAAGTTAGGTTGGGGACATTTCTCCACCGTCTGGCTTGCATATGACTTGGTTCAGAATGTCCACGTGGCGATGAAGATTGTCAGAAGTGACAAGGTATACTCCGAAGCAGCACAGGATGAAATCAAATTGTTACAAAAGATATCAGATGAATACGATCCAAACAGCGAAGGCTCAAAACATATCTTAATATTGCTGGATAATTTCCTACATAAGGGTCCAAATGGTAATCATATTGTGATGGTTTTTGAGGTTCTGGGAGAAAATCTATTAGCGCTAATCAAGAAATACGAACACAGAGGCATCCCATTGATCTATGTCAAGCAAATATCAAAACAGCTACTACTAGGTTTAGACTTCATGCATAGAAAGTGTGGTGTTATCCATACCGATATCAAACCAGAAAATGTGCTGATGGAAATCGGAGATGTCGAATCCATCGTGAAAATGGTCGAAATGTTAGACAGACAGAAAAAGGACATGAAACGGTTACAAAGAAGAGCTTCTTCAAAGATTGATATCGAAACACCTACTCCTGAATTTAACGTCAACGGCACTAATGAATCGCCGTTAGACTTTTTTAATTACTCAACGTCCTTCTCACAAATGCAAAGCACATCCAGAACAAACTCCATCTCTAACACAGCTATACGGAGAATTCCAAGCCGTAGACCTAGAAGAAACACCATAATCACTGGATCACAGCCATTACCATCGCCGATCAGTTCCACCAATTTCTATGAGATGAAGACTCATTTCCTTAACCAATCAAATCATTCCAACAGTTTTGCATCACTATACTACCAACATACCGCAGATATGCCCCGTTCAAAATCCAACAGTATCGCAGTGAATGGTGGTAATGCTATTCAACATTCCGATAACCCTTTCTTTCAAGCAAGTAATTGCGCGATATCAACTACCGAGACTAGCACAGTATCTATCACTAACGAGAAGCAATTAGCAAACTCGTTATCATCTTTTGAATTGTCCAAGCCATCGTCATTTCAGTCTACTGCTGATGCGATGAAAGACCACAATGACAGCATCATCCAAATTAAAATTGCAGATTTAGGTAACTCATGTTGGTATGACGAACATTACACCAACGCTATTCAAACCCGTGAATACAGATCTCCTGAAGTGTTGATCGGTGCTCCATGGGGTGCTAGTGCCGACATATGGTCTGCTGCATGTCTAATTTTTGAATTAATCACAGGTGACTTTTTATTCGAACCGGATGAGGGTCACTCTTACACCAAGGATGATGATCACATTGCACAAATAATCGAACTTATGGGCGATTTCCCCGAGTACCTTCTTGCGAACGGGAAGTATACAAAGAGATTGTTCAATTCCAAGGGACAATTGAGAAACATTTCGAAACTAAAGTATTGGCCGTTAAGAGAAGTACTAGTCGAGAAATACAAGTTGGATCCAAAGGATGCGAAGGAAGTGGCTGAATTTTTATTGCCCATGTTAGAGCTAGATCCTACGAAGAGAGCCGATGCGGGTGGGCTAGTCAATCACCCATGGCTGAATGATACACTCGGAATGGAACATATCAAATGCCCAGACAGAAAATTGTGCGGGAGTGGAGCAGATATCCTGGGTTGGTATGATGAAGTTACAGGTCATGAAAAGCATTAAACATTTTTATTTTATTAAATCTCCTTATTTTTGTAAGTAATTTTGTATTTATCAAACGTATATTCAATTCTTTAACCGGCGATTATTTAGTACATCTATATGTGATATCGTTGTTATTCTGGGAGAAAAATGTGTTAAAATTACAAATAATTACAAACTTTTAATAGGAATGTACAAATACATAATAAAAGCTAAGAGAGTTAGAAAGTAGAGGGTATCATAAAATAATAATTTAGAGAATAGGGGGGTATGAGATTAAATCTAACGCTTATAACAAAGCGGAGATTAACAAAGCTAATAAACCAGCATCAGCAGCTGGAGCAGTAACATAGTTGGCAGCACCCTTACTCTTCTTAGACTTAGTAGTTTTACTAGATTCCGAGGATGAGCTGGATTTTTCAGTTGAAGTGGCAGATGTGGAAGTCGAAGAAGCCGTCCTTGAACTGGAAACGTCAGTGGATGTAGCCTTTAGGGTGTTGACCTTGTTGTCATCATCATACTTCACTGTAGCATCGACGGTGTCGCCCTTGTTGTCTTTGATAGAGTAATCGAATGTAGTTGGAGCAGTGTAGTTGGTTAGAAGGTGTCCAATGTTAGTACCGTTAACACCATACTTGATCAATGAGGCGATGTCAGATGGTTGTTTTGGAATGGTGAAGTTGTTGGTTCCAAAACCAGGGTAGTCGGATGTTATTTCAGTGGCATTACATTGGTAAATTGTTCTGTTGCTGACATCGGATTCCTTTGTAGTTTCCAAGTGTAAGTCAGCGTAACGGTCCTTTAAGTTTACAAAGTCGTCCTTGTATTTTATGGAACCATCAGATTCATCAAGGTCTACTAAACCATAGTTGTTCTCTTCTTCGTGGTATTCGTAAACTAAACCACCAGAGAAGACGTTACCTAACCCATTAGCTGGGTATAGACCATCAGTGACTTCATCGAAGGTTCTTGGAAGGTTTTTGTTGCAACCATATTCAGAGAAGATTAATGGAATGACAGTCTTGCTGAAGGTTGAGTTCAATTTGTCGTAGCCTGATGAAGTCCAGTCTGAAGTACCGGAACACCATTCGTATGTGTTCAAACCGAAGAAGTCAGATCTTGATTCTTCTAATGATTCGGACACAGTCTTACCATCTAAAGAATTACACTGTAAGTACTTGTAGGATGCTAGTCTTAACTTAACGTTGTTAGCAGCAGAATAACCGACAGGGATGGTTCTGTTTGAGTGCTTAGAGATATATTGCTTCATGTCTCTTTGGATAGCACGGACATATGGAGGGTCAATCTTGGCATAGTCGTCTTCGTCGTTGATAATTTCATTACCAGAGAAGAAACCCAACACATTAGGATAGTTCTTGAAAGCATCAATGAATCTAAAGACTCTTGATAGGTATAGTTTGTTGTATGTTCCTTGTGGGTCAGCACGGTTTAAGTGCTCACCATAGTTACCACTGCTGACATCTAGAATGACATAGATACCGGCATCATTCAAGATGGTCATACACTTGTCGTGGTTGACATCAGGGTTCAAGGAGTAAATTCTGATGGTGTTGATACCTAGCTGTTGGAAAACAAAAGCATCTCTGGCACATTGTTCAGGATCAGACAAGACGTCTTTACCAGAAGATGGGTTGTAACCAGAAGAACCACCCGGTTGGTAGTCTACACCCTTGACATAGAAAATTTCATTTTCAGAAGGGTCGTTATCTGGAGAAGCTGGTTTGATAAAACGGTAACTTTTGATGTGGATTGGGAGAATGGCATTAACCACGGATGGTGAAACAGCCAATAGCGAGAGTAAAACACTGGTAGATAACTTCATAGTTGTATATTATACTTGTAAGTCTATGGTGACTTGTCAAAAAGAGTATTTCCTAATTCACAGCATAAATGAACAGACTCTTTTGTTTACCTTGATTATATATTCCTCGTTGTTTGTTTATCTTTCGAAAGTTTGTTTATCTTTCGAAAGTTTGTTTACGTTCGTGAAAAATTTCCGGGAATTGCAGGAACAAAATTCGTGCGGAAAAGCGCGTTGCAGCGAGGGAAGTTGCTCTACGGGAGTTCTCTGCCAGATGCAGGCGTGTGATAGTGTGGGGACAGGATGAGATGGAGTGAGTCTGTGAGTTGATGGTCGGTAGTGATGTGTGCTGGTAATCGAGGGGGTTCTTGTTTGCTAGGTGTGAGACTGAGTTGAGTTATCTGGGTGATTGTATGTGTTCTGCTTATCTAAAAGGAGCAAACCGATCCAGTAATAACAAAATTTTTAGAAAAATATTTAGTATGTTCCTAAAATATCGACATATATAGATAAACATCAGTTATAAGAGATACACTATATATGGAATGCATACAAAGATATCTGCAATACAGTTAGATGGAATTTATCTTAGTACTCTATCGTATGAACTAGACCAAGTAGCAATATCAGCCATATCGTATTGAAAATATGCGGAATATTGCTCGTGTCTCTATGGAGTGCCCAGATAGTGATGCACTGCAAACTACAGAAAAGCTTGATGAAACTATGTATTCGTATTACGCAATGTGTTCAGATATTATGTACCCAGATATAACATTATTGTTGCGCAGATAAAACTAATATGCTTAAACTAGTACATCATTGATCTTCTGATGATCGAAATTATTCTTGCCTTCTTCCTAATTGCCTTCTCCCAAGAAAGCTAGATCCTTCTCCAGAATTGATTTCTCTGTCTTTAATGCTCGCATTTCGTTATTGTATATTTTGTAATTCACAAAATATTCTCCCTGCAGGTTTCGAAGTAATGGAAGTTTATTACTGCATAGCTCTTTTGTTAGTACACGGTTTTCCTCAATTAGAGGAGACGATAGATCGGAAGAGCGGTT
>PPOD03000259.1:65262-91147 GCA_003708425.3 Jamesozyma rosinii
TACATACTATAGAGGCCAAACTTCAGATATACTTTACGGTTTATTGGTAAGACTAAAAGCTATTCCAAATGCTACAAATACAGATACGGCCGACTCTCATGTCGAAAAGGCAGATCAAGATAAACTGAAGTTCCTAACTAAAGATGTTGAGGAAATCATTAAATATAAGAACGACCCTAGTATTTCGCTGGACTTGTTTTTGGAATTGGCACCATTCCTAAACCTTACAAAGATTCAATTATTTGATTTAGTTGATGCACAAATTCCAGGTACATTTGTTTTTGCTAAATTATTTCATTTCATTTGTGGATTAACTTCAAACGAAACTCAGTCCTTATTGATGGAAAAGGTCTTCGAAAAGTATGGCAAATATGCTTTATTCACCGGTTTGAATTTCTTCTTTGAAGAAGCTAACGAGAACCCACAATATGCTTACTATTTGTACCATTTCCAATCTGCAAAGTTCTTAAAATTAAGCGACTATTCTTCTCAAACACAGTACAAATCTGAGCACAATGAAATGTTCACAAAAGAAGATTTGTTAAATTTCTATTCCGACCCTGGGTCAAACAAGTACAGCAAAAGAGGTTCAGAAATCTTGTTATCTCAAAAACCCGCAATGTCCTCTTCTGATCTTGTGTCAGATCACCAGTTGCATATAGCTGGAATGGATGGACTAACTAGCGCCGGTACAACGTTATCTAACGGTGGCTATACCATAGATGGATTGCAAACCAGAAAAGTTAGGACTGATAGATCGGGCAGTAATAACAATAATAACCATCCTAGTTCATTGCACAAAGGTAGTATATATAGATATGTGTCTGATGAACCAAACTATTTCAAATCACCAAGAGGAAGAACTCCAAAAATAAGTGAACTAAAAAATGCAATTAGAAGCAAGAGCAAGAGGGAAAGACACAACGCTACAGGCAATCATAAGAGAAACTCACTGTCTCTGAACGGATCACAATCTATGAAATCAAGAGTCACTAATATCACATTCTTATTGAGTGAATTAAAAACTAATAATCTCGATCAGGAAACTAATAAGATACGTGATCCAGACGAAGAAGATATTGTCGGGTTAGAAAGAATTGATATGGCACGTTCCCATAGTGTTCGACTAAGTGCTACAGAAGACACTTTAAAGCATGATAGAAGAAAACCTTTCTTTTTAGGGAAGACTGTCACAAATCACACGGTGGAGGAGAATGAGGAAGAGGGTGACAGCACTAATGATTTTGATGGTTTCAAAGATGCAAATGAGGAAATGAATATGCTAGATACCCGAGGTAATTTGTTTTCGTCGACTTGATTAAAAAAGTCTAAAATGGGAGCATCATAGATAGCAGTTCTTAAAAGACTTTAGTGTAGTTCGGTCAACATACATGTCCTGCTAATTTCTGAATGACTGACAAGCAATTGGATGTATTAAGCATTGAAATTATCTGTTAAACTAAGCATAGCCCTCTCTATCATTTCCGAATCTGGTTTATTACTTCATACAACGAAATCTATAGACATATAATTATATATACCTAAATTAGACAAATGACATATATCAACAAGCCAATAGCACTGCAACATATCCTCAGTAATCGTCATCACCGGAGTCTTCATCTGAGTGATACCCGTACTCGTAGGCTGATATCAAATTATTCAATTCGTCTTTTAAGTCTTCCCTATCATCATCGTAGCGAAAGAACCTGCTTACATATTCACTCCAATGCTTAAACACATATCTTGATTTTTCTGTTGTCTTTAACTTGATTGTATAATTCCTGTCTTTCGAGTAAACCTCAGGGATCGTATCAGATGGGTTGTACGCGGTTGAGTACAAGTTCCTGAAATTTGATTTTATTGCAGTATCCTTTTCATGTGTATCTTCTTCTTCTTTCGGACCTCTAGTTATTGAGCAATAGGAAAATTCGTGATAATTTGCTTTTGATCTCTGGTCCTTTTGTGATACATTTGAGAAGTAGCAATACTCATAATCATTAGTAGCATCGTGCATCGAAGACACAATATTCCTTAGGCTGTCTCCATCGGTTAAACAATCTTCTAGATAATTCATACTCATTCTTTGAGATGTATTCTTTTGTGATACCACAGATGCCAAGGTATCGTACAGTTTGCATGTTCTTCCACCTATTTCCCAATTGCTTAAATTTTCATCTTCAAGGATACCGACTTCCAATAACAAGCTACTTTCCCTGGCCATGGTGAGCGTGGTTCTTATCTTGTTTTTTAAAATGTTCATAGAATGATTCATTTTCCTAGAATTACTATAATTGCTATAGCCCCAACTAAATATTGAGGTCTTGGGTAATTCATCCCTCAACTCTTCTAGCAAAGACATTGAAAACCCACCCCATCCAGAATCCATATCGGTTATTAAGTTAAACCCTTCTAATGAATCACATTGTTCCAACGCGACATGCAAATTATCATCCATAAAATTATCCTTGTGTAATTGCCATTCACTCACACCTTGCTCTGTTTCTGTAAATCTTTTGGATTGTAGGTTTTGATAATCTGGAAGATTTGGTTCCTTTGGATCGTGGTACCAGTTAGTGAGTTTGTTGAATGTATATGGTTGATAAATCAGTTTATTGTAATCTGACCAATAGCTTGCAGTCTGTGGTGTCAGTTTTGGCAGCTGTTGTTCATTCTGGTCTAACGCTGTTTGGTACGCTGATCTTGGAATCTTATTGTGAGTTGTTATTAAGTCAGATGTCAATGGTGCATGTTGAGTCTCATTAGAAAAATGATAATCCTGTGTGTCTGGGATATATTGATACGTACCAAGGGACCCATTACCGTTACGTGCTTCCCAAAAAAGAGCCCTGGGATAATAAGACACAGTTTTGGATAGTTTGTCAATTGATGGATACAGGAAAGTTGCAGGGTCAACGGCATTCGCTTTATCTGTCACGTATAAGTTTTCCTCCTGGCAATTGAAAAACTGGGTTGCTAGGTGATTGGCTCTGTGGGAGGCAGATACAGTGATCACTTCATGCATGATCACTTGTTGTTATGAGTATTTGGTTAGCTTCGATGATGGTAGATTACCACACTGATATGTTTCATCTCATCGCTGAAAAAGTTTCATATTTTTTTGAATATTTTGATATTTGAAAAAGTCAAATAGTTATTGTGATTCTATGATAAGTGGATATGTGTGTATATACAAGTTACGCTATTTACTTATTCAGGGGCACTGTATGTTGTCCTTACTGGTGTGCACTTCTCTTGAGGTATATCTCCCTTATCTACCTGTGCATGAAGTCCCTTCATTGTAATTTCTTGGTGAAATTCCTTGAAAAATTTACAAATCGGTTCTGTGTACCATCTGTTCCCACTGAGATCCTTGAACCAGGCAATATGGCCACCACCATTAGTTTCCAACAGCATGGTATATGGGTTCTTTTTTATCTGCTCTACTGGCAACTTCTCTGCCCCAACAATAGGGTCGTCCAGTGCATTGATACCAATCAGTGGAACTCTCACCCCTGACAGCCTTTGGTATGACGATGCATCCTTGTAATAGTCCATTGCGTCTTTGTATCCGAACATTGGACCTGTGAATATGTCATCGAATTCTCTCACGGACTTGATCGTGTCGAGATATTCCTTCTTTAATAGTTTATCCATACCGTCTCTCTGTACCAGTACTGGAATATGTCTATTTGTCAGGTTGACCAGGTTTCTTGTCAATGCTGCTGAGTAGAGGTATGTACCCATGCGTGTATCATTGATGAAGTATGCAGACTTTGCGAGATCCCAAGGGTTCCCCATTACAATGGCACACTTGACCCGATCTGCGATTTTGGTATTTTGTTCCCCTATGTAGTTTGTAAGAATGGAAGCACCGAGAGAGAAGCCTATCATGTAGAAGTGTCTGTTAGGGTAAGTCTTGAACAGGTAATCCATTGCATAAGAAACGTCGTTTGTCCATCCGCCGTTATACATTTGTGGGGTTGTTATTTGTGACTGGCAGCATCCTCTGGAATTTATAACTGCTGCTTCAAAGTCTGATGTTGTGGTTAAGTTGTGGATGATTGAGCGGATGTAACTTTCATGAGAGCCACCTGTGAGCCCATGCAACGCTATGAGCATTGGTTTGTTGTCATCGGAGGCTAGTATTGGGTCAGTTGGTTCAATGTAGGAGTAGTGATTCTCGAGTGGCGGCACAAATGGCAGCTGACCTTTCGGGATATATGAGGATGGCTTGTGTACTGGAACAGAGACATCGAGTGCGCCCTGTGAGCCGTCTGGGTACTGCAGGATGAGCCGTTTGTAGTTTATCTGATCTATATTTTCAAAGCTTTTTATTGCTGTGAAGGAAGTCTGTAGATGACCATTGAATAGCAGAGGAGATAGAGTGCCTGTAGCGCCATTTGCGAATTCTGGGACGAAAGTGCTGATGAACTGTGACAAGGTTATCGGGTCGGCATTCTGGGATGTGAACTTGAGTGGGATGTCTGATTCCACCTGCTTGACTTTAAGAACGTTGGCAAAATATTCTGAGATGGTCATGTGTTAGTGTGACTGGGAGTATGTTGATGTATGTATGTATGTTTGTATTGTTGTTGCTGTTGGATACAGGTCTGCATAATTTCACATTGTCATGTTTAAATAATATGTTTCTCGAAGCGATAATGAAAATATCAGAAATTAATGTGTGCTCGATGAGGGAGATGGTTTAGTATGGGGTGTTGCAAGGGAGGGCAATTCAACTCGGGGTATTGACATGTCCATATCAGTTATTGTCACTGTTGTAACTGTATTGATGTCTTTTATTGTGAGATCTTCGCGGTTCAAGCAATGGCTGGCATCGTTTCTCGAGAAACCGATATTGAATACTCTATCGCCACAGACACAGAACATCACTGTAAGCTCGCCCGGGTTTACACTTACCAAGCACCTGCCGAGTCAGTTTCTTTCTAATAGAGGCACCAGGCTGTATGAACTGTCAGAGACGCTGTTTCAGTTCCATGATTACCTAGTGAGGGCTACGAGACAGAACGAAGTGGTGAGAGCCCGTGCTGCGAGTCTCTCACAGGAGACCCAGGGTCAGTTGCGGACCATTGGGTATTTTGACAAGGTGGCAAGTGTGCAGGAGGCCATAGAGGGCAATTCATTTCTGGTGAATGAAATAATACGGACGACATTACAGAGTCTTGTCCGGGGTACGCCGGCCAACATGACCGAATATCATGGTGAGATCAACCAGCTATGCAATATGCTCGGGTATCGTGTTGTTGATGGGGGAGTACTGGAGAGGTTGAAAGCATACGACCCTACTGCTATGCTTTCCTTGGGTGATGATGTGTCGAGGGTGAATGAAGCGATCTCGCATCTGTGTCGTGACTACTCTGAAGCGTTCGAGTCTGAGAGAGCACCATTGGTGTCGTACATCAAGAGAGCTATATCACAGGAGAATCGGGGAGAGGGCCAGGGCAAGATATTGATAGTTATTCCGGGGTGTGGTGCTGGGTATGTGCCATTGGAGCTGTGCCAGCTGTTCCCTGATGCGGAAGTTGACTCAATCGAGCTCTCGACAATGATGTATATGTGTAACGAGTATGTGTACTCTACAGTCAGTTCTGATGGGGGTGTTGACGAGGTGAGCCCGTTTGCCACGTTCTATTCAGGGCAGCAAGACACAAAACAGCAAGTACGTTGCATTCCATTTGAGAAGCGCCGTAGAGGGGACAATTTACAGACTCTATGGGGGGACTTCAATGCGTATGTGCCGCGGAAGAAGTACGACAAGATCATTGTAGCGAGTGTCTATTTTCTAGACACTGCGGCTAACATGTTTGAGTATATCGAGAGCATCGAGTCACTGCAGCGGTTCTGCCGGGATCTGTACTGGGTGAACGTTGGCCCGTTGAAGTATGGAACTCGGCCGATGGTGCAGCTGAATGTTGAAGAGTTGCATCTGCTGAGGAAGCTGCGAGGGTGGGAGGACTTAAACCAGACGTGCGATGCCTCAGCTCTGAACGGGTACCTGACAGACCAGAGAGGGCTGTACCAGGGATACTACGGGTTGTTGCAATTCCATTCCAAGTATTGCAAGGGGAAACAGAGTATATAGGGAGTACGTGTGTATGTAATAGTAAAGATGTATCACTTGCGCAGCTACCGACTGAAGCCATAAGCAGGAAGTATTGCAAAGACAATACTGCTGGATGGGTGCTCCGGACAGTATGAGGACGCTCATGATTGTTTGGTCTTTTCTAGCTCTTCTTTTCCCCTCTGATCATCTATGGAAGAAAAATAGATGGCACAGTGAATAGAATGCATTAAATATATGTATCGGTCTATTAAAACCAGAATATCAAAAGAAACCCATTAGAAGAAAGAAACAAGATAGAATCTAATTCAAATTTTTATGCGAAAGCGTGTTTGTTTATATACTGCGCGGTGTCGCTGGGGATTACCCGCGCGATCATCGCTGCCTTAGTGAAAAAGTTTGATAGGGTTGTATGTAGTGGGTTCTAGATAGTGGTGTGTGTATTAATGCATCCATGGGAGGTGTGCCGGGCCGTTTGGTAGCAGGAGGTTGTCGATCTGCTGCGTGTCTGTTTCTGTATCGAAGAGACGCAGTATCTGGTGGAGCATGTCGTTGTCCTGGACGGCATCGAGGTCTAGGATGGAGCACCCGATGCCTCCGAGATCCGTGGTGAATGTGCTGTATCCGTGGCGGTCAGCTAGAGTTTTCTTGAACAGGTCGACTTTATCGTTGTCTGTGTTGTTCTTGAGGATTGTGAGTGCACACCCACCACCGCCTGCGCCTGTGAGTTTTGTTTGGCCAATGTCTAGCTCGTCACTGAGACATTTGATGTGTTCGAGACCCGGGTGTGAGACTCCCAAGGCAACGAGAAGGCCGTGGTTGATGCGTACAAGTTCCAGGATTGTGTCAATATCACCTGTTGCGATAGCTTCATTACCACGTATGGCCACATGGCCCATACTGTCAAGGATAGGCTGGACTATAGCGGGTTCTTCTTTGTAGAGCGACCCGACGTTGGCAACTAGCGTCTTTGTGGAACGTGGGATCTTTGTATGTGTGAGCAACATGTTGATCTGTGTTGTATTGTCCTTTGAGTGTGGCAGTTGTGTGAATGGTTTTCCCTTGGTGTACTCTATGGCTCCACCGTACGTTGCGATGGCGTTGTCTATACCGGAGGGGTTCCCGTGGATGCACAGTTCTCCCACGTATGCCCAGTTGTTTATCAGTTGCTTGTCAAATGCAGTATTAGTTAGGTGTAGCATTGCCTGTGCGAGGGATACCGAGATAGAAGCGGAAGAACCTAGGCCTGCACCAACCGGAAGGGTAGACTTGATGGTGAACCTTACAGCAGGAATATCCACAACTTTCTCTTGTGCGGCTGTATTAATAATGTTTATATACAGGTAGAGGAAGCATTGAGCTGCATTGCGGTGCAAGGAGCTGTCTATGTCTGTCAGCAGGTGTGCGAAGTTGTCTACCTGTTCGGTGGATAGAATGTCGGGTTGGCCGTCTGTGCGGGTCTTATGCAGCGGTTTGATCGAGGCCACATCGCACTGTTTCCATTTGTGAGCAAAACAGATGTCAGGGAAGTCCAGTTCTATAGTGTCGCGGTCGGTGTCGCTCTCCAGCTGCGAAACCAGCAGGTATGTTCTCAGAGAGGAAGCAGACGCAGCAATTGCGGGTTTGCCGTGCACAACAGAGTGCTCACCAAAGATGATGACCTTACCAGGAGCGGAGGTAACAAAAGGTAAAACAGACATGTATTGATACGGTGGTGCAGTCGGGGTGTATCAGAGTAATTGCCGTTGCCAACTCAACCCATAGCACTGAAATATCGTTCTAGTCTTTTCCTCTGGGGTCCTTTTTTCCATAATTTTTCACTCGGGAACCCAACTGGCCCAAAGATCCGGACGGACGGACACCGGGTGTGTTCCGGACAGTTAGATTCTCTCAGTGTTACCCTCCCGCTGTCAGAACACGTGACCCACATTCAGGGTGTCACCCGGACTACACCCCCTAAATCGCGGCGTCCGGCGCTGCCCAATCACAGGGCGTCTCTGCGATATTTTGTGGTTCGAGGTCCGGGGTAGAAATGGTGCAACTTCTGGAGGCAGACCCCCCCTCGCAAGGGAAGCGCCAGTGCAAGGCTCAGCTGTTGCCCAGAGTTGTGTGTGTTGTGCTGTTCTGTGTACAGCGCATTCGGCTGGTATCTTGGCCCTGGGCACTGTATTGGCTGGCGTGCCATTGGTGCTTTCTAGGGGATCTGTGACTGATCGAGTAACACATCCACAACAATATTCCCTCGGTGTCTCTGTGCACAAGCGATTGAAGGGTGTGAAATAGCCATATATATCAATGTATCACTGTTTATACTCCTATACATCACTATACATATACACATACAAGCACATACAAACACATAGACGTACAACAGTCTAAGGATACGACTAGCACGACACCATGCCTAACCTGCTAACTAAGAACCTGTTCCACCTTTCAGACAGTAATTCTCATACAGACACTAATGACCACATAGATAACTCCTCTAGTCCAAGGAACCCGTCGTCTCCACAGTTGAAGTCCTCCAAATCGTTCCTCAACTTCATGGGAAGGAACAGAAGTAGTGATTCTCTCCGTAGTGAAAAGTCCAATGAATCTACCGCAACTAACTACACCGTTTCATCCCCCTCAACACATAACCATACCCACGGCTTGCATCAACACACAGACGGTCAAAGTATCGCCAACAATGCGCACACGTACGACAGGAACACTAACTCTACTCACACAGCAGAAACCATCACCCCTAAGCCAACACACTCTATGCTTGAACTGAAGAGATTCTTCAGACCAAGCAAATCAAAGAAGCTCAGTCTAGGTCCATCTTCAAGTACTCGTGCACATCAACGTCCGCCCCCACAAACACAACAACAACAGCAACAACAACAACAACGTGAGTCCCCACAACCCCAGGCTCATCACCATGAACAGCCTGCTTCCCCTCGCCATGAGTCTCCTACTGCCCCACACCATCACCACCAACATGTGCACGCTCACCAGCAGTCTCCATTGCAGGCAAAGACAGAACAGGAGGTACCAGAGCACCATGGACACGAGCACATGCACCCACACTCACATCTGCTATCACCACACCTCAGTCTGCTATCGCACAAGGGGTCCCCAACAACATCAACTGTAAACATCAACCAAATATTCACTCCGTCTCCACAAGAAACCTCACCAACTACCAACAAGCACCCTTCCCCTTCAGACACAGCAAACACCCAATCGGCCATTCCTCCAGCTACAGACTCCATCTTATCCATCTCTAACAACGTAAACATATACCACGATGACTCTATCCTCGCACAGAAGTACGGTAAATTAGGTAAGACTCTGGGTTCAGGTGCAGGTGGTGCAGTCAAGATCCTTGTCCGTCCAACAGACAACACCGTATTTGCAGTCAAGGAGTTCCGTCCTAGAAAGTCTAATGAGTCCACAAAGGACTACGCCAAGAAGTGCACCGCAGAGTTCCTCATCGGTTCCTCCCTGCACCACCCGAACGTTGTCCAGACAATGGACGTCTTCAGCGACTCAAAACAGAATAAGTACTTCGAAGTCATGGAATTCTTGCCAGTAGACTTCTTCGCAGTGGTGATGACCAACAAAATGTCCAGAGGTGAGATCAACTGCTGTTTCAAACAACTATGTGATGGGGTAAACTACCTACACTCCATGGGACTAGCACACAGAGACCTGAAACTAGACAACTGTTGCATGAACGAATCCGGTATCCTGAAACTGATCGATTTCGGCAGTGCCGTCATCTTCAGATACCCATTTGACAGCAAGATTATCAAGGCAAGAGGCATAGTCGGAAGTGACCCATACTTGGCACCCGAGGTCCTCCAACGTGGACAGAAATACGACCCAAGAGCAGTAGATATCTGGTCCATCGGTATCATCTTCTGCTGCATGATGTTGAAGAGGTTCCCATGGAAGGTACCAAAGGAATCAGACGAGAACTACAGACTCTACTGTCTCAAGGACAACGTCGAGCACGACTACCTCGAGAGCGCAAGACACCATGAACAGTTGCTGAAGGAAAGAAGGGAGCAGAAACACAAACACACTGGTGCAATCGCACAAGTGCACTCCCCACTCGCCTCTTCACCAGCAGAAGAAGACCTGGACAAGAAGTTTGAAAAGCTGAAGATAGATGAAGCAAAGGAAGCAGACGCAATCGGCACCATAGTAGAAGCCGTCGAACCGGCTGTCGATGAGAACCCTTCAAAGCATGCAGTCCACGAACACACTACAAACGACGCGAAACCACCAAAGGATGAAGAAGACCAAGACCAGGAGCAAGACCAAGACCGCCCGGCACAGATCGCAAAGGAACAAACGGTCTCCTCCGCAATCTCCGTCCCAGAACGCCAAGCTAGATCGCAGGCCAGATCTCAACAAAAGAAGGCAATCCAAGGACCATATCGTCTGCTCAGACTCCTACCCCACGCGTCCAGACCCATTGTCTCAAAGATCCTGAGCATCGACCCTGAACAGCGTGCAACTTTCAAGGATATACTAAACGACGAATGGTTCCAGTCCGTCCCTGAATGCACAATGGACATCGACAGAAACACAATTCAAAGGGCCCCTGGACACCACCACACTATCGTCAAGGAAGAAAACAACCGCACAATCATCACCAAGGTATAGAATGACCCTCCCACCATGACAATCATATATGTGTATGTGTATGTGTATGTGTATGTGTATATAATTCCCTCCAGTACATAGAAATACCTAGAAAAACAGGTTGTTACCCGCACATCCTTTCCGCCTCCGAGGTGGCAAAAATTTAGACCACTGTGCGGTTTGAATATAAAGAGAGGAACCTATGTAACACCTCAGTTGCAAGCCATAAGGACATTCCCCAACGACACATACACGTATTGCACAACCCCCAATGTCCTCATTAACTACCCTCCCACATGATAAAGTCACAATCGCCCCGCTAGTCCTGCTGTCCGTCCTGGACCACTACGAGCGTACCCAGACACCAAAGGGTAAAAGGGTTGTCGGTGTCATCCTGGGGGATTCCACCTCCTCAGAGACAATCAAAGTCACCAGTTCGTTTGCCTTGCCATTTGAGGAAGATGAGAAGAACTCAGACGTCTGGTTCCTAGACCAAAACTACATCGAGAACATGAACGAGATGTGCAAGAAGATCAACGCAAAGGAGAAGCTGATCGGCTGGTACCACAGTGGACCAAAGCTCAGAGCATCGGACCTCAAGATCAACGAGCTATTCAAGAAATACACAGCAGGGAACAAGAACCCGCTGCTGTTGATCGTCGATGTCGAACAGTCAGGCGTCGGCCTGCCAACAAACGCATACATGGCAGTCGAGCAAGTCAAAGACGACGGTACCTCCACTGAAAAGATATTCCTGCATCTGCCTTGCACAATTGAGGCCGAAGAGGCAGAGGAGATCGGTGTGGAACACTTGCTGAGGGACGCTCGTGACCAGGCGGCCGGTGGTCTGTCAATCAGATTAACAAACCAATTGAAGTCTCTGAAGGGCTTGCAGAAAAAGCTGAACGAAATCGTCAATTACTTGAACAAAGTCATCAATAAGGAATTGCCAGTGAACCACACCATCCTCGGAAAGCTCCAGGACATATTCAACCTGTTGCCAAACCTGGGCAGTCCAAACGACGACGAGATGGATTTGAAAAACAACGCCAATCTAGTGAAATCAGCAAACAACCTGCAAAAGGCATTGACAGTAAAGACAAACGACGAGCTTATGGTCATATATATAAGTAACCTGGTCAGAGCCATAATTGCATTCGATGACCTGATCGAAAATAAGATACAGAACAAGAAATTACAAGAAAAGTTTGATAAGGAACGTGAAGATGCTAATAAGAAGCTCAGTGAAACAGCTGAGAAGACCGAAAAGAACGAAGAAATCAAAGCAGAAGACAACACCAAGAACGCTTCATGATCAAGCAAAGCGTGCGTCTATAACCGTATATATATGCATCTGTGTTAGTACCACTCTGTATACCAACAATGTATATCCACAACATAATATATCATTCGTCATGTATCATTCATTGCATTCACTATAGTGTAAATTTGTGTTGCTTGTACATAGCATTGTTTTTTCATGATTAATAATCATCTCAAAAGTTCATCGCTTTATTTATTTTGATACCGATTGATGTGTTTTTTTTTGGTTGTATGCAAGGGGCCCTGGATTCACCATATAACTGCAAGAACAATCAAGCATATCAACAAGATAGTTGCTATAGGGGATATTACACAAGAATCCAGAGATCATCAAGTGCCGATATACAGTATTGATAGAATTGGAACCCATTTGCATGGAGCTTTGAGTGTACTGTTGACAATAATTCCGTTAAGAGACAGAGACAATGTTCTCTCATCAGTTTTTACCTCAATCGCAAAGAATAATTAAATCGATTCATATAAGCAAGATTAATATCGTGAGATCTTTCTCAGTGAGTTCCTCCCGGTTAAACATACGTATAAACACAGCACCAGTTGAATTCACTCCGAATACTTCATATGGCAAACACCAACTGCAGAATAAGGCTAAAAAGATAGCAAGGGAAACATTACGATGCACAGATGATATAACGGCAGTTCCTGTTGAGGACACAAAACCTCTCCCTTTCAACGTGAAACCTATAGATCCGGAAAAGAGAAAAGCACAGAGGGATTTGCAAAAGAAGAACCAAAAGATGGAACTGGCATATATAAAAAATCAGATCATTGACCCGTATGTGCAGCTTACAAAACCAAGATTGACTATCTTGGTCATGTTGAGTGCCATCTGTTCGTATGCCTTGTCTCCAAATGCAGCTTCGATAGCTCAACTAATGAGTCTTACAGTAGGTACAACGCTATGTTCCGGTGCAGCAAATGCAATAAACATGGGAAGAGAACCGGAGTTCGATAGACAGATGACAAGAACTCAAACAAGGCCAGTCGTCAGAGGACAGGTGACGCCCAAGCAAGCATTTGAATTTGCGGCTGTAATAGGAACAGTTGGTGTCTCGACATTATACTTTGGTGTGAACCCAACAGTAGCAGCACTAGGTGCCAGTAATATCGTTCTTTACTCGTGGCTATATACCACACTAAAGAGAAAGCACGTAATTAACACTTGGGTGGGCGCCATCGTCGGTGCATTGCCACCTTTAATGGGGTGGGGAGCAGCAAGCTCGCTAATGGACCCAGGCTGCTGGTGTCTTGCTGGTCTTTTATATGCATGGCAATTTCCACATTTCAACACATTAAGTCATAACATCAGAAATGAATATAAAAACGCAGGGTATGTTATGATGGCATGGAAGAACCCTAGATTGAATGCGAGGGTAGCATTGAGGTACTCATTATTAATGTTTCCTCTTTGTTTTGGTCTAGCATACTTTAACGTTACAGACTGGTACTATTTGATTGACTCTGGTATCGCTAATGCATGGCTGACATATTGGACATTTAAGTTTTACTGGCAACAAAAGAAGAATTACTCTAGTGCGATCTACAACAATAAAGCCAAGTTTAATAATGGAATGCAGGTTTCAAAAGTGTTTGCAAGGAAGACAATGATTGCTAGTGTCATGCATTTGCCAGCCATATTACTGCTAGCCATTTTCCATAAGAAAGACCGTTGGAATTGGCTATTTGAGAAGGACAGTAAGTTGGAAGCTTGAAAATAGTCGTCTGTTTAAACATGTGAATTAATTCTGTAAATAAAATCGTATATATATTATATCACCATTTAATATTTTTTTGAAAATTCTTGATTTTAACAGCTTTAATGAGATAAAATTAGCTTATTATCGAATTTTTATATTAATAAAAGATCAAAGAAATACATTATATCTACATTTGGGTTAAAGTAAGTTATTTGGTTATATATATATATACATGAATTTTGGCAAACTCCTTAAATTTACAATACCAATTCAAGGTTTCATCTCAATCTTTTTTCTCGTTTAAATATTTGAATATTCTTGCACTAATCATCTCTTTATCGGCTTCTGTCAACTGTGGCTTCTCTCTCTTGGCCAGCATCTCTTGTTCTGCCAAGAATGCCTTCTTAGTATCGGTTAATGGCATTTCAGGTGCGACCAGCTTCTTGATATCCTTGACAGTTATTCTACCTCTTCTGTACTTAGAATGAGGGTTACGAACAGTCAAGAACGCCTCCGTTGGAATTGGATTTCTTACTATACTGTCTACCCAATAAGTTTGCTCTCTGGCTACAACAGAGTCTGTGGCCAAATTTCCATCCTCGATTGGCTCAGGTTTAGGCCATGGGATAACCAGCTCAGACTGGCCAAATACACATCTATATGGCAACATCTTCTTGTAATTCTCATCGTAGTATGATCCCTTGAATATAACATTTTCAACAGCAACTGCTTTCGTCTTCCCTGGGTTAGCAGGATCGTCGATATCAGCAACCAACCTCAGATCTCTTCTTTGCAGGGTCTTTGGCATTTCAACAATATGTGAGTTTTGACCGTCCTCCCAGAAATCCTTTGGGACAGCAACAGCTTTACTTGGTCCATTTTCATCAAGGATGTAACCGTTTGTTGAAACATCGTGCTTTCTGATATACGCAATATTACCACGGCATTCACCATTCATAATAACAACACGATCACCAGGCAAGAATTTCCAGTCTCTTTCGTTCTTATATTTGGCATCCTTTTCAACTAGTGGTAAATCTGGCTTGACGAAGTCTGGTAGTGCTTTGGCTTGGAGTTTGGCTTGGTGCTTTACCAACCCCTTTGGAGGATTAGCTAACCTTTCAAGAATACGGTTACCAGCTTTTGAAATGTGTCTAAAGTTAACTGACATCGTGTAATTCTCTTTCTCAATTCAGCAAATCGTATTCACAGCGGAACTAGGACGGTTTAATATGTTTAATGAAGCTAATTGCTGCTGTTCTTCAAGTACTTGTTTTTGTTCTTCGGAATTTCTCGTAGAAATTATTTTTTTTCATGGTCCTTTCGTCAGAGTTTTACAATGATTGATTAGCATCCAAGAAAACAAACGTATGCCAGAAAATATATTGGGACGAATTGAATTATAGTTTATTTGGTGACCGAAGATCAGGCTTAACAAGTGTGAGATATCTTTTAACTAATGTGTGCTTTCTAAAATGAATTTATAATGATTAAAATTGGTGATAGAATTGTAGTCAATGGAACTCCAGGTACCGTAAAGTTTATTGGCGAGACACAGTTTGCTCCTGGAGAATGGTATGGGATAGAGCTGGATGAAGATATCGGAAAGAATGATGGGAGTATCCAAGGGGTCCGTTATTTCGAATTGGAGAAACATGGAGGGAATTACGGATTGTTCAGTAGATTGCACAATATTTCACCTTTGGGAAGCAAACAGGCTCCACAGTCTACTATTACCAATAAGGAACATGATACTTTGAAAGATTTGAAGGAAAAATTAATAAAGATTAGTTCAGAATATGATACCTGCAAGAAAGAAATGAAAACATATCGCGATAAGGCTGAGTCTTTGGATGAGTTCCAGAAAACTATCGAACATTTAACTCTTAAGGAGGCTGATCTCTTATCTAAAAATGAATTGCTTTCAAAGCAATATACTGATTTACAAAATGAGAATGACAACTTGAAAAGAAATATGAAACCATTACAGGAGGAGATCGAATTGAGGAGATCCGCTGATAAGGAAGAGTGGGATAACAACAACGTAACTATTGACAATGCATCTTTAATAAAAAATAATAAAATACTCAATGGCATTATTAGAAAACTGGAAGCCTCATTAGAAGAGTCCATGAAACAGCATGAAGAAACCCTAACTGAGAACACCGAATTCTTGGAAAAGGCAATTTCTTCCAGTAAACAACTTGATGAGATGAAGGAAGAGATAGAATCATCTAGGGAGTATATAGCGAATCTAACAACACAACTTGAAGCACATCAGAATTCGGAAGGTATTGTTAGTTTTCTAACTGAAAAAAACGAGGAGCTCACATTAGAGCTAACTTCGTTAACTGAACAATTAGGATTGGCAAAAGAGGATTTTGATAAAGCTTCTCGTGAGAAAGAAAACGATGATATAAAGCTGCAAATACTCACTTTAACAGATTCAGTTCAGCATGATAAAGTATTGCTTGATGAACAACGCAGAATAATTAAAGAGCTGAAAGATAAATTAACGACTAAGGAGTATGATACTCAAGAAATTGAAATTAAGATGGCAAAAATGGAGGTAGAGGAATACCAGAACATTTTTTTAAGGCAATTACTAGGAATATGCATGAATTCTGATGATGTTAATGTCAATTTAAATTTATTATCCACCTACTTGGAATTTTTATCTGAGTGGGTCGTTGGCAATGAAATACGAAACGCAAAGTCTGATAAGTATAAGTTTCAAGCTATTCTGATTGTTCTTATGCAACTTTCAAAAAGACTCGCATTACTTCAAAATGATACTATTCAGGCTAATCAAATACACTACTTCTCGAATACTCTGTGCAATATCTGGGCTTGGACTACGGATGTATTAGAAGGCTTTATCTCCGAGGACAAGCTTGTATTTTCAAATATACTGGATTTCTTAGGTGATAATAAGAATATTGATACAGATGTGACACTTTTGACAAATATTTTACATGCATTGACTAAAACCACTCTCCCTGCAACAATAGCATATATCAAAAGTATACGAAAAGCCGGAAGCATTGATGAACTGTACGAGCATTGTGTATCGCTGGAGAGAAGATCGAAGAGCCTTATAGACAGCAACGACAATACTATCAATAGTAAGGAACTATATGTATTGGGTGGAGCGACTTCCTTAGTAGTTGTACTTGATAAAACCTTTAAATCATTGTTTTTGCTACTCGATGGTGAAAATAGTGCTGATAGTGCACTTGCAGATGCATTGTTACAGGGTCTAAAAATATTAGATAAATGCGAATTAATAGATTTGAAGCCTGCTGACAGTGATGCTGAAGAAATTACAGTCCAGATGCAACAAGAAACGCAAGGTGTTTCTGTAGAGAGAAGCACATATACACAAAGCAATCCAATAATTAAAGACAATACCATATTAGATGAACTCTTGCTGAAAGTTAAAGTACTAGAAGAAAAATTGAAAGAAAGTAAGAGTCAAAACCAGCTTGTCCATAGTCTAAAAACGCAAATTGAGGAGATAGGCGAGAAGAGCAGACGGTTGGAAGCCAACGAAACCTCATATGAAACTGAAATTGTCTCACTTAAACGAGAGTTAGAAGATGAGCGATTGAAGAAATACCAACTTATTCAGACAAGGGATTTGAGCACAATATTGGAGGATAAACAGAAAATCGAAAGAGTCGATTTAGTATCTGAAATACGGTCACTAAGAGGCGTGGTATTAACACAATTGGAAAGCCAAAACTCTTGTCAAAATATTGATTTCAGTTGGTTGCATCCTGAGAATACTGCAAGTAGAAATAGCCAGATGGCGAAATTTCAGACAAGTGATGATTTCAGAAGAAAATCTATCAAATTAAAGAACGAAATTTTAAATTTCCTAGATTACTCTACAATTACTCCTCTAAATTTCGATTCCTGCAATTCAATCTACAGAGATGACGAATACTATTTGCCAAAATTAATGGACAAGCAAGAACGTGTATACAATGCATTGAAAGATATAGTTAAATAGCTGAACCATAGGAACACGAGTATATATATTATATTTTGAGAAACTCATTCTCAGCTTTCTGATGTTTCTTCGTTCTTGATCCGTTCGAGGTACTCTTTCTTCTTTGGCCATTTAATGGCCTTGTCGATTTCGTCTCGTGGATAAAGGAAGTCGAATATCAGTATCAGCATGAACTCTACCAGTGCACATAAAACGTACAGATGCTTAGCCCAGAATCCCTTTCTTCTATAAACCTTCTTGATCATCAGGAGCCAGTCTTTGTCTTCAGGGGATGAATCATTATATACTGCTTGGTAAACCGAATCGGTGCGTTTGGCAACATTTGACCAGTCGTACATCGAAGCCACCTCATCATGTAATGCTTTGGAGTCAATTGCACCTGATCTGAACAGTTTGATACCCTTATTAGTAGCGTCGATAAGGCTCGAGACCGATGTTTCCTCTGCAAATACTAGCATATGATTTGGCAGGATTTCAGGAATTCCTCCTACACGAGTAGTAACTAGCATTAGACCACAAGCCGCAGCTTCAATAAGGACAGTACCGAATGCTTCGGTTAAACTCGCATGCAAATATATATCACCCTGGCACAGAACATCCCTTATATTTTCGTGGGGCACTGCGCCAAGCATTGTGATTCTATCTTCCAGTCTGTGAGTCTCCACCATTTGTTGGAAATCGATAAATCTGGGGCCATCGCCTGCCATGATGAAGTCGACATCCTTATGGAGAGAACAGATTTTTGGTAAGATACGAATCAGTAAATCGCAACCCTTGTTTGGAAACAATCTTGATATTACAACGATTGTGATTCTATCTGGGTTCTTCTTCACCTCTTTGGTTTTGTCTAATGGCGTAAAGTCCCTACCGACTACAGCGTTTGGGATTACGGATAATTTTGAAGAGTCGACATCAGCCCTCACTATCATATTCTCCTTGCAAATATAAGAGACACATATGACCCTATCGACATTTGCGAGCGAATATTTGAGCAGCTTATTCAAAAGAACGGAGCCCAGCACGCTAAACCCATACAGCGAATGATCAGTGAAGACAGTCCTGATGCCCATCCCATTTGCGTGTGAAATCGATTCCTGTGCCATTGCAGATGCACTCCCATGTGCATGAACTATCTGAATCTCCTCCCTGATCAGCACATTCCTAATACTTGGGAACGTGTAGAACACGGATGGAAACGTTGTTTCTCTGTGTAGAATGAACAATGGGATATGGTACACTTTCAATCCGTTTGTCAAATATCGCACTCCTGTCCTGTCTCCATACGCATGTGTTATGATCACAACGGAATGGCCCAGATCTATCAGGCTCTGTGCCAAATGATATATGTGGAATTCGACACCACCCAGTTGCGGATAGAAATAATCACATACCATTGCTATATTGAACCCCATCCTGACCACTAATTTTCACTTCTTGCTGCTGTGCTGTTTTCCTGTTAGAAAAAACTATATATCCATACAACCAATTGGCTATTCACCTACACCAATAAAACCGATGTTTCAATATGTTGCTAAGCAGTTATACAGTGTTTTGCACTAAATAGTTGTCCTATGTTGCTGTTCATTTCGATGCTGACTTTCTGAAATTTCACTTCACGCGGCTTGTAACACTTCAGCTCTCAGACGGCTGCCCAGAGTGCAACTATTACTTCAGCATCCACACAGAACATGGGCACTACTGGTGGGTGAGAGTGGGTCTACGGGTTTAGGTGCAATGGGTGTCACCACTAATACACCATCAATATAATACTGATGGTGAGAAACCCTCTGCCAATAAGCACGGCAACCTCACTGTCCATGAGTTACCCCATTGGGGAACTGTTACCTGTTTTGGAACACACGCCTCGCTTATCACGAGAATTCTTTGCCTGTAAATTTATTAAATAATCGAGTTTTATTCCCAGAAAGAACTCGTGGATGAGTTCTTGAGTGTTGGGTGGCATGCCAGTTGTGTTTGAATCGGTAATCACCTGAGTGACAAGTGCTGAGTACTATACCTAATACTGTATATTGCGGGAGACGACATAAAACTGAAGAATTTTTATTGTTGAAAGAAGTGTAAGTGTTTGAACCGACTAGATATTGATTCAGAGAATACTCAATACCAGACCGTTATCAAATAGCTACTGGGAGACTAGGTGAATATGAGAATTCCAGGTATTAATAACAGTTACAATAGGGTATCTACTACGGAGGACACAGAGGCCTCGGTAACGTCCCAACAAGATAGTGTAAACAATGCATCCGATGATAATCACACCCATAGCGGCATCTCGCCATCTAGTGAGGATGACTTGCCGGAATTGCCGCCTAATTATGACAATATTGTCTCCAGCAATGGTGAGGACGATCCTGAGTATATGAATTTGATGGAGGACATGACATTCGAAGACTCCACGCTAGAGGGAGTGCCGGCAAGAAACAAGTTGGGCCAATTTATTACAAATTTTAATAATCGGGTTATCATCCCTGTAAGAGAAAGGATAGTGGACCCACTGGCAGCAGTGCTGACTCTGCTGTCGGAAACTGTGGACTACTACCTAAACAAGATCGGTAACCCGTTGATCCTACGAAGGTTTTTCTATATCATCTTCATGTCTGTTGTTGCATTTATGGTCCTGACGAGTGGGGCCCTTCCTACGGGCCGTGTCAGCCACACTAATGGTCTGTTTTCAGATCACGATATCCTGATTGATTATGCCAGGAAATTATTTGATCTTTCAAAATTGGAGAGAGACCTGGAATACATCAGCAGCATGCCACATATGTCTGGTACAAAGGGCGATGCGGCTATTAGTCTATATATCGAGGAATCGTTCAGAAACAACGGCTTGAAATTGGTGAAGGACATGGGATATGAAGGGTATTCTAACTACCCAGAAAACTCCTCATTATATGTAACAAAGCGTGACCGGACCGACAGAGTAGACATCGAATTAAACGATCAGAACTTCAACCCTTTGAGTCAGAATGGTTTTTTGGATAATGTCAATATATTGTATGGCAATAAGGGTACTGCATCAGATTTCGAAAGGTTAAAAAAAGAAGGTTTGCTAGAGGGGGATTTTGCAATTCTTTTGAAATATGGCGACCTCCCAAGTGAACAAATGATGCTTGCCGAAAAATATAAAGCCAAGGGTGTCATATTTGTTTCAGAGAAGTTTGGAGATGACGGAGACGTTGTCCAAACAAAGTCAGTTGCCATACCACAATATGGCTCTGGTGATGTGTTAACACCTGGATGGTACGGCTCAATGGTTGATAAAATAAGCATTAATAACTCAAAAAATGTACCACATATTCCATCAATTCCACTATCTTTTAATCAAGGCAACAAGATCTTGGAATTATTGAAGGGTAAAGGTATCAAGTTCGAGGATGGTGTATTTAGTGGGGAGCAAAACGATATTATGGTTAACTTAAAACTCCATACTGCTGTTAAAGATGCTCAGCCTGTATATGATGTGGTTGGTAAAATTGAAGGTAGGGAGCAAAGCGATAAGGCAATAGTTATCGGAGTGAGCAGGAGTTCACTCAGTTATGGTGCCAGATACCCAAGCTTTGGTACTGCACTTCTTCTGTCTCTTTTACAGATATTCCAAGAGATGAAGTTTAAATACAGCTGGAAACCACTAAGAAATATATACTTCATATCCTTTGGTGGGTCGGAGTTTAATTATGCTGGCTCAACAGAAATGGTCGAGGAGAGATTATCAAGTCTAAAGGACGAAATATACGCCTACATAGATATCAGTCAGCTGGGTATATGGGACCTCGATAAGAAGATAAACATCCAGTCGCATCCACTGCTGCACGAATTTTTCAAGAACGATGAAAAGAAAATGGGGTTCGATATTGAGGTCGAGCAAGTGCACCAATTTGGAGCTTGGCTTCCGTTTCTCGCGAATGGTGTTCCTGTCTCGGTCATTTCCTCAATGAGTGTCAGGAATAGGGAACTGCCGATCGATACAGATAAGGACATTTTCGCCAATATCCAAAATATCATTAGAAATCCAGAAAACGGAGAACTTGCATCTGATCTATTAATATACCTTTTCCAGATGGTATTGAAATTGGTTGACAACCCGTTACTGCCGTTTAACATCAATGACTACGTTGATATTCTGAGAGCAGACTTTAACGATTTAGAAAACAAAGCTGGTGGGAAATTAAACTTTGCCAGTATCAATCCTGGTCTGGACCTGTGGAAGAAAATTGGCGTGGAATGGGCATCATGGACTGCAGCCTGGGAGCAACTAGTATTGGCTCACGAGGAAGGTCTTGAGCCGTCGTTGATATCGGTTACTAGATGGACCTGGAATAAGAAATTGACAAACATTGGCAGAAGACAATGCTTTGCCTCGGGGTTGCCAGGTAGACCATTCTATAAGAACATTTTATTCTCGCCGCCATTGTGGTCAGAGCCTGGGGATATGAGTTGGGTTTTCCCCAGTGTCAAGGATGCCATCCATGATGACAATTGGCAACTTGCACAAGAGGAACTAAACAACATAGGGGAAGTCATCGAGAGATCGGCAGAATCTTTCATAGAAGAGACAAACGATATCGGTTTCATGTAAGCATAAATAAAATACACAAGACATTTTTTAAAATATGGTATATAGGGCAAAGATTCATCCGCCTGGTCATCTGTTGAGCATGGCCGGTGTCATTAAAGGCTCGGATGGATAAGCTAACTATTCTTTGGTCAGTAGCTCAATGCAACCAGCTCGTATAGACCGAAAAATGGCACACTGTCTCGGTCACAAACGGTAAAAGCCTCTTCCCCTATTTGCACAGCTTATACATATATTATACACATTTGGATTCCAGTATTCATAATTTATAATACGTGAGTTCTGTCTGTTAGAGCTTCATAGGTTTGTTTTTGCAACAAGGTTCACGATTCCAAGAGGAAAAAATTACCCATCGTTCTTCAATTTTGTTTCATTTTGCTGCTCCTCGTACAGCACTTTCACCCTCACCTTGAGATTTCAAAATTACATCTGACGAATATAGATATTGCAAATCATTAACACAAGACTTCGGAATAACATCGTAGGTAACTCACACTATATGTCCTTTATCACAAACATTCTATTTGGTGGTGTTAAGACTAGCGAAGATCCAACAGGTTTAACAGGCACTGCACAAACAACTAATAACTCAAGCGAACCAATGATTGAAGGTGTCTTCACTCCAAGAACTCTATACAAATTTAATGGTCATGACGATGAAAAGATCTTTATAGCTATAAAGGGAAACGTCTATGATTGTTCAGCCGGGAGACAGTTCTATGGTCCCAGTGGTCCATACACAAACTTTGCCGGCAGAGATGCCTCTCGAGGCTTAGCCACAAACTCTTTTGAATTAGAGAGTCTAAGGGATTGGGACCAGCCTATGGATGATTTGTCTGGGTTATCAGCACAAGAGATTGATGCCTTGAATGAATGGGAACAACATTTCCAAAAGAAATACCCATGCATAGGTACACTAAGACCAGAATAAGATGTCAAAGCCTAGTAAAACATATCCTATCAATTGCAGGTATTGTATTAAGGAGCAGTTTAGTTACACTTAAATTTGTCATTTGATTATCTATTTATTCATTTATTTATTTATATTTATTACACGATGTTAATCACAAGAAAATAACATTTTTATTAATGATAAAGCTTTGTCTGATTTGAATTCAAGATTCGTTATGTCAGATTGGAATGTGAAATTATGAGACTATTTGAGAAAGTTGATAATATAAGTTTCCTTTTGGTAGTTTGCCTTATCTTCTTGGGTTTGTCTGGCATAGTCATCATTTGTGCAGTGCCTGTAGCTAGGGCACTACACTCTTTTTTGGATCTTATATTATTCTTAGATGGGTCCCTAAATGATGCATAATTCTTTAAATTGACTTTATTTTTTGAGTCAAATTCAATTACATTTGGTGACACTATGTTCTCGTTATATTCCAGAATAGGGTGTGACTGAATGTTCAGTTTCTTGAAAATGTTTTTATTGTGGAAAATTACTCTTACATCAGCATTCTTGGAAGTAACACTTTTTATTGTATGAACTGTTTTTGCACAATTCAATTCCTTATTTTCCTTCTCATTCACCTTGTTCGATTCACCAAGTTTACTGGATAGTTTTAAATTAAATGTGTCAAAATATTTCAGTCGATACTTTCTCTTGGTGAGTAACCTTTTGGGGATTTTATTCTTATGCAAGATCTCTAGTTGTGGAGATTGGTTACAACCCCTTGGGAAAGTGGCTATAAGCAACGGCTTGGTTTTCGTGGACCCTGGTAACAGATTGGTAGGGATATTGCACATGTCTTCAATTCTTACACCTGATATTGGTGAGAGTCCTTTTCTCATTTCTTCAGGGTATTTATACTGAACTTTTTTTAGCTTATGAATATTCCATCGTTTCTTGAATTTATTGCAATAGAAGAGCTCTTTAAATTTAATAGCATAAATTGGAATAATATTAGATTTAGATTTTCTTGGAGGAGGGGGTGCTCTCATAATGAAAGAATTGTCTAACGTGAATATACCGTATTGAACAACTAAATACCTGCTGTATATCAACTTGATATATTGCATGTTTGGAATTACTGTCATTATTCATTTTATATTTTGGAAAATTATTGTGACATAATTTTATTCAAAGTAAAAAAAAACAACTTCAACACAAAATACACATAATAAATGTTATATATTATATATTATATAAAGAATACAGAAATAATAGACATATTCAGAATATTATGATTCCGTGATACAATGGATATACTCAAAACAAGATATTTTTCTTGCTATGTTTGCACATTCATTGGATGAAAGCTTCTCTAGGCAGGTTGTTGACACTACTCTGGAAACCTTTTAAAGCTACCTCAAAATCCCAAGCACTTTGTTCTGCCAACATGTATGTATATTCAGCATTTAATTTTGTTTGTAGATGTAATTTGTTCAATAATTCTAATTGAACTGGACTTAACCGTGCTTGAACATCCGGTGGGAGCTGTAATGTGGATGCAAGTTGGGGGATGGCTCCAGGGCCACCCATTTGCATATTTGCATTTAAAATTGGCCCTGATGGAGGGAGGTTTCCAACAGGAGCCGATACTGGTGCTGGCATGCTTTGTGGTTGCGGTTGTTGAGCAGCTGGCTGGGCAATAGACCATGTATTTGATGTAAATGCTCTTACTGTTATCATATCAGATGCAATGACGACAGAATTATTCATTGGAACAATAACCCATGTTCTATCAAATGACTTTTTACCAAGCTTATAGTTGGAGGATGCAACACCTCCGTGCCTTTTATTTCTCATATTATTTGTATTTTTGGATGCTTGGTTCACTTCTGGCTTGTCAGTTTCTTCATAGACACCATGCAATGTAATGATAAACCCATTAACCTGGGGATAAGACACCGTTTCCATTGCGTAATCATTTGGTCTTTCCAATAGATGGTGCTTTGTTTTTGGTAAACCCTTGAATGAATTATTTATTTGTTCTGGACCAATGGATAATCTCTGTTGTATCGTTTTCTCACTTGACACCTTACAGATATTTCGTGATTGAGGGATATAATACCCGAAAGATGCGGTCTGATCAGACTCTGCAACAGTGGATGGAGGCACAGACGCGTCTACTGAGATTGAGAATTGTGATTGAGGTGTGTATAAGTTTAGTAGTTGTGTTCTATCACCATCCCAAAGATTCAAAAAGTTTGTGACAAAGTCTGTTGATGAAGATCCTAATTGATTATTTTCAAAAAAGAATTGCTGCATCTTAACTGGAAAGGTAAAGATAGAATCCAACTTCTGAGCATCTCTAACCACTGTGTTATCCAATATGACTAATCTTGGGAATATCCTCAACATTTCATTACGATATGAACTATTATTTACAATTGGATTGTTTGCCATTAACAATTCTCTCAAGTTTTTGAACTTATTTTTCCACGATTCCAATGCGTTAATTCTGGTTATTTGGTTGTTTGCCAAACATAGATTTTTTAAATCAGGGAAAGTCTGGGCGAGAGATGAGACAATAGATATATCTTTCAACTTATTATCGGCTAAA
>PPOD03000259.1:91167-167871 GCA_003708425.3 Jamesozyma rosinii
GACTTTTCCTGATTTAAAAAATCTATGTTTGGCAAACAACCAAATAACTATTATTTACAATTGGATTGTTTGCCATTAACAATTCTCTCAAGTTTTTGAACTTATTTTTCCACGATTCCAATGCGTTAATTCTGGTTATTTGGTTGTTTGCCAAACATAGATTTTTTAAATCAGGGAAAGTCTGGGCGAGAGATGAGACAATAGATATATCTTTCAACTTATTATCGGCTAAGTTGACACTTTCAACAATCAGTTGTGGCTCCTTCGAGGCCACCTTCATCATAGCGGGAAATATTCTTTGTTGGGTAGTTGCGCTAGAAAACATACCCTTCTGGACCAATTCTGGGTCAGCTTGTAGATTACCTAGATTTAACATCTTGGATTGTGGGTCGTAACGTCTTCCAAGGAAATTTCTTAGAAACTCTATCGTATTCGAGGTTCCTGCCTGGTTGGCACCCATTATTTCGAATTTCAACTTGTTTCCTGCAAAGCTAACACCGTTCCATTTAATCAACTGGTCAGCCTGTGCTTTGGTCTGGACATAGCCTACAACCAACGGACCCTCGACAGTTGCGTCCATCAAAGAAACCCTTGCATTTCTACTTATAAAGTTGAGTAAATCTTGCATTGTAGCGTTTTGCCAATTGGTGACACCAATTTTGACTCTATTCTGCTGAACTTGCTGCTGAGCCATCATTGAGATGTTATTAGCGTTGTGGAAGTTATTCATCTTGTAGCTTGGTATATCGGTTAGTTTGTCTCGACGTGAACTAATTGAAACTACACTTTCTAATGAAGTATGAACAAAAGTCCCAGTTAGATAATCTGGAATTTCAATATTTCTGTATTTCACACTACACTTACCCAAATTTGAAATTTGTACAAAACATAATTTCATCTCATTTCATTCCATCCCAAATTTTTTCACTTCTTGAAGTTTTGTTAAATTTTTTTCCGGATGATGATGTCCGGGTACCTCAATCTAGTGATAAAATAATGCCACATCCTGAATAGCCGCCAATTAAATACAGATACTGGATACACCTTAACTTACAACCACATATATGGGAAATATTATTGAATTGACAAGGAGTGTTAGAGTCAGTTCCAGGGCTTTCATCGAGACCACCAACTGAAGATACCAAGTAAATGCGGTTTCCCAAAACGACATGCCTAAACGTGAGCAGATTACTGCAATACGAGTTGGAAGGACCGGGGATGCATAGATTCGAGAGGGACTTTGGGATCAAACATTGGGTTCCTAACTCGATTTCCATCCAACCTTGTGGTCATTCTATATCCTGGGGAGTTCCTCACGCATTCTCTAACCCTGAAACGAATATAATCGGCAGAACTGTCAACCCATTCCCATTTAACACATTTTAGTGCACCAACAATATATCGAAATATCGTTATATTCACTGGAATGCTACTGTTTTAGCCGCCCAGTGCCTATTAACATCATTTTCAACGGGTTTCAGCGACACCGTTCTTTTTTATCCATATCGGACAGTTTACCGGTTCGGACGGGTGCCAGTCCGGACAGAACATCTTGGACGCGTTTCGTGGCGTGAAATTCCAAGAATACAGCAACGCAGCGAATGCAAAAAACGTTACATCGACACACTGAAAAATTTGGTTTGTGCTTGTTGCCAGCTAGATATATACTGCTATTGCACATCCATTGTTTAAAGAGAAGTACCTTTATTGCTGCTTAATAGTACAATTTAAAACCAACTCCTTTATCATCCACAAAACACAGGATACTCTAACCGGTAAACTAGTGTGCGTATTGTCTAGACAGTGTTGTATTGAAACCTTTACACAATGGCTTTGAGTTATGATTATGATGAGTCCAACGAGGCATGGCCTTTTTTCCTCCTCACAGTATTATTGATGGTCTTGGTTCCTTTGACTATCTCCCAATTATACAAGCTTTTCACAAACAGTGGAAGCAAGTCAAGCAAGATCAGTGAACAAGATGAAATTTTTGAAAAGTTAAATAAAACTTACACAGACGACGAAATCATTCAATTCCGTAACATCTTCGACAAGAAGAGCACAAACGGTTTATTTTCATTAAAGAACCTAGTAATCGTCGCTGGTTGGGCTTGTGTCGCAGTCCTAGTCCAAAGAATCTCGAACAACGATGCTATCGTTGAATCTGCTAAAGGTATGTTTGACCCATACGAGCTATTGGGCATCACTGCAAGCTCCACCGAAAGAGACATAAAATCCGCTTACAGAAAACTGTCTGTCAAGTTCCATCCAGATAAATTATCAAAGGACCTTACAGAAGCCGAAAGAACAGCACTAGAAGAAACCTATGTTCAAATCACAAAGGCTTACGAAGCTCTTACTGACGAAATTACCAGAGAGAACTTCTTAAAGTACGGCCATCCAGATGGTCCACAGTCTACTTCGCATGGTATTGCCTTACCAAGTTTCTTGGTCGATAATGCATCCTCTCCAATCCTAGTGGTTATATACGTCGCTGCATTTGTTTTACTGCTACCTTACATTGTTTCCAAATGGTGGAATAAGACCCAATCTTACACAAGTAAGGGTATCCATACCAAGACTGCCACCTACTTCGTTGATAGAATTGTCAACTACAAACCATCTCAGATCGTTACCGTTGATTTAATCGTTAACTGGCTATCCCACGCAGAGGAATTCAAGCAGTTTTATCCAGAACTAACTCCAAAGGATTTCGAAAGATTATTGCAGGACCACATCCACAACAGAGACTCCAAAGATCTAAATAATGCCAAGTATAGAATCGTCGCCAAGTGTCACACATTGCTTAATGGTATAGTTGACATTGCTTGCGGTTTCAGAACCACAGACATTGCCATTACAACAATCGATGCATTCAAATGTATTGTTCAAGGTATTCCTATGTCCCCAGATTCTCAAATCTATCAACTTCCAAACGTCGACAAAGAAGTTTTCGCTGACAATAACGTTGATGAAGTCCATACATTGGGTAAATTATTCACATATGAAGATGACAAGATTGGCAAAATTTTAGGTATTAAAGATCAAAAGAAACTAAAGGAAACTTTAGAAGTTGCTTCAAATATCCCACAGTTGCAATTGCTTAGAGCTGATTTCGTTGTTCCAGGCGAAGAGTTTGTCACCCCGCAATCAACTCCCTACATCTCCATCAAGGTCTTGCTTCGTTCTCCAAAACACAAAACAATCCCAACTGAGAAATTCCCTGTTGAAATGCTAAAAGAATCTGATGATTTTGATGACATGAGAGATCCATTTGCCAGTATGCTGAAGAAACCAATTGCACCATACTCCTTTGCTCCAAAATTCCCAACTTTAAGACGTAACGCATGGATTTGTCTTGTTAGTTTACAGAAGGATAACAAGATAATACAAACCCCTGTTACTCTACAAAGATTCTCTTTTAAGAACCTAAGCAATGACTTAGATAAGAGAGTTGTCAAGGAGTTAGGAGATGATTTCAACCCAGAGGAATGGGAAATTGGCTTCATCAAAATGCCATTAGGCCAACCGGCACCAGCCGATCTAGGTAACTTGTTTATGAGAGCAATCATCAAATCAACAGACTACTTCGGTGCCGATTTAGATTTAACTATGGTGATGAAGATTCTCGAGGCTCCAAAGGAAGATGAGGATAAGGAAGATGTCTATGAAGACTCTGAAGGTGAAATGGATGATTCCGACGAAGAAGATAATGAAGGAAGCGATAGTGATTACACCGATATCGATACCGATACCGATGCAGAAAGTTTCGAAGAGGAAGTCGAAATTGAAGAAGCTGAGGCAGAAAAGGAAGCGGAAGAGGAGAGCTCTAAAAAGGAAGATGAGTAATCGATCTCCAATGATGATAAATAAAACACGAGGTCAGCTAACAACATCTCTACCATAAACGTATTTATGTAAATCTCAAATAAAATTGTATATTACAATACTATAAATATAGAATTACTGTAGTTCTCATGCCACATGTTTCGTCAGAATCAGTGCATTTGATGACATATTTACAATATCTTTGTAATAGTTGGACAACTCCTTCAATACATCAAATCCACGCTTTCGGTACCAATCAATAGCATTATGATTATCCGTGGGTGTATGCAGGACCATTTCGTGCACGAAACATTCTTTACATGACTTTTCAACATGAGCTAGTAATAGTTGTCCTATTCCCAAGTTTCTATATTGTACATCAACTGCTAAGACATCAATGTAAACAGCGCCTGGCAAGATATTGCTGTTTTCAGAAGTTAAGGAATATGCTTTCACACCAGCAACCAAACTATTACCAACATATGCTGCCTGCCCTATTGATATTAAACGGTTTCGATCAAAATTTTTACCGTCAATCAACTCTTGGAAGAATTCATCTGGATAAATGGTAGGAAAACAATCATTAGTCAAGCATTTAAACTCTTGCCAATTTTCATCGTTTATTTTCACCAGAGTAACATTAAGACCATGTAATCTACTTGTACCCATTTGGATATACCCATCTCTTCTCAAAATTTAAAAGAGTTTTTACCATATTGTATAAATAATAACTGCTCGATATTTTCAAAAATTTATTCAAAGGGTAAATAAGTCATCAAGTTTTTTGCATACTACAAGCAGCAGTTTGCAGAAGGGAGAAGACATAACCAGTAACTGAGGGTGTATAACCAGATATGCAAATAAATACTACTCGAAGCTGGTTAAACATTATATCCAGATCGAAAGGACACATAACGCTCAGTTTCCGCCACACCTGTCCTAGAAAATTCACTAACAATGCTTCTTCAGGCATCAGCAGCAATACTTCAATCTTCGACCTAAAGACGCCCAAAAGAGATGCTGTGAAGCAATTCAAACAACAATTGTCTGAAACGATTAGGACAAAATCGCACACCTCAATGGATTTACAGATGAATTATCTAATTAAGCTCCTATCAAAAAATCGATTTCCATCAACCCTTCAGACAAATGAAATACTTCGTGAGGTTTATACATTGATTGCCCAGAATCGTATCACAGATAATGAGATATACAAGGGTATCACAAGGACTTCCAAGGATGCCAAAATAGTAAACGTCACTATCCCGAAGGAAATTCGAATGAATAAGGACCACTCATTTTCAAATAACCATCAGAGCTCCATGCCCCTACATTTTAACCCACATAAGGAAGACCATTTCAACAACATACTCCAACAATTGGAGGCTAAAAAAGGTAAAAATCCGAATGAAATTTACCAGATACTGGCAAACCTGATCGAAGAGTCGAATGAGTTACAAGAACTCGGGGGTGATAGTATTAAACAACACAAAAGTATTAACCTAAAGTACCTAGAAGAATATCTCCACAAGTTAGAAGATAACGAAGCTCACAAGAATGAATTAATCAAGGAACAACAACGTATTTATGACTGGAATCATTCATCTGCACCCAAATTATTGTCAGGGGGACAATTAGTTTTCAGCGGAATGAATGAGAGATCTATATCGAAGCCAAGATTTGGTAATAGACTCCTAGAATTTATTAATTCAAAATCTAAACCGAAACCAGACTCATCATCTAAGGAATATTTATCTTTAAATTTAAAACTTGGACCTCAGTCTGCAACGGCTCTAAAAGACACTGATCACATCCTGCAAAACATTCATTATCGGGATCTACTCGGAATTGTTAATAGTTCAGGACTTATACCCGAAGACACTTTGCATCTAATTAAGAGAATGCAAAATGAGAAATGGTCACCGTTAGGGAATTTATATGACAATCCTGAAGTTGTTATTTTTCATAAGAATAAGGTAAAGGGAAAATCAAGTAATTCTCTCAAGAGCGTTGCTATTCTTTCGTCCGTAACTGCATTCATGGTATTAATATACTCATATAAAGGGACAAGAGCCTCGAATGGCGACACATCTGTTGGCAATAAATAAATCATTTGTATAAAAGTGTCCTTTTTAGGTGTATGCCATACATAAATATACATAATTAATAATATTATTTCGTAAATTATTTGAACAAAACGATACTTGGTTGCACCAGGATTTACCATTCATTGATGCAACCTAAAGATATCATTTTTCTCTTAGTTTCATCTCCATTAAGATATTTCTGGGTCTTAACCTTGGAATAATATATCGGACAATCCCGGGATACGCATTTATGAGCAACGAGATCACCGATCACACCAGCATCCTTCGAGTAACGATAGCTACACGCCCGGCAAATTGTATCTATTTCCTTCATCTTAACTTGCCTATATAATGTTTGATGAAGTAGATTTGCAGCTGTTGCTAATTGTTGCGGGTAGCATATATTGCATAATGTGCTTTCATCATCCAAAACCTCCTCCTTTTCACAGCTACTGCAAATCATACTAGTTCCTATATTTTTGATCCGTGTATTTTTATTCCCCACAAAACTTTTATTTACTCTTGTTAGATCAAACGCCCAACTGGCAACATCGACACCCATGATATTAAATAGCCTGGATAACGGTGGAATTAAAGTTTTGCTAATATAATATTCCGAGTCAAGCTCTAAATTTTCATCCTTTAACAACTCTTCAGGAGAAATGCTACGGTTACGAAGAGATTCCCCCGTTTTAATCCTAACCACTACATATGGCACTCTTTCTTTAAACTGTGGTTCTGCTCTGTGATCATCTTTCATCTGTCGTTTTGCAACTACTGCACCAGCAGGCTCAGTACTCTCACTTTTGTATCTCCCTAATTTTACTTCTTTAGCAAAACAAAAATCCTGGATGGAAACCTCACCCTTATGAATTTTTAAGAATTGTTTTTGAATATATTCTTTTACTTTTGAAAGGTCATTAGTACTGAAGAGTATCTTTAATGCTGTTTCTGTGATTTTTTGTTGAGCAGGATGGCCATCTCTTCTAACTGTTTCAATACCTTTAGATTCTAATACAGGTGCATCTTGAGATGGACTTTCATACGAATATCCCACATATCGTTTTTTGCTTACCAAAATAGATGGATAATACACCTTTTCAAATTTGAGGAAGATCGGATTTGGGTTCCTCCTCGTAACCTCCATAGCAATTTCATTACCTGATCTGAATGCATCATCTTTAGTTTTACCAGGAAAATACACAAATAAACTATCTGTATCTCCATAAACAACCTTGGCTCCCCATTTTTCATTAGTCTCAATAAGATCAATTGCCTTTTCTAAAGTTTCCCTTCCAGTCTGAACAATACTGTCTGCTAAATCAGAGCACGGCATTCTACCTGAAAACGAAGCTGAGGCATATCCATAAGTAACATTTGCCAATAACTTCAATGCTAATTGCTTATTCCCCAGTACTTTTTTTAGTGAATCATTTTTGGTCCCCAATTCTGAAATGCTCTTTTTCACCATTACTCTAATATCCAGAATATCAGTTAGCATTTTTGCTAATGCAGACTTTCTAACCTCAGGTTTCACAAAAACAACCCCGTTTGGTGAAATTGTTATATAGTCCTCAAGTAATCTTAATAAATCTTTGCTTAAGGTGTGACTGCTTACACCAACCTGGTTGTTCTTTAAATTTAAGTCTCTTACTCTGCCTATCATCGTTGAATAACAATAATTATATGCAGTCATTATGGAGGGGTACAAAGATTGAAAATCAAGCACGACTAATGGACTTTTATAAAAAGCGGCTTCAGGCTCCATAACTAAAGGAACACATTCTAACGGTTTTTGTTCACTGACTTGTTCTTTACTAGGTGAAAACAGTATAAAACTTTCTGACTTACAAAGACGAATTAAAAAAGATTCCACTTTGTACTGAGATCCTCTGTAATATACAGAATGGAAATCTATACCAATCAGTCGGGCCTGCTCCTGTGTCCTCTCCACAAATTCTTGTTGTTTTAATAGTCTCAAATTTAGTCGAACTCTTGTAAGCCAATAGCTTATTACTGTTTTCAAACAAGAAATACTTGTATACTGATTCCACATCTCCGTTAATGAATCAAACGAAAAATGTGGTAATCGTTCGTGCAATATATGGTATGCAATATTTTCAATAGTGTACTGTGTTAGGTTGATATTCGACCTGAGGATTCTCCAGATATTAAGAACATATCTTCCTGTGACAGTAATACCTGATGAATTTCTGTAACCCCATTTATCCTTATATACTGTCTTCCATCTACTCATTACTCTCGATATTTCTTCAGTTATATTGAATTTGTGAACTTTATTGCATCTTTCAATAATATAACCCCATGAGGACATATTTATTTCGAAACCGGATAATATATCAGGATCAAACAGCAGGATATAATCTGTCAATGCATCAAACATATCAAATTCTGAATCGAAGATGTCTACACAATCGGTACCAGCCGCTTGCTTGATTCTTTTGGAGAACAGATTATTTTCTTGGCCATCGTCAACAACCATGATTCCTTCTGTTTTAATATTTAAATCAAATGGATATGTTGTATCATCTAATTTCCATACAATCATAGTAACTGGATCGATTTTAGGATCAGGATTTTTTCCGCTTCTTGTATTTACATGTATCTCTAACGAAAACTGAGTTAGTTGGTCATATGTGGCTTTAGGATTCTTTTTGACATTAGAATTACTTCTATATTTGTATAGAAATCTATTGTTACTGAATGGTAGCTGTATTTGTGAACGTGGATATTTGGATGCTCCGTGTGGTTTTGAATTCATTGCTACCTCATTGAAGCGGGGAGGTTTCTTAATATATTTCCAAGTCGTTAACATACCAGTTATACCTGTTTTTTCAAGCAAGGTGGGTTCCTCAGAAAATGTGACTGGAATACGACTAAGTAAGTGCTTAGAGGAGATTTCAAATCTTTTTCCTGCGTATATATACGGTTTTCCATCAATATCTCTGGGATTACTGAAGTAAGGATCATCGTGGTCTATCTTAGGGTACCCCTTCTGAACAAGGTCATTCTCCAAAGCAGAAAATCCAAAAGGTGCCGCTTTATATTTATATGCTGCCTTCCCTTTTCTTATTCCTATATTCTTACGCACTTTCAAAACATGTCTACGCCTTGGAGGATCATCAGAACTAGATGATACATGACTATGTCTCCTTTTTGAGATTATCTGAGTCAATTTAAAATCTAATGTAAATAATGTTTTTTCTTCACTCTTGTTCTCATCTTTAGATTTTTCATCAACTTCTTTTTCCATCAAATTTGGTTCGTCTTCATCTACATGTTCTTGATCACTGTTACAATCTTTGTCACACTTTCCCTCTTCCACGTCTAAATTTTCATCCTTGTTTTCAATGCCATCTAAAACGTTATATTCGTCCAAAATAGTATTGGAAGCATTTATATCTACACTAGGCTCCTCTTGGGATAATAGAGTTTTGGGAATAGTTGGCCACAATTCTGATATTGCTTCATGGGGTGACTTTAATTTATTATATCGTCTGTGATTATTGATGAATGTCTCAAATTCTAAAGTTTTCCTAAGAGTAGAAGTGCTATCTTTTGCTTTTTTGTAAAACTTTTTATAATCTTCAGAAGATTGCCAGTTAGTTTCAGTAGGTTCATTCCTATTGATATCTGCAGAGGTCTGATATTTACCTAGAGAAAACAGCATTCTCTGCGAGTTCAGCTCCTTTACCATTTTCTTGGTAGACATTACATATGGCTTCGTTAATACATCAGTGCAATCTTCTGTTTTTTCTACAAAGTTATGGTGTAAATCCCTGGTTTGAAGTTCATCAATATTTTTTACAAACTGTGGAAGAATGTCGATTTCTAACAAACCGTTGCCAACTCTTGGAAAGGCATCTCTCTGCAACGTACCGGTTTCATCATTACAAAAACGATTCAGAAATACTTGCAACTCATCAGTTCTCATAAGGTTATCTATATCTAAAATAGTATTTAAAACAGGCTTCCGGAAATAGCACCTGCTTAAGTTAACCCAATCTGATCCGAATAAGTCGAAATCCGCGGAGAATTGGAGAAGATAGGGAATGTGTGCCTCGTATATGTCTGTAATGTGCCGAATTATTTTATCATCTCTTATTAGATCTGCAAGACGCTTAACATGTGTTGGATTTAGAACAGATACCTTGTAGAATGTTGACCAACCTACATGATAGCCGTAAAATGGAATGCCTTTGACAACCGAAACATTCGCAATATACTCTAAATCACCTAGGTTAGAGCCAGTTCCACTAGACCTTGAAAGATTACCATTTTTCTTAATAGTCTTTATCATTTTAGTTTCTAATAAAGAGTGCAGTTGTGCACATTTCTGATGGGCCACCAATGAAGAATCCGAACTATTCCCATCGTATTTTAGAAAAATATATGGCAATACGCCATGAACATGGCACAATACTTGGTGCCCAGTAGGTAAATTTCCATATAGTCTAATGATAGGAACCTGTGCAAATTTATTTAATGGAAGACTATCTCCGCATGTTTTATCTAGCATTGAAGGCTTTGACATATATGAATCATAGTTATTCATTTGTAAGTGAATAAGATCCGGAGGTAGACTTGAGATGCTCAAGTTGGTAGGATCCACAGATGACATATCCAATCATTATTATCTATTGCGTGGTTAGTCTGGTGTTTGCTTTCATATATACTTCTCATATTATAAGATGTGTTCTAAATATTTTAAATATGGCTTTTCTATATCTTTTTTGAAAGCCAAAATCAAAATTTCAAATAAGGGTAGATGTGACAACCATTATAAGCTTGGTTTATTTACATTGCCATAAAAGTTCAAAATATATGAAGTGTCCAAAATTCAAGTAAAAACATGAATAACAAGAATACAATCGTGTATGTAAAAGTGAAGGGTCCAAGACCAAAAGATTTTGTTGCGCCCACCAGCTTTGAATGGAATCAAGAGAAGGAACAACAGTTGTGGAGTTTTATATCCAAACTGGATAACCACAGGGAACAAATTGATTGGAATCAACTTTCGACAACATTATATGCTCCTGTCTATTTCTTAAAACAAAGAAGTTATAAACTGTTTGCGATGCATTTAGAATTACTGCAAAAACAAATACGAGACAAGAAAATGACAATAGAGAATGAATCTGACAAAAATATTGGTTCTCCTGTTGAGAGTATAACCTTATCAAGATCACCATATTTTGGAGATGATGGGCATGGATCTAAATATCAAAGGCCCAGTTCTGATAATATGCCAAATGAAAAATGTTCAGATGATGAAGCGCTTCTACATTTGCAAACCTCAAAGATACTTAATTATAAAAAACACATAGAAACAAGATGCGAGAGCGAAAACAATGAAGGTAACTCCGTGGTAGATTCAGGTAGTGACGTTTCTTCGAGTTTAAGTGTTAGCAAATCTGCACTGGAAGAGGCATTAATGGATCGTTTGCAATTCTAACGTACACCTTGAACATTGGCAATCAAAGAACCAACTGTCCTTCAAGAATTGGCGTCGTTCGATTGTTGGAAGATCAAGTATACCTGAATAGTCAATACTTAATTCTTCATCTTTATCGACATTGCTATTAAGCGTAAAATACATTGTCATACCCTTACGACTTTTGGTGATATTAGGAGCACATGAGTGATTGAAATATGACGCTCTCGGGAAAACCCAATAACCAAAGTATTCCCTACTATCCACAGACTCATCTTCCTGCCAAATTCCGAAGGAATTACCATATTCTGTGCCAAGTATATGTCTAAATATACGAATATTGAGCATAGGCTTAAGTGTATCTGGTAATAGAATCCAAAGAGTTTTGAACACCAAATTTTGAAAATGCAGTAAGATGGGGTATTTGGTAATTTTTTGTAACTCATTAGATTGTAAGTTATTGAAACTGTGGATGGTCTCTGATTTCGGATCAAAATATTTTAACTTAAATAAACTTTCCGAAACAAATCTAGCACAACTGTATTCATCCTCAGAAATCAACGGCAGAACACTCTGCCTTTTGGTTATTTTCATCCTTTCTAACTTTGGGATCCAAATCTCACGCATCTCATTCCAATTTTCTTCTATAATATCCTTGGAGATTGAAATAGAATTCAGAGCTTCTTCATTATCATCATCTGGATTCTGCCTCTTTTGCATAGGATGAAACGAGTTCCATAGCTTTTCATATACCTCAATTAGTTCAATTATGTGTGGTGTATGCAGATATGATATACGGCATTGGTCAGAGCAAAACCATAGCCCGGCGCCTTGGAACTTTTTCGAATGTTTCAGCAACCATTCATTATCTTCTTTTATCAACGGTTTTATCATGTCCCAGTGTATTTTGAATTTCAAACTTCTGCCATTCTCATACGTAAAACAAGTCTGACATACTTCCTTCCTAAATTCATGTGTCGTGGAAGTTCCTGTGCAATCGCTGACTTCGAGAACAACCGTGCCTTTACTTAATGGGGTTTTTGCGAAACCGGATCTTCCACCCCAGGCTGTATCCCGAATATCAAAAAGATCGTGGGTGTATTCACTGGTTGAATCAGATGTCATGACTGAAGGGTTATTATTGTATGTGTGTAATCTAGTATGCAGTTCTGGCTTATATCATATATAGATGAGCATCTTATTTATTCAAGTAGATAGAATCTTTGTACGGATCTTCTTTAATCTTAAATGGAAAATTTGTCATGTCCTTTTCCGCTCTGGGCATCGCATTTTTTTCCGAAGCTCTTCTCATGAAAATCCGGGATCAAAAGTTTACACCGCAGATCTAGTCAGCAGTGCTTAAGAAGTAGACGCAGGCTATTTCTCCGAGAATATAAGAGTGTGTATATCTTAAGAGGTAATGATAGTATTGCAATTTGACAGAGGATGATAATAGATTTTCCTATTTTCAGTTTACAGTGATGTATCTTGATCATATATTTCTACAGCTTTTAATTCCATAATTGGAACTATCGAGGGCCTTCCATGTGCACAGATAAAGGGGTTGTGACATTGTGACAGTTTCTTGATGAGAAGTTCGCACTCATTCCGAGTTAGTGGGTCACCAAACATTATTGCTGACCTGCATGCCTTGCTATTGAATATTTCTTGAAACAACACAGGTATGCAAATATAATATTTCCACCAGTTAAAATCATTTACAGTATTGTTGCTCTGGTTTCTTTCTACATCACTTAATTGTATTCTGCTAAGAGGCAACTTTTTACAAGTTTTCAGATCATATAGATGCTGCAGTAATGCTCCTTTCAGGAATTCTTTATTGTTATTGGCTTTTCCGATTAGAATCTCCGGGAGTGCTTTTATTACCAAGCATGAAATTGATGATGAGTCTGAATCAATTACAACACAAATACTCCATTTTTCCAATTCATCTATATAATGTTTGAATAGCTCCGCCTCTGAATCAGTCAAATGGATATATAACTTTTGAATCTGTACTGGCACCAATGTATTGCTTAAGACATTTGTCATGAAAGTTTCTAAGTACGATTCTAGTTTTATTCGTTCATCACAAGCATGCTGGTCAAGGACAAATAAATTAGTGCCGCCACTACCGGTTGGTATCTTTAACAAAATGAATTTTTTATCAACTTGATTGATTATTGAACAGTTTTCTAATTGACTTCGTTCAATAGATGTACTGTGTCTACTATGACTCATTTTCAAACCACATGAATTATCCATGTTGTATATAGTTGGTATATCTAACCAGGACTCTATTGTAGGAGAACCTGTTCTTAGAATCCTTGAAGGAGTATAATCTTGTAAACTTTCTAATTTCTTCGTATCGAATTCTGGTTTTTTGTATATTGGCTTGTCGATATTATATGTTTCTGTATGGTTTGGACTTGTTTTACTTCCACTCAATACACATTTTGCAGAACACATTCTAGGATCCATTACCATGTGTGATTTGAAAGGGGAAGAAACAATATCATTAGAGTCAAGGTCGAGTTTTTCATATGTCTTAAACATATTCTTAGTCTTTGGTTGATTTAGAGAACTGGTTGAAGGTATTTGGGTGTACCCTTCTAATTTTAAAAATGACTTCAGCACTTTGATTATAAGTGGGTTCAAAATTTTATGACATGAAGGATTAATAACATTCTTTGATACATCTTGTATTAAATCGTTAATTGTTTTGGGACATGATGTACTGAGAATGAATAATGGATAATATTTATATGGCTTGCCCACTGTCATCACAGATGATTTTACTACACCGCCATACCCAAAATTGGAAGATTGGAAGATATCAGAAATCAGTTTTAAAAATGCTTTGCCAATATAACGTCTGCCATTGATAAAAATAAACTGGAGGTCCTTGAAACGAACAGGGTATTTTGAGATTATTCCTTCTACTTTGTATTCTTTAAATGAAAGGGATACTCGTTTGAGCATGTTTAATGGGATGACAGCGCCGTACACATTTCGAAGAACCTGAGCCTGAACATCAAATTTATTTATGTTCATTTCAAAAGCATCTGACTTAAATAATAGCTGTTTAATCTTGTTCTTGTCTAAATAATGTACCTTAATGTTTACATGTGTTTGCTGGATCAATAGTTGGAGGATTCCTTCTTTGAGCTTTGCAAATAGTTTGAAACATGGTTGATTTTTCATAATATCCCTCCGTACTGGTAAATTATACAGTAGGTCTTTAACTACTATGATGGTTCCTGTCTGATTTATATCAAATGGTTTTAGCTGTGATCCCATGATATTTACCTGGTCTATACCGTCATGCGGATACAGTCGCAATTCTCCCGGCATTCTCTTTAACCAAGTGCTGTTGTAGTCCTTGGTCTTTGATAGAATAACCATCGATGAAGTATTCGATATCGCATGGATAGCCTCCCCCCGGAACCCATATGTCTTGAGGGTTTCTAAATCCTCCAGGGTTCGCAGTTTTGATGTATGATTTTGTTGACCTACTAAGCGGAGATCATCTGGATTCAGGCCGTTTCCGTTGTCAGAAATTATGAAAGATAAGTTATGTGGATCAATAACTACAGATATGATATTTGCCTGCGCATCGATTGAATTCTGAATCAATTCGTTAACCGCTGATGCTAATGATATAGTGTGTATTTGTGATTGAAGGCGGCTTAATACATGTGGATCTAATTTATTAATAATTCCAGCCATTAACAAACATTCATGATATTGAGTAGTATGGATTGCGTTACTATTTTGGTTTCTATTTGGAATATTATACTATGCTGTAATTGAGGTGGTATTTAACTTGTGGTAGCGAATGCACATTGCAAATATCTGTGTTTCTTGCGGAAGAAAAAAACAGCCGCACAAAATTAGGCATATAAAATAATATTTAAGAGTCCTGATGGAGCCATATGGAGTATTGGATTTATGAGTATAAGAAGACGTTCTATATAGCAAGGCTTGATGGGGTGGTTTTTGAACTTATTACAGAACTGTTGGTAGTTTTTATCATATAGCCGGATACTTTAATTCAATTATATATGTCAAACTACAGTTTATCAAAAAGATTATATAGAATAATATGACAAATTTCGGTTTGCTTGATACGTATATTATAAATCTACAGATGAAGTAGAATGAAAGAAATTTCTTATATTATAGGAATTTCACCTGTGCATGTTTGTAACAAGGTTCACCAGAAGACTTAATACGCAAACCTCTTTGATATGCGCAGTTTCAGCAGGTATCTGCAGTATCATGTATGGTGAAATATTCTGTAAATTCCAATACTAGAATGTCAACAGAATGTGAATTCTAACTGGTTAATATTCTATTATTATTGTAATGCTATATGCTTAATTAATACTACCGTAATTTGATTCATTTCCCTTATACGGTACACTAGGTACTCTGCTTAGGGAAGATTCAGGTGATGACACACCCCAAGTCGCATTGCGCTCTTCTCTTGAAAATGTATCTTGTTCAAAGTTATCTACATTGTTAAGGTTAACACCGTGCAGTTTAATGATGTTATCAACACAATAGTATTGGAAACAGTTCAATAAGACAGGGGAGACAAACATGACAAGGAACAGTTGGAAATTCGGCCATGGGTCAGCCCAGCCCAGCATGAGATTTGCGAACCAATATGCGACATTTTCAAAGTAGTTGAGAATGACAAATATGCAAACTTTCATAGTGACCAGTCCCAACACAAACACAGCCAGTTGCTTGAAAAACGCACTGAGCATGGGCTTTCTCTCACAATCGCTTGAATGTATATCCTGTCGGTAATAGTTCCCACTCTCGACATTCTGCACGTTAAAATGTTTCAGTATGACTTCAATAATTTTGAAACTGAGCCACAGTATAGGGATACCTATCGTTGTGTCTAGTAGCAGATTTAAGAAGTACCAATCGCATTGGTCATCATATGCATCGCTATCGTCGTCGGTATTCCCACCATATATCCCTACAATCAGTAGAAACATGGCATTTTTCTTTCTTTTTACTACACTGAGCAGCAGGTTGATGAAATGGATTCCCAAAGAGCCTCCGAGCTGTTTCGCCGTGTCGTAGCCCCACACTACTAGTTTCCTTCTTGGATGTTCGTATTGTCGTTTGAGTAGTAAAGTCAGTACTACGAGCAGGCCCATCAGACTTTGGATAAAGAGAGACACGGGTCCCAGCAACTGACAGGTTCCTGGCTCAGGCATCGGTTTTTTAGCCATCATAATTGCTCACCGGAGTAATTGTACGAATGGGTGTGTGTGTGATGGATTTCCAGATTGAATATGAGATATTGTGTATCCCTATAGTGATTGTGATAGACACGAATAACTAAAGGATCATTAACCTTGCTTGTGATGCATCTGACTGAAAGACTATCGACACTGTGGTTTGTCTCCACTGCGACTCTCATTTTTATCAATGCAGCGGATTTTTCCGATTTGTTGTGTGAGAAACCGGAACAACTCAGAAATGTTATAACTGCGAATAATATAGATAATTGGTATATATAATAAATAAGTGTATGTACTGGAGCGTGTGGCTCGTTTAAAATTAAGAATAAATGGAATGGAATGGGATTAATTAGGATGGGGATGCTTGAGTGCTGTTGATGGATTAGTCTTTCTTTTTCAACTGCAGCAGAGTGAAGACTGGTCTTTTTCTTCCTTTCCTCTTTTCGTTAAGAAGACCTTCCATCTTTTTGAGGAATCCAGATGGATCCTGACTTAGACTAGCATTGTCTGCATCTGCTTCATGTTGTGGTGTCATTAGTTTGGAAGGTGGGACAAAAGGTTTGAGACCCTTAATGACAGCTGTTGGGACATTGTCCCATTCTTCAAATGTTTCTAGTCCCGTGGCAGAGTTGCACCAGATGGAATCTGTCTCCTCAAACTTCATTGCAAACTCATATAGCGTGCTTGTGCTATTGGTGTTTCCAGTATTGCTTGCCTCAGATGGCTCCGCCCCGGGTGTTATAAACATTGGCCTGTACCCAGAATACAGTGCCACAGTAGACACATCCTTATGATTCATGTGCTTTGTTGATGGGGCTTTAGGAAATGGGTGATACCTGACTGCCTTTGATGTTTTCTCAGGCTCTGGGTTAGCAGACTGGAATGCACGGGGTGTATACTGTTGGTCGGGTGTCCTTAAGGAAGGAAATGCAGATGATGTGGGGTTTTCATGGTATTTGGATGATGTGGTTATAGTGGAGGAGAGTCTCTTGGCCTTCCTCTTTGCCTGTCTGGCTTGCTTCTTCAGTAGTAGGTTGTGGTTATTCAGAAATGTGAAGGCTGACTGTGTCCGTACAGAGGTGCTGAATTTTCTGCTCGACTGCTCCAGCGAGACTCTTTTCAGTATAGAGAAAGTACTCAGCAATACAGTCATTTCGGGTTGTGTTAATAATGTATATATGATATGATGGAGCTGGGATATTGTATCTATCTTGTTGTCCGTAGCAATAAAAGTGTAAACGATGGTCTTCAACACTGTATGTGTGATAAGCCCTTGGATGATTTAAAACAGAGCAAACTAGCGTAGCAGCTTCTGATCTACCTGTATGTATGTGTATGTGTGTGTGCGTGTGTAGTTAGGTGTGTTCCTATATAAGTGTTCATCAACACTTTCAACACTCTTCTAGTGGTTTCCATCACTGTCTGCCACTGAAATAACGAACGCTCCAAAAGTCACGATCGTATGTTTTTAGATTCTCTATTCTTAGAATTTCCATCTGACAGAATCGCCGTGGAAAGTGACGAATCGTTGCAATGATTAGTAACGAAGTCGCATGTTATTGGCTGGTGGTTTATTGTGTATATGCTATGTGGTATTATGTTATTGTATAGAATAAGTAGTTGTAAAGTGTATTGAAGTGGTCTGTTTAAGATGGGTTGGTTACACTCTCACGCTGACTGGTAGGGTCAGAGATCTCTTCACAGTGTCGACTGGCATGGCTAGCAGACTGGCAGTGTTGCTGGAGCAGTAGTTGGCAAATGGGGAGACGATACTGAAGTCGACGCGTGTGTTTTTGTTACCAGAGAGAGCGGGTTTGGAGATATACTCATCGTAGATGCTCTCGGATTCGTAGTTGCTGCTTGATTCGCTCTCGTAATCATAGTCATCGTCGGTGCTGTTGCTCGTGGCATCAGATTCATCAGAGAGGTCATCGTAGTTTTCGTGACCTTCGTCGAATACCCTTGCTGAGCTGTACTCCGTTTCGTAATCTGTGGCGATATTCTCCATAATATCCTTCTGCATGCCGTTATTGTTGTACATGTTCATCTGTAGTCTCATTTTGATTCTCTCGTTGATGAGCTGTCTGAAATATGCGCTGAACATGTCCTTCAATTCGCTGGTGTCTTCTGGTTCTTCCAGATCGGACGTAGAAGATTGGACATCGAAGTAGGAAGAGTCCGACGACGATGATGTGCACGAGTTAGATCTGGTATTGCCTGCGTTAATCACATATTCATCTAAGGCATTACCACTCTCCTTCTTCACTATGATATTATTATCCTGTTCGTCCTCTTCCTCTTCTTCTTCCTCTTGGATTGGTAATTGACCCATTGATAATGGAATAACCTTGTTCTTCACTACAATCGAAGGCTGTCTGATGATAGAGTTTAAGGAGACTTGGCAAGAAGACCTCACCAGTTCGGAATGTGCCTTGGATGGAGCCCTTTGTGAGGACTGTTGAGAGAATAGCATCGATTCAGATTGAGATATCATAGAGTTGCGCTTGTTTGGTACTGTGCTGGGTGTGGTTGTTAGAACCGAAGCGGCTCTCATAATAGACGAGTTTGTACGTCTTAGTGTCGTTGCCCTTTGGTTGGCAGATGTAGATGTGGTCAATGCTGGGGATCCAACTGTTTTCTTATCAGAAATAGACAGCTTTCTGGATGCCTGCGAAACCGTTCTCTGTAAGTTCGAGACATACCCGTGTGTTCTGATCAGGTGCGATGTGGTCAATCCATTGTCGACCGACTCCGAACGTGTTAGAGAACTATACTTGGATTTCTTCGATTTCTTCGAAGAAGATTTGGACTTTGTCTTGCTGTTGGTGTGGTGTTTTTTCGACTGTACCTTGTTGTAAGTTTGTCTTGGATTAGAATTGCTCGTCTTTAAAGACCGCATGCTTGATGACTTAGATAGTGTTCTTCTCATCTCAGATGTGTTGAACGTGAAGAGTTTCCTCCTTATGACGATTCTTAGTTTCTTCATGGCAGTTCTGATCTTTATCCCCATAACAGAGAAATAATGCAGTAGACCCCCGTTGCAGCGTATAGCATTTGATCTTTTCAGACTGGATGTGCTCTGCTTTCCAGTGGTCTTTAATTTTCTCATCGAGTTTGAACGATTCATGCAAATTGAATTGGCTCTGCCTGTGGAAAGTGATGCAAAGGATTGGACCTGCTTGATAGAAGGTGTTCTCTGTAAATGCATCGAATGCTTCAACACAGTCGAGTGGTTCTGTTTTCTGTGGATTGACGATCTAGCATCTGTGTATGAGTCGCTACCAGAGCTGGCAGTGCTTGCCTTCGATACTATTCTTGGTTCTGCCGTCGACTCTTCTGCACTAGTCTGTGTAGAAATGATTTCGTAGGATATATTGTCAGCTGTTGGTATGGACTTGTGGGTAGCTACAAATGAAGTCTGGTTGTCCTCAGGGATTGATTCCATCGGTACCTGAGACCTGGAGAGCATTGAACCCCCACTCAGTATCAAACTGTTGCTGGAGGACTTGTTTTTCAGTCTTGGGGAGCTTGGGTCGCTGGATGAAACTGAATATGCAGTTTTGCCTGGTGCCAAGGTCGTTGGGTAATCGTTATTATTGTGCATGTTCAAATTGAAGGTCGATACAGCTTGGGAGTCCTCACTGCGGTTTGCAAAAAATCTTGGGGAGGTTGTGTTATCTGAAATGTTTGCAAACGAGTAATAACCGTTAGATGAGTTGGTGTTGGTATTGGTGTTTGAGGTGGAGGTATAATCCGACAGTATCTGGGATGCGTTATCATTCTCACTGTGTGAAAGGGCTGGTGAAAACTTATGGTCGTGATGTCTAGCAGATTCAACGGCTAGGTTTACATTCAACAGATGATGGTTGTTTAACTCGACTTCTTCCAGGTTCTCTTGACGCAGGGACTCTGTCGAAGGAAATTTAAAGTCCATTTGGGGACCCTTGAACGATTGAGTCTTTGTTCTGGTTGGTGTCCTAACTATCATTAGTGTATGTTGTATGTGTGATTGTATAATATGTGCTTTGGTATGTTACTTCTGGGAAAGAGCAAGAACAGCCAGGTGATTGGTATGCACTCCATATATATATGCATATATATATATACGATCTGCTAATTAAGTTAACGCAGCACTGCAGGAACTTATCTGCAATAGGGCATACTCCCATATAGCATTGATTCCCCGGTAGTAAAATATCCCTTTCAGGCAGCCCTTTGATCCATGTCCAAATAGATTGCTTCACCAGCTCCCACCTGCCAACTAAACACTGCACTGCATAATAAAATATTCAGATGGCTGTTCGTTTTTCTGTCGCGGACGCCACGGGAACCCAGCCATGTGATGGTGGGTGGGTGTTTCATATCCAGCTGAAAAATTTCAAATTCCTCTATAGAAAAAGGATTCTACAGTGGTGGAATGTTGCGATGAGCACTGGAAAGATGATAGTAAGTGGTAGTATAACCAGCAGAGTGAAAAGATTCAGAGACCCTGATATAGTTTACCTGACCAGAATGGGTAAGAAACTCTTGCACGCAAATCACTTCACGTCTTCGCTTAAGAAGCACTCGCCGCATCGGTACAAGCGTCTGGCTGGGAAGATCCACTCCGATGCCTATCGAGTCATCTCGGCACAACGTCCTGCAGAAAACAAGCTGTTCAAGTACTGGAAGAACCGTAGGACATTATTCTCGAAGATCCACTCGAATGAGATATATATGACTGATGAGCTCTGGTTCAGCGTGACTCCTGAGAACGTTGCTATCTTCTTCGCACAGTTTATCAAGGCATGCATACCTGATGCCAAGTGTGTCTTGGACGTATTCTGTGGCGGTGGTGGAAACACCATCCAGTTTGGTAAACTATTTCCCAAGGTGTACGGAGTTGATTTCTGCATGGACCATCTTTATTGCACTGCCAAAAATGCAGCCGTGTATGATGTTGCGGACCGGATATGGTTGCGGTATGGGTCTTGGAAGCAGATTGGGAAGGATGGGTATTTTCGTGGTAAGAGTGTGGATTGTATATTTGCATCGCCACCATGGGGTGGGCCTGAGTATTTGAAGCAGGAGACATTTGACCTTGAGGAAAACTTGGAGCCGATGGGCCTGAAGAAACTGTTGAAAAGCTTCTTGGATATCAGTAAGAATGTGATATTGTTCCTGCCACGGAACTCAGATTTGAACCAGTTGGCGAGGGTGACAAGGGAGCTCCTTGGTCCTGACGCAAAGTGTAAAGCATTATATGTCAAAGACAACGGGTATCTAAAGGGAATGGCATGTATGTGGGGTGAGGCACTAACGCAGTACCAAGAGACAAATACAAACACAAACGAGGATGGGGAAGAAGAAGAGGGACAAGACGACGAAGCAGGAGCTGAAGGTACCGGTAAAAGTACATCGAATGATTCGTTATACGACATAGATGGTTGAACCATGTACACAGTAAGGAAACCGTGCTTTGGTAGAAAAGCAAGGGTGTGTATACTATACGATAATCTGAATGGTCATGCAAATGTTTTATTAATTTTTATTTATATATGTGTTGTGGGTATTGATAATATTATTATAAGTTTGATGGGGCGTCCTTCTTTGAGAAGAACACTTCACCGTTAGATACCTTTCTGAATTTGTCTAGCAATGCTGACTCCTTGATTAGGTCGAGGATATCTGTTTCGATATTGTTGTTGATGAGGGAGACACCGTTGATGAACAGGTATGGAGGCTCCAGGTGTGCGACTTCGTTGTTTGAAGTTATGAGTCTCTTGTCTTTGATGTAGTTGTTTAATTTGGACCCGTCGCTACGCTTGTCGAAGTCGACAACTGCCATTTCTGGCGATATTTCAAACTGGTTCAGCAGTAGGTTCTTGAGGTATATGGATTCCTTCTGGGAAGACTTTATGAACAGTACCACTGGAGAAGTGTTGACAATCTGATTGAACACAATGCCTGGGTTGTGCTTGGCAGGGTTGAAACTGGAGTGTTCGTGTGGGGAGACTACTTTCGATGCGACAGCGCTGTCTGCTGTTGACTCCAAACCGTGTGTGTCTGTAGCACTGTTATGATGTGAAATTTCCATTCTGATGTTGGATATTTCCTCTTCCACCTTCTTGCTGTGTGATTCCATGCCGTCTTTACCCAGAGCGGACCTGAGGTCCTTCAGCAGACGCTCCGTTGGCATTATATCTTTTTTCCTAGAGAGCACGTCGTCTCCTATAGCCTCTAGACCCATACCAATCCTCTCTTCGTACAGGTCGACTGCCGTCAAGTAGAAAACAGCCGACACTAGTATAAGCGTCAGCGTTATAGAAATAATTCTGAGAGTTCTTCCTGGCTTGTTACTGTTTGCTAATTTTTTAGAGCCCATTCTTTCAATATACTATTTCACTGTCCTTCAAAACGTTCTGTCCTTGCTTGACCACTGCGTGTACTTGTCTAGTAGTGCAACAACGCCAAGAAAAGCCAAGGGGAAAAGGCATACATACAAAGGATACTAAACAAAGGATTTGCTGTCCGGTTTAAATACCGTAATACCCTTGCAAATGGGACCTTTCGAATACGGAGAGAACTTCCATTGAAGATTTACAACTGCCCGCAATAGCAGATCCCTCTTCCGTGATGCTGAATTTTTCATGTAGGGGTGGGGGGTCAATCTTAGAAACGCTTCAGTGTTCCCTGCACAAAAGACCTTCGCAGAATCCGCGGTCTCGCCCGAAATCTCTGCGCTGGCCGGATTTTCGCTCGGCCGAAGTTCCAGGAACGGATATACACCCACACACCGGTGATTTCCGAAACAGGTAATGTGCTCCTTCCGTCCGGGACTGTCCGAGATGCCGGCAGAGGGGGGGCCGGACCGGACAGTTGGTGTGCACGTGTTTTCCACGTGCTGGTGCGGCTGTGTGTGGTGCCACAAAATTGCAGACTCGATGTGGAGGGGGTTCCACACTAGAAGAACTCCTCTGGAAGATCCTCTTCTGTTGTGTTCTTGAGGGTTTGCTGGGTGGGTATCGTGTGTATGTATTTGTTGTTGCTGTTGCTGTTGCTGTCCATGGGTTGCAGGGCCCTGTCGCGTAGGGATTGCACAGTCTGCAGGGCCTCGATCATCTTGTCCTTCCGCTGCAGCATCTTTTCCAACTCGGCTACTTCTGCTTGCTTTGCCTCTAGTTCCTTGTTGACTGTGTTGTTGGCGGGAGTGCACTTGACTGCTGCGGGGTGAACAGTCTGGTGGGTCGCTAATGTGGCCTTGTCATTCTCCAACTGCATCACTTTCCCCTCAAGTTCATTTGTATACTTTTTGAACTGTCTGAGCTGGGACTCCAGATTCTGAAGTTTCGCCTCGAGCATAGTCCCCACTTCGATCGGTAGCATTTCCACGATTTCTACAATCTCGGAATCTTGTAATTCGACATTGTCCTTATCCAGTAGGTTTTCACAGTTCGTTAGCTTGTGTTTGAGGAGGTTGTTCTCGGATTGTAGTAGCGTCACGTTCGGGTTTGGCTCTTCGCTAGCACTACTGTACTCTGGGCTGTCCTTTATAGTACTGTTTTCCTCCTTTAATGTTTCAATAATGTGATTCTGTTCCTCGATTTCTAGCCGTAGATTGCGGATGAGATGTTTGTTCTTTTCTAACTCGTAATTCTCGTTCCCCAGCATAGAACGCTTGTTCACATTTAACGACACATTCTTGGCTCTAGAACCAAATCTCAACGTATTCAGCGTCTCGGAACTGGACTCAGACCTTGGATCAATGGCACAGATTGTCGTTATTAAACTGTTTCCACTCAACGCCGGCTGTAAAATCCTCGTTAGTTTAGAATCTCTGTATGGTATGTGATTGAATTTGGAGTTCTCGCTATTGGAACTGGACGAAATGCTGTCGCCACTACCATTGTTGCTTAATGATTCTGCACTTAGCTTAGAGATTACTGTCCCCAATGCCAGCAAGGACTTGTTGATGAAAGCACCTTCCTTCCGCCTCTCCTGCTGGGCCGTGCACCTTTCAGAACCGGCCAAGTCACATAATGAAAGGGTGTTTGAGACATGCGACCCATTATTCAAATCAGTAGTTACCAATCGTATCAGTATAATAGCATGAGACCTGGAGCTTCGCGTATTGAAATCAGTCTGGCCAGTCTTTCTATTCGCATCACCTTTCTTTATCCATTTCATCAGTTCCTCGCTGTTCTCGCATCTACTTTCAGTGAGTCCCACCACTTTCACACCGTACTTGTTATCGTCTCTGATTTTCAGCTCGTTCAATGAACCTCCATTGCCAAAGAATTTAGACGAAGAAGATGGGGTGGATGGCGAAGGGTACGATCCGGATCCTTGGTCATTACTCAACAAATCAAAAACCTTTTCATTGTATATTTCCAGATATGAAACCTTCACGTCGAACTTCTTTCCCTCGACGCCCTTGTATATCTCACTAAACAGGAGTGAGACACACAACGGCACCACCCCACTCTCTCCCTCCCTCTCGTCAGGGGACCCCATCATTGTGTATGTCTTACCAGACCCAGTCATCCCGTACGCAAACAGTGTCGCATTGAACCCATCAAACAGCTGTTTGATAAGCGGGATTGTCGTGACCTTGTATATCTCAAAATTGGACACAGTCTGTGCAAACACATGGTCGAAATGGAAGTCCCCAAACTCTTCATGTGATATTGTCTTGTTGCTTGTTCTTTCCCATGCGTCATTTGCGCTCACCGCAAGACTCGGTTGCTGACTCGGCTTTATTCTGATCGTTACTGTCACTGTTCCTTTGTAGGATTCATTTGTATGCATGCTGTTGTTGGAGTTTGACTTCTGGTATGATTGTGAGTATGGCGATGGAGGTAGTTTGGACTGTAAATATATGTGGCGTGGGTGTAAGAAAGTTTCTGACTTCGACTTGGATGATGTAGTAGGTGTGCTGGGGGCATTTGGAGTGGTTGACCCCGTGCCGGAACCTATCGAGTTGTTCCTCATTGGGTTTCTTCGTAGACTAGAGAATGACGATGCAGATCTTAAAGAGGGTGATTTAGGGGGTAGTTGTGGTGTTGAGAAGTGCAACGTTGATGCTGATTGTGAATGTTTTGGTGTTTGCGTGTACGATGAACCACCGACACTAGATCTTTTTGTCCGGGGTGTTGGCTTTGGTATCATTGGATTCTAAGTATAAGTGTATGTCTATATGTGTATTGATATTTTGATATATTGTGTGTTTAGTAGTGTATACTCCTCCAGTTTATAAATAACACAGTGCGCTTCTCATTCCTGCATGTTAAATTTAGCATTGATATCCTCTTAGTCTTTCTTGTATGAAGATGTATTTTTTTTTTCGTGCTATCGCTACAAAAAAAGGTAAACAAAAGAGTGAAGTAATTTCCTATTTGGAACAAATTACAACAAACAAACAGATAGTAGACATCGCCTCTCGAGAAGAAACAGCCCAAATCTGTCGGTTGGTATGGCTGTCGAGATGCACAATATGCAAGGAGTGTCAAACATTCACTAGAGCAATTGGTGTTGTATGTTTTTGATATCATGGGTTTTTTTGTTATAGTAATCTAATCTAGTATATATAAGAGAATAAAAGAAGTAAAATAAGAGCATACTTATAATTAAAAGACAAAAATATTTTGAAAGCATCGAAGGGGATATTGTTAAACTCATTAGATTGAGTCAGCTAGACCAACGGCATTGTTTTCAACGTCGTAGATAGAGTAGTACTTACGCAGGAAAGCATCACCGATAATAGCTAATGGGCCGACTGGTTCAGGGAAGTCCATTGGGGTAATAGCAGAGATACAAGAACCGGAAACTTCTAGGGTGTAGTCGTAAGGGGTAATTGTGAAATTCTTGCCATTAAAGTTAAAGGTTAAATCTGGTAAGCTGTCTCTAGTGTCACACTCTAGGGCGTATTGACCAGACCAGCCCTTCTTAGCACCAATCTTAGAGTTGATAATCTCAGCCAAGCCGGATGGCAAGGTGATTAGAGAAGTACCAGTGTCAATAGCAGCACCATGACCTTCTAATGAGGCGTATTGGTCGCCTAGAGCTAGACCATCGAACTTGACTTCCCAGTAAGCCTTACGACGAACTGGTAGCCAAGTGATGTCACCTGTAAACTTGCTCTTGTCGATGCCACCAAAGGTGGCTTCACCACCGTTAGCAGCGTTCTTGTTGGTGTCGCCCAAATAGAAGGCAAATCTAGCCTCATCGACTAGGCCCTCGTTGATGGCATTGTAGAATGGTGGGACGACCTTATCTACAGAGATGGTATCATAGGCAAGACCAAAGATACCGTCGAACTTACCAAAAGCAAAGGCTAAGCCTGGTTCGTTAGTGGCTTCAGCAAAGTCTTGCTTTGGAATGACCAGGTCACCGATCGTTAGTGTATCTTGAGAGATGTAGCCTTCCAATGAGCCTGAACCATATTGGATAGCAAAGCTGGTGTCATTCTTCTTGTAGGTAGAAGACGCACTGTGGTCGTACTTGGAGTGTAAGTAGCAAGCTAGCGAACCACATTCAGCACTTGGAACCCACAAATTAGAGGAACCGGTGTCCAAGATGACCTTAAAACTCTGTGGAGGAGTACCTAGAGTGATATCGGTGTAGTATTGGGCATTCATGTAGTTTGAGAGTGGGACATCATGGCCGCCATTCTTGAAGAAAGGATGGGATCTAGAGAATTTGACCTCTGGGTTGCTTCTCTCAAAAGTATGCAAATACTTTTGACCTAGCTGGGCCAGGTGTTGCTCGAAGCTAACTTCTTCGAACGCTTCAGCAGACAATTCACGCTTATGCAACTTGGCGGTGTGAACTTTTGCGTTAACAGCATCGAGGCTGCCAAGAACCATCAAGGCTAGTGGTAATAAACTTTGCAATTGCATTATTATTTTTGTTATTTTTGAGAGTTTCAGGTAGTAAAGTATGGGTGCTAGTTTCTAATGATGAGATTAGAAATATAGGGGAACCAATGGCTGAGCTTTATATCTTCCTGTGCGTTTGTTATAGTCTCCTTATTAAATTGAGAGTTTAAGCGAGTCAAGCAATCAATTAATAGTGGTGTTCTGGTACCTCCAACCATAAACAAAACTCCAATGGAAACCTACTCCGAGGGAATACAAAAACTACACACCTTTTATACTCCAGGATGAGGCTATTTGGCATCCCCATTTTCCTTTTGTCCCTTTTTCTAAGGCGTTACCCGCACCGTGCGCCGTTTTGAGGCGGCACAGTGGCCAGGATGCCCGATCGGGTAATTAGGTTTTGCCTGGTTAGGAAACTCAGCCCAGATGGGACACCCCTGTTCAGTGCGCGGTTTTCTCTGCGGGACCCAATTGCTGATAAGAGGTGTATCTGTCTTCGAGGGCAGTGGCATCTATCTGTCAGGTGAGTGTGCTGCGATGGTTTGTTGTGATGGTTGTTAAGTCAAATGTATATGTGTGTGTATGTATGTATGTATGTATGTGTGTGTGAATGTCTGTGTGAATGTCTGTGTGTATGCGCTGGATGCAAGGGGCCGTTAGAAGAATTGTAGGTTCGCGGACCCCCTGGGTGCCTGGTCCAGTTTCGCACGCTTGACCTTCTTAGTGGGGTCCTTCTGTGATTGGGACAGGCTGACCGAATGGATCCTCTTCAGCTTATTCTTGTCTGTTGAGCCTGGGCTCATTGTATCTGCCGCTTCTTCGTCTGGCTCTTCTGTCGTTATTGCCTGGTTGGGTGGATGACTCAGGGATGGTGAGGAGGCCCTCGTTTCGTTGATGCTTGAGTCTATTCCGATGTAGCTGCTGCTGGGGTTATGCTCTTCGGCTTGGTCTGTTGTTGGTCCTTGTCCGTTCATTGCTCTCTGTTCGCTCATTACCTTGTTTAGTCTGTTCACTAGGTTCTTTTCGTCGTCGGTTTGTTCTAGTTGTGCTCTTGGCTCCTTTGATGCATTCAGACCACCATTGAACAGACCCGTCGTATCGTTAATCTCAACTTTGAATCCCAGAAGAAAGTTATCGTTCTTGTCCCAGACGATCTTGATTTCGTCTCCATCGTGCAGCAACACCTTATGGCCCTTGCCAATTCTCATATTGTTCAGATAGCTCACGTTTGTCCCCGAATGGCAGTACCAAATATCGTCCAGACCTTGGGCGGGCGATTCGTAAATGCTATTACCAACAACATGCCTCTTCTTTAAGATAAAGCAATGAACTCTGGATAGCCTACTGTCTTCGATTTTGCAGTTACAATCGTCCGAGCGGCCAATGAAAAATGGATTGATACCTTGTTTGATCGTGAGGCTCTCTTGGATCTTACTGTCTGATAGTGGCAGCAAGGTCAGGAATTTCCCAGCACCTTTTCTCTTTATGATCTTGTTTGCGTGTGTGTTTGGGTTCACCTTCGGCTGTGTGAATCGGACCGGTTGGATATTTGGTATCTTGAATACTTTCTTCTTGAACTCTTCTTGTTCGAGTCTTTCCATCTGCAGTTTCCGTTGTTGCTTGATGAATTCGTATTGTGCGTCGTCCATGCTCTCTAAGGCCTTCTGTTGCGACAGCGACTGTGATAATGAGACTTGTGAATATTGGCTCTCTGGAGGACTGTCCTTGTTAATGTCTGATGGAATCCTGTTCAGCATTGTCATCTTGATCCATGGGTGCAACAGGGCTTTCTCTGCTGTCATTCTGTCGCTGGTATGTACTTGCAAGAGACAGTCAATGAAATCCCTGGCCTCGTCGGATATCCGGAAGTCCTTCAATGGACCTTCGTGGTACGAGCCGCGGGCAATCTGTTTATATAGTTGTGCTTGTGTGCTGCCACTGAACGGCAGATGGCCAGTTAGAATCACGTACACAAGGCACCCCATGGACCACATATCTACTAGTGACGAGTATTCGTTCCGCTCGCTGCTTTCCTCGTCGATAACCTTGCCACCAATGACCTCTGGTGCAACATACGCTAGTGTCCCGCAAAAGGTCTTCATGAACGTTCCGTTGCCCTGAACCTTGGCCAAACCAAAGTCTGTGATTTTGACCAACACAGGGTCATCCTGTTCAATCAGGATATTGTCCGGTTTCAGATCTCTGTGGCTGATACCCATGCCATGTATGTATTTGACAGCCTCCAATATCTGTCTTGTGATTTCTCTGCCGGCGTCCTCACCAACAGCACCGTGTGCCGCTACAAAATCCATTAGATCGCCGCCAGATACAAACTCCATCACCATATAGTAGCTCTCGTTGTCTTCGTAAAAGCCCTTCAGCCTTACGATCCGTGAATGGTTCATCTTCTGCAGCACTTCCAGTTCTCGCGTGACACCATCTAGGTTGCCCATGACTTTCCTCTTGTTGATTATCTTGACCGCAAATGTCTTGCCTGTCTTTCGCTCTACGGCCTTCTTAACTGTCGCAAATGCACCTTGGCCTACCACTTCGTCCTGTATCGAGAAGTCCTTCAGGATTCCGCTGCGTCTTGAGTCCAGTGCATTGTTTGACCGCATGCCGTTCAGACCCCTATCTCCAGCTTTCCTATCCTCGTCCCTGTCTCCTCCATTCTCAACAGATTGCAAAAATGCATTCTCCAGTTTTATCCTCTCGAGGTTCTGTCTAAACTTGTCGTTGATAAATACCACCAGTCCCAGCACATCCTCCTGGACCCCAACGCCGAGCATAATTTCGTCACCCTGTGACAACAACTGATTGCTGCCCTTCTCTATCCGCTCTCCATTCAGCCACGTCCCGTTGGTGGATGTATCTCTCAACAACAGATTCTCATCTTCGCCCAGTATGATCTGGAAATGCTCGTTGGAGAACCGCGACACATTCCCCAAGTGGTAGTCGCATGCCGGATTCCTACCAAACTTCCACACCTTCTTAATTGGCTCCTTAACCTTCAACACATCGTTGGGGTCGACTACCAGGTCATGTATTGGGATTGTACCGTTTGTGCAGATTATCCTGCACACAATGTTCTCATCTATCTTTTCCTGCGAGAACCGCTCTATCAGAAACTTCTGTGTCGCTTGCGTCGCCTGTTGCGTAGGTTGTGTTATATCCATTGCTGCTATCCTCTGACCTATGCCTCAATGCTCTCTCTACTGAGTTGGTCCAGCGCTCAGCGTTGAATATAAGTGCTCTTTTGATGGTGGGTCATTTTAACAATATCAGAGTTGCAACAGTGAATCGCTGCTTTCGCGTTTTCTTCTGCGATGGAAATTTTGCTGCGGACGCGTTCTGCGGTGGACCGTTGCCATGGCGACACACTGTGTTTGGGGTGTTTGTAGACGTTGGCAATGTGAATGAAGATGCAGTGGGATCCTCTTTAGGAAGGGCGTCTTCCCTGATCAGATGTGCTAAGCTGTTTCAGGGAGAGCGGTGTCCACTGTCTTGTGCATGCGGGGTGTGCTTGTAGCAGGGTCGTAGCAAGCGGTACACTGTGCAGGGTAGGGTGATCGGACAGTGGGCTAGCAGGATACCGGCGCTGGATGTACCACATTGATTGATGATATATACCCCTGGGGATACGGTTCCGCCTTCTCTACCGTTGTGTTCCCAGTGTTGTATGCAGAAAACCGTGTGTTTGACTGCGATGGTGGAATCCGCCGCACGCACTTTAAAGGAACATTGTGTGTGAAAATCTCAAGAATCCACCACCGGGACTAGAATTACTTAAATGGTTTGTATCAGGAGAGAGCAGTTACACTGATAGTAGAGAGCAGTAGCACTAAGGGAGAGTGACAAGTAAGCATGCTAGAAAAGAGACTTCTGACAAAGGAAGATATGGAAAAATGGGATAGCTCCCAGGCCAGGGAGGACCTGTTAGGGTTCCTGACGGGCTTGGCGGAATCAGTCAAGGGCCACGAGAACAACCAATACCAGATGCCTATCTCTGATTCTATTAATTCTACTTTGGCGTTGTTAGATGCAGTCGATGGTGTTATAATGAGGCACCCCGTGGTGCATGATGCAAACACTTCAAGATTTGGTAAGGTGGAGTTCAGGGACTTCCATGACGAACTGTCTCAGAAGTCACAAGAGTTGCTTCGTACAGCATACCCAGGACTCACAGACACGCAAATCAGCCAACTGACTGTATATCTCGTGGAATCATGGGGAAACAAGAGAAGAATAGACTACGGGTCCGGCCACGAACTGAACTTCATATGTTTCTTGTATGGCCTAACACAATACAAGGTTTTTGGCCTAGATAAGGACAGCACAAACATTGTTCTCAAGATATTCATCAAATATTTGGATGTAATGAGAAAGCTAGAGACAATATACTGGCTGGAACCGGCAGGGTCGCATGGAGTATGGGGCTTAGATGACTACCACTTCCTGCCGTTCCTGTTCGGTGCGTTCCAGCTATCGACACACAAGCATTTAAAGCCAACTTCGATCCATAACGAAGAAGTAGTGGAAATGTTCAAGGATAAATATTTGTACTTCGGGTGCATATCATTTATCAACTCGGTGAAGACCTCTACATCTCTGAGATGGCATTCCCCCATGCTAGATGATATCAGTGGGGTTAAGAAGTGGGCAAAAGTTGCAGAGGGGATGATTAAAATGTACAAGGCAGAGGTGCTCGGTAAGCTACCGATAATGCAGCATTTCTATTTCAGCGAGTTCTTAAAATGTCCGGAGGGAGTGACGCCGCCTCGTAACCTTGAAGACGCAGACGGCCATATTCACGATGCAGATGCAGATGACTGCTCCGACCATGAACATGCTAATACTTGGGGTGACTGCTGTGGTATCAAAATTCCAAGTGCTATAGCAGCCACACAAATGAGTAAAAGTAAAAACCAGCATAAACCTATTCCCTTTGACTAAATCAGCATGATTTCGGGGCTACAACTTACATAATTGTACATGTATTTCATTTGTAATTCTGTACAGTAGAATGAACTTTCAAAATACTATTATATTGTTATATATACATTTATGTATGTTATGCTATTATGTAGATGATTGTATCAAACCATTTCAGAATCTTTGGGATGACAACGTTGGGTTCCACGGCAGGTTCGGGTTCTCTTCTGGTGTGGCATTCACATCTTGTTTCCAGATCTTTATACTTTTATCCGTCTCACCTGTTATTAGTCTGGACCCACTCTTATCAAACGCACTCGTTAATATACCACGTTCACTGTCCAAGGACCCCGGCATGGCATTGGAACCCATCGACTGGAATTTGTGGCCCGACCTATAATCATAAAAGGACAGTGTCCCATCGTCACCACCAGCAAACAGAACATCAGATTCGTTCACACTAACAGTATTGATGATGCCGGTACCCTTTGATTGATAGTTTGTTAGTAATGATCCTTCTGGTAGTCTCCAAGACCTTATGTCATCCGTGCACGCAGATGCCATAGAAAATTCACGAGGATGGAGGCTGAAATCTCTGACATTTCTCTTATGATGGGTTAATACTTTCATAGATTTCCCTGCTATAATATCCCATAACCGTATAGTTGCATCCGTAGAGCAGCTGATAACTTGTGGGTCCACTGGTAAACAATGGACCTTGTTAATAGGGCCCTTGTGGCCTACCAACGTGCTAACCGCTTGCTTGGTCCTAATATCCCAAAGCTTCACTACACTATCTCTCCCAGCACTTACTATTAAGTCTAATGTTGGGTGGACAGCAACTGTATGGACTCCTGATAAGTGGCCATAGTAGTCCCTGATGGCTATGTTCTTTTCCAAATCCCAGCATTTGACAAGTTTATCCTCACTTGCAGAAAACATGTATGGGTGACGATCCGATATTGCCACGTCTCTGACACCCATGAGGTGACCAGATAATGTTATGCGCAGCTTACCACTGTTCATGTCCCATACTTTTATCGTGGTATCACTACTTCCAGTAACAAACCAATTATTATCTACTGGATCTACTGCCACACATTGCACCCAGCCTAAATGGCCATTAACTACTCGTGTCAGTTTCCAGGGTGCATGCCATTGAGGTCTCTGGTTAATCAAGTTCTTATGCCTCTCCGCAACCGGCATAGTAGAATTATTAGGTTCGCTACCACTTTGAATTATAGCAGAAGTTGAGGTTATCTTTGCTACATCGGATGATGCCAAGCCAGTGCTATTATTCTCAGACTTATAATTGTTCCTCTCTAAAACAGGTTTCTGTTTCTCGATTTCATCTTGTAGATGGCTAGGCAGTGTAGCCATATCCTTGAACTGGTTTGACCATCTAATATTGGCGTAATATTCGTCAATTTCGTCCAATACTGTATTATCTCTAGCTATATCATTTTCAGACATTCCGGTAAGGATCTAACCAATCTATATTGGTGCACTAGCAGCTCTTGGTGCGTTAACTTCATTGATAAGCTAGACTATAGCTCATTCATTATTCAAATATTTTTCAAAAACTGGTTATAATGTATATTGGTGTCTGGGTGTATCTATCAAATAAGCAGATATTAAGAGACTGGAGACTCTCTAATGCAATATGTGTATTCCTTAGCATCAATTCTACTATTTCTTGCAAATTAATGGTTCTTCCATTAACGTCCCTCTTGTTGAATGTAAAATATAATACGGAGAAGTGGCAGGTGGATTATCCCGCGTTTTGATCTGAAACAAGATGTGCTCATTGACAAGGTGCATAGGGGCTGAAAAGGAAAGACCACAGTCCTGTAGATACGATCCAGTAGCACAAGATGATATTTTAACTAGCTAAAACTTTTAAAACAGTTACTGCAATGCATTGACACAACTCTGAAACACTCGCGATGGTCACGTGTTTCTTGGATCATGGCACACGATAATTTGTTAAGCAATCAACAGAGAACGATTAGCTAAAAATATTCGTGAAGCAATGGCGTCAGACAATAGTGTATACGCCGTTTACAAGAGGACCTCACTCAACTTAATGGAATAGTTGGTATTGTTGTAATCACATCGATCGAAAATCCACAAATATTTGTTTTATTTAAGCACTTTTCATACAAATCCATTTTGTTTTCATTACTACAAATATATCAGCATATATCACCTGGCAATATCGGTAGAACAACTAATTAGCAAAATATAAAGAAGCATAAGCACTAAGATATATTGTTGCAAATCACAGATATTTGAGCAATATTTAATCAAGGTCCACTAGAATATCAGGTCACCTTCATTTAAAATCATCTCCAAGCAAGTAAATGGAAATTACTATTCTAATACATTGATTATATAATGAACAATGCAACGATATCGGCGAGATACGAAGAAAATAACATCAAATCAATCATAGGTGCATCCTATAATAAACTTTACAGTCAATTCACCTCTACTGAGTTAACAGAAGTGGGTAATTACAAAATTCTACACCAAATAGGGGAAGGTAGTTTTGGTAAGGTTTATTTGGCACTGCATAAACTAACACATCATAAAGTTGTACTAAAGACGAGTGCAAAGAATGACCCAAATATCGTGAGGGAAGTCTTCTATCACAGACAATTCAAATATCCATATATCACAAAGTTGTACGAGATTATAGTCACTGAAACAAAAGTCTGGATGGTATTAGAATATTGTCCCGGGAAAGAATTATATGACCATCTGCTAAAATTAAAACGAATTCCTACAGCTGAATGTGTTGAACTATTCTCACAAATCGCTGGAGCAGTTTACTATGCGCACAGCTTAAATTGTGTCCACCGTGACTTAAAACTAGAGAATATTCTATTAGATAAGCATGGTAAGGCTAAGCTAACTGATTTCGGCTTTACAAGAGAATCCATGACAAAGACAATGCTTGAAACTATATGTGGCACGACGGTTTATATGTCGCCCGAATTGACAGAAAGAAAACCATATGATGGCTTCAAGATTGATATTTGGGCCCTTGGTGTTATACTGTACTCAATGTTATCAGGCTCGATGCCATTTGACGAGGATGATGACGTTAAAACAAAGTGGAAGATTGTTCACGAAATGCCTGAGTTTACTAGTGATGCGATAGGCGAAGATGCAAAGGAATTGATTCAGAGACTACTGGCCAAGAATCCAGCAGAAAGACCAACCATGGAGCAAATACTGCAACATGAATTTTTGCAACCTTATGGTTCATCTATACTAGAAGACACTAATAAAATCATCCATAAACAAAGAAACAGAAATGCAAAGTTTCAGTCCAAAACAGAAAGAAACTTACTGAAAAGGCTGAAGCGGTCTGGGTTTGATACCCAGGCAATTAAGCACTCGGTTATTAAAAGGAAGTGTGATTCCCTTTCAGGATTATGGCACCTTCTCTTGGAAGAAGAAACAAAGAATGAGAGAATAAACTTTCCAAAACGAAATAGATCAGTGCTATCGATGAGAAAGGTATTCGAAACTGCTATGCCTGCTGATCCAATAATTTCAGAAGATGGGTTTATTATGCAATCTCTGGAACTGACCAAGGTTGGGTCTATTAGCAAGATGATAAGTAAGACAAGTGACGCTGGCCGTAATATGACACCAATATCTAGCAGGAAGGATGTCGAATCGAAGAGCATTATCAGTACTAATAATTCTACTATCAAATCACCGGAGACTGCATCAACTTCACATATACAAGAGGAAACACAAAAGAAGCAGAATATTTTTAGAAAAGTGTCTGGTTTCTTCAAGCAAAAGAGAAATCTAACTACAAATAACAGCGCAGGTAATTTAGCCTCCGATTCGGCAGCAAATTCGATATCAGGCAGTAGGCATAGTACGAATAAGTCAGTGAATGTATCAGTGATTAATAGAATTAATAGCTCATCGCCTCTCAAAGTAAACGGGAATAAAAGAACAGAGCCAACACGTCTCAAGTCGAACGGGGCCGGTACATCAGAGTTACATAATGCTAAAACGACAGAAAGAAATCAAGTAACTTCTAAAAAGAATATTCCTACGGAAATTCCTAAATTGCAAGAACCTGAATCGAATAGATTTAAAACTATCATATCCGGAGATACCTCTCAGCAGATCTCCTTAGCAGACTACGATGGTGAATCTTTACGAATCACAAATTCATATCCCATAGACTTGAAGAAAACACCACCGTTGTGGCAAGGACAAGTTCATTCGCATACCTCGCAATTCTCTAACGACGATACATATACTTCAGATTATTCAACAGATGGAAATGCTTCTTACTTTCTCAATATTGACCAATCAAGGCCACGGATCGGGCATACTAGTTCACAATACTCCTCGAATTCTAACTCAGAAATATTAATCAAAAGCACTTCTAGTAAATCAAGAAGATATCTAAGAAGGAATCTGAGTGTACGCTCAGAAACATCGAGCGCATCAGATAGAAGTTCAAGAACTGATTCATTTTATGATATTACAACAGCTACAACACAGTTGAAGCAAGATGTTAGGAATACGAAAAGAACAAATATGAGAGATTCTGTTTTGCCCCGGATTGGTGCACAACAATCGCATACATGGTCGCCTTCGAAAAGAGGGTTTTCCGGATCACGAAGACACGTCTATGGAGGTAGACGAAGGAGGAATCACAAACCAAGCTTCTTGAAGATTTCTCCATCTGAGACAGAGAACGTCATTAGAGAGGAGTCGTCTTCAGCGGACGATGGTTCAGATATGACACCTGTTAAATTCTCTATGAGTGGCATTGGGAAAGTGTTGGATGAAAAGATTCAAGAAGATGACGAAGAGAAGTACGTCATACATAGCGACAGTGAAGTAGTACCTACAATCACGAAATTGATTAGCCATGTTGAGCCAGTATCTTTCAACCCATCCATACCTGTCACTAAAAGGAGAACGATGAGTAACGATAGTGAATGGACCGGGTTTCATAGTGATTCCAAGTCATTTGTCATAGGCACAGAAGATGAAGGCTCTATTGGAAACGCAGACCATGAAGATAATTCTTTTGATGGCGATGGTGATATGCATAATAATAGGTAGACAATATCTGGAAAGTTAAAGAGTATGTAGTTTAATTCAGTCGATTATAGTAATAGTCTATAGTTATTCTAAGATATAACAATAAATGTTGTTCTACTGTTAGATTATAATACATGTTGTGATGCTTGATGTCCCTTGTTGGTACTCCCTGCTGCATTATTTGCTTTGGCCGGGTTGTTGGGACAGGTTTCTCAGCATTGTTTGAAAGGGCCCGTTAGGCCCACCATCCACTGTTAAGGAATCAAATAATTTTTTTAAAGCCTCCTCTGGATCTTCTCTCATATTTTCATTTTCTATAATATCCTCAAATTCTTCCCATATTTCGTTATTCTCCTTATCGTTACTTGCATTATTCGTCTGTTTCTCAGTATTATCTCGTGTATCTGGTCTCAGGTTTTCTATTTCTTCCTCTTTCATACTCAATGCTTCCTTTAAGAAAAATTCGAAAAAGTCATCTTCATTAATATCAATATTTTCAGATTTAAAGTAGTCCTTGACACTCTTGTCTTCTTCGTCAGAACTTTCTTTCTCCATATTCATTTCTGGGTCTAATTTATCAAATGTACCTTGATCACCTAGAAAGTTTGTTAATGTATCCATAAGCTCCTCATTTGGTTCAACATCCTTGGTATATTCAAATGGGGCAGACAAATCATATTCTTCGAAGTCGAAGTTTTTGAATACATGTTCTGATGGTTGATCTTGATTTGTTTTTGACTTTGTTAATACATTTTCTTCTAAAAGTCTATTTAGAGTCTGGGTGATTGCGTAGCCACCGGCTCTAGAAAGTTTAGCGGTATCTGTTGTGAGGCCATAGGTCTTCAGGTATAATGATAAAAGATTACAATGGCTCCTTGGTGCTAGGACATGTAGTACATTAGAAGGTTTTTGAAAATCAATATTTGAAGTTTTAATTTCTACATCGTTTTCTATCAACTTCTTTAGGAGGAAACTGATTAATCTTGGGTTGATTGCAAGCATTTCAAAAGCTTCTTTGTCTTCAAAGTCAAGCTTTAGACTATTTAATTGGCTTAACCGACTTCTAGGAAAGTCTTCAAGGAAGATTTTGTTTATTTTTGAGCTCAACTGTGGAATATCAATCAATTTATAAAACGAAGTTGTAAGAAAGTCGAGTGCTTCTTGTGGGTTTAAACCTTTGTCAGGATGAAAGATATTCGGTATCATTTTAAATCTTCCTTCATGTATCCAAAGTCTATTATTACCTGTAGGAAAGTCGTACTCTGAGGGTATGATAGCGCTGCATTCTGCCATAATAAAATCACCATCGGTGTCACACACAGAAATAAATATTTCAGGTCCCAGGGTTCCTGAGAGCTCCTGCAACAGTGCAGTTACAATTGCGGCTTCTTCTTGAATGTTATCTTCAATACACAACTGGCCGAATATGTAGTGCAGTTTGGTCCCAAGTGTTTCTGTTCTCATTTTAATTCCTGTGTATTCAGACCATGGGTAGCTTCTATTCCAAGTCATAAGCTTGCTTTCAACCTTAGTAAATAGTTCATTGATATTAGATTTGTTATCTGAGGAGAATTTGTCCAAATGGAAAATACCAAAAGCCAGATATGTCTTGGCTGGTGCATCGAATACATTTATGCTGTGTTCATTGTCGTCATATTGCCAAAGCCATTCAGGGTTTAGATTGTATACCTCTTCACTCTCGTAGACCAGCTTCATGGATCTGTAAACGTCTACTCCTTCTATGAACCCTTTTCTTCTTAATATATGAGTGATAGTCTCTGTATTTTGTCCATGAACTCTTGTATCTATACAATTTACATGTTATTCATATCATCGCATCGCTCTTGTATGAAATTTTGTATCTGACAAAAAAGACTGTCTTCTATACATAAGAAACAGAGGAATATTTCATAATGCAGTAGGACTAAAAAGTGTTAGAGGAAGGTAGCATGGATGAAATCAGAACGTTGGTATGGAATGGGAGCTTAAATGTTCAGATCCATGTTGATGAAACTCTGTTGATAAAGGGAACATTGTCCCGACAGAGGATGTTAAATATAAGGGTCCCGAGAGATGCGTATATTGTGAATTATCTGGAATTCATACTAAAACGAATTCAGAACTATATAAAATATGATATTGATCAAATTAAATCTGGGATATGGTTTGAGTCTGGCGGTAAGCCACTTCTGTGGAATTATCCTGTGGGTATCCTCTATGATACATTAAGGGGATCGCATCACTATAAAACTGAGAGACTCGATGAAGTAAGCTCAATCAACATATGGAAGATTAAGCTTCGACAAGGATCTGAACTTCCACAGTATTATATTCCTATTGTGGATGGAATTGATCAGATTGAAAAATATTGGTTCCATCAATGGAAGCAAGTCTGTTTTGTATTGAATGGATCTTCAAAACAGATAATGTCGCTCTCGATGAATGATTCAAAGAGCTTTTGGAAAAGTATTATCACTAGGGACCAAGTAGAATATGATAGAATTAAGAAGAAGGTGATTCCACGAATAGCTCGTTTTATTCCTGTAGTGATCCACATAAGCAAGAACAGTGGTGGAGTTAGACGACCCGTTGTCCCCATGAAACAAGCAGATGGGTCATTAACAAAATTTTCAGATATCATTGACATGGAATATGCAAAGGATATAAATAAGTCTGGTGAGTTCAACGGGTATATTATATGCAATGGTATAGAAATACCGGTTGACTGTGAGGTTTATCCGTTGTATACTCGATTAATGAATTTTGATGGGTTTCTTCATATATGCATCGATGCCATTGCTAGTGCTACAGGTGTAGATGTAGTGTGAAAGCAACTACGCATACGATGTGAAATAATGTCAGTACATAAATAAATATTGTACAAATAAGTTATAAAAGATATCTTTTAAGAATAAACTCGTGGTGGTATTTAGCGTTCAATTCCGGTGATACAGCAATAGGTAACCAGATAGTTATGGTCATGAGAAACAGACACAAGGATGTTACTGTTGTCTTGTATGTATTTTTTGTAAAATTCAGCATTGTTGGGGTATCTAATGGGGAAATCTCGCAATATATATACTTCTGGCTTTCCTGACTTGGCATTAGTTTTGTAGAAAAGTTTAGAATATATAGTTTGTGCCGGTGGCAGTTCAGCCTGAGGTACAAAACATGTAAGAGCTTTCAAAAGCGATTCCTTTGTAGCCCAGATTCCAGCGGTATAATTCACCAATGCCTTATTGTTAACCTCATTTTGTGGTTTGCTCAGTAGATATAAGAACCTCTGCTGTTCTTGTTCGGACATGAACTTACTAGTGATTCTTCTCAACGTATGGAGTTCATTTGGTGATTTATATTTTGCAAACAGAGTAGCAAACCTGGGTAAATAGACAATGTCTGTTCCTATTCCTAAGACTTTGTTCATTGATCTTCACAAAACCTTTGTATATTTAATGGATGCAGAGGGTGATGAAGGTGAATCACGATGAATCTCTTTTGAGGATTAGAAAAAAGTTCATATCAAAGTATAAAGCCGCTCTTAGTTATTTGTTGTCTGTATTAAATAGCATGAGAGTCAGATAGTTACATATAGAAAAACGAATATGTATTCAATGGCCTACAATTCGAATTCGGTAAAGAATTTCGATACCATCTCAAACAAGGTTTCTTGAGATGCTGTTTGGCAAACAGTATGAGAAGCGCCCTTGACTATTCCAGAATTCTTAGACCAAAATCTAGAATTGCTTGCTTCTCTCCATTTGCTCAATAGTCCTGGTTTATCAACAGTTTCAGGCACAAACTCATCCTTTTCTGAGTATGCCACAAGGAATGGTTTACTGAGATTTCCAAAAGTTTCAGCCAGTGTGTCCGAGGTTAAATCACTTGAGAAATAATCATCATCCCCCAATGGAAGCATAATTGAACACCATCTGTATGCAGAAATCGGTGTATCTCCAATATATTTGGAATACTCAGAAGATAATATTGAATTCCCCTTTCCCTGATCAAGTAACCTCTTTGCCTCTTCATTCAATCTCTTAAAAAGCTCCACTGGAACTTCCCGTCCAAATGCCTCTCTATCTGAGCATGATGCTTGCATAATTCCAGCTTCTACATCCTCACCATGCGTTAGCAGATACTGCATCACATCCTGGGAGCCAGTTGAGTGGCCCATAAGGACGATTTTTTCTCTCTTTCCACCTTCATTGGATTTCAAAAAGTCCACCAGTTGCTTAATATGCTCCACATCTGACTTTACAGAGCTAGTGCCCCATCCGTTAAAGCTACTTTCCATCTGTATCTGTATAACTGAGTAATTTAGTGGTTCCATTACTGATGTTAAACTTGAAACGTAGGGCACGGTAAGTAGGCCATCGGTCATGCCTCCAATCATAACGAGGACATTAGGAAGTTCAGTAGGAGTGAATTCAAATGCAACTTGTGAGTCGTTATACTTGTGTAGCACACCTTTGAATGACATTGTTTATATAATATCTTTGAGAAGTAAATAGTTCTTCTTTTAGTGTTTTATATTTGGTATCCTTGTTTTCAAATATGTTTTTAAAATACATGTTTTGTAGCTTTTTATCATATCAAAAGGATATATTTGAAAGAAGTAATAATAATAATGTACAAAGTTAAATGAATCTATGGTTCATATATAATAACTACAAAGGTCGAAAGTGAGATAAAGTCCAAAACTATTTGAAATCTTTGTATGTCCATTTTTCAGTGATATTTTGTTTGTATCTTCTAGCCCTCTTGATTGGTACACGCGATTCGATCTTACCAGAGCTTTGCAGTTTTCTAACTTCCTCGTAGAGTAGATTACCTTCTGGTCTTAGCTTTCTTAATGAATCAGATAGTTCGTCTTCAAATTTGATCTCTAACTTCTCATCAAGAATACCAAATTTAGTGCCCAGCTTGTTTCTGTTGTGTTTTCTTGGCTTGGTTACTTTCTTTTCTGTCTCAGTTGCAACCTCAACCTCAGTTAATTCATCCAGCTTTTCCAATTCACGCACTTGTTCCTTTAATTTTTTCAATTCTTTTTGTAAATTGACTTTATCTTCGTGTTTCTTTGCTTTATTTCTTTGGTATTTTGTCTTCTTTTTATTCTTGACAGGTTCGTTGTTCGACAGTCTTGTGTCTACAACCTCGTTACTTTCATCGTCGTCGTCTTCTTCGCCCTCGTTTTCTTCTTCGGATGACGACTCTTCTTCCTTGTCGTTAATGGTCTCCATTAAATGCTTGATTTTCTCTCTATACTCTTCTAGCTTAATTCTATTTTCTTCTCTGACTTTTTCAATTTCGTATTCCTTGTTTAGCAAAGCATTCCAATCTTTCTTATGCGGGTTATAAGACTTACCGGCATGTGGCAACTCATCGAAACCTCTGACTTGGACAGGGTCGATTTTCAAGGTATCTGGAGCAACACTAGGCAAGGACCAGCCTGTTGTTGATTTCTCTAATAAGGCTTTTGGGATCTCACCTTCTAGCTCGATGCCTGAAGGTAACTTTATCTTCTTGGTCTTGTTTGCCTTCTTGTTCTTCTTAGAGTTGGTGTTGGAGTCATCCCCCCACAAATCAGTGGATCCAGATTTTATTATACCATCCTTTGCGGCTCTGTTCTTGATCTTAGATTCACCTTGAACCCTACCAGCCAAGGCCATTAACTTATTTAGTTCATACTTGGAAACACCCTGAACACGCTTGCTCTTCTTGCCTTCGTCGTGGTCCTTGTGGTGGTGTTTGTGGTGCTTCAGACTGTCGACCTTCGAGTTTGTGCTGACAGCCTCTAGGATTTCTGTGCTCTTCAAGTTCTTTTTGATCTGCTTTCTCTTGATCAATCTTGATTTCAGCTCGTTATCACCGGTCTCGTCGACTTGGAAAAGCGAGGCATTCTGCAGCTCAGAGATGTCTTCGACACCATGTGTGATCTCATGCTGTTTCTTTGTTTCCAAGGACTTTTCAACATCAGTCAAGTCGATGTTTTTTCTCCATGCTTTCTTACCTTTACGGGAGGATTGCTTGTACTGGGACGGTCTTTGGGTCTTCGAGGTTGCTGCCATTGTTCCTTGGTTGTTGCTTGGTATCTTCCGTTCCAGCAAATGTTGTTTCCAAGAGCCAGATATGCGTTTGTTGTATGGCATGCTAAGTGATGAGCAAGCTGGTACTGTATTTCCTCTTGTTCTTTGCTCATCGAAGAATCTGAAAATTCTCAAGAAAAAAAAATCTTCCTTCGTGGATGGTGACGGAAAGTGGTGTATGACAAAGAAGCGTATTACAAGGATGGCCCATCTGTGGTTGATAATAACTGATAGAATTAGAGATAGAGTATGTATATATTTAGATATATAAGTATCAGGTGGGGGCTAATGAGAGGAAATAAAGTAGATTAAGAAGAAAGAAATGGACAGGTAGTGTATGAAATACTAGGAAATAAAAAATTCATGGGGATGAGGTTGAATGGGGGAATCTCTCACGTGCATACGGATTCACGATTGTTGATCATAAAATCGTGAAATAGTCGGGCGTGGGGGGTGCAGACATGGACCATAGCAAGGAGAGATGGACTTTGATAGAAATCTAAATAGTAAGAAGAAGAGACAAAGCCGGGCAAACAGTAAAATCTATAGATATTTGGAAGGGCATTTGTTTCTTATCTTTCTCCATTGGCTTGCGAGGGTAAACCTTATAAGACGATTTCTTGTTCGTTTTCCCATAGATCTCTCTTGAATCTCCAGTGTAGAGAGGTCAAGTTTTCCTTCTTGTCTTCCTTTTCTCCGATCAAGGTGCCACTTGGGACGTTCTTGGTGGATAACTCTAGGTCTGCGGCGAGTTTTAGGAAGATGTCATCGCTTTCAGGAACCATGGCTTCTTCAGCTGGTGTTTCTGAGTAGTCGATGTCATTGAACCATCTTCTTTGCCAACTGATCCCCTTTTCCTCTTCTATCTTTCTTAGTTCTCTTTGGGTTTCCTCTAGCTTGGTCTTTGCGACTGCGATACCGTCAAAGTCATTGTTCTTGATGGCTTCTGCTACTTCCTTCCATGCGACTCTACTTTCGAGTGGGTGTTGTTCTTCCATTGGCTTGACGACTAGGATTTCTGCGGCGGTTCTTGTTGCATCGTAGAACAAGACTTCTTCGGAGGTCATGGTTTTCTTGGCAAGGTGTATCTTTTTGACGATCTTTGAAGTGCCTGACCATTGGCCGTAGATTGTGTACAGAGCGTTTTCTTTGTTCTTTGATTCTTCAGCGTTGTTGTAGAGTCTTGCCTTGAATGTGTTTTTCTTACCTGAGAAGTAGCCTCTACCTGAGAATTCAACGACAACGAGCATACCGTTTGACGCTTGCAAGTATGATTTGCCTTCCAGTTCGACAAATGGGGATGCGACTAGGATACCTTCGATGTGTAAAGGAGGCGGGGTGACCAGGTAGCTCTCGTTGTTGACGTCGAGGATGGTGTGGCCGAACTGTTTCACTGTTAGCATCAACGATTTGGTGAAGGATGTTTTGACCTGGTTGTAACCCTGTAGTTTGACGTTATTCTTGTCGTTGAAGATGGTGTATGCGGTGATAGGAGGATGATGGGAGACTTGCTCACTTAGCAAGACGGTTTCGCCGAATTCCGGGTTTGACTTGTTCTCCCATTTCCCGACGAACAGTTCACCTAGGAACGGGTTCAATGGTTTCTTTTCGGAGCCTGTTGACTCGTTACGGGTGCAGTATTGTGATTTCAAGGTAGAGATGAACCATTTGGTGACAGCCAGCATTCTTGCGATCTCGGGGGTCTCTACTGCCAACTCCGGTGGGAAAGCCTCGGCAAAGTTAGACTCGTTGATAAACGATGGCTGTAGGAATAAGTCCGGGTGTTCAGCCCAGTACTGTGAGAACTCTGATAGCGAGACTGGAGACAGGATGAAGGGTGGAGCGGACAGGGTAGAAAGGTCCCCATTGAAGGAAGCGATTGATTTAAGGAAAGAAGTCCAGGTGGAACTAGAGGCGTATTGGGACATGATGTGGGGCGGGGTGGTGTGTTTGATCTGTATGTGTGTGTGTTTTAATAGCGTAGAGACAAAAAAATGACTAGAGACTTATAGTTGACGGATCCGGATGATAACAATGATAATCCTTCTTTGGAAGTGGAGGGGGTGAGTATCCTTTAGTAGACAAACTGTTGTGGGCTTTGTATAATGAAATTTGCAAAGTATCCTAATTAAGGAAATGATTCAATGTCCAAGGTGAGAATAGAACTGAAAAGTATGTATTGTAAGTGCAGCAAACAGAAGCAAGATCCAAATGACTGGTGTTAATTCCAGCAGATATCATAATTTTTCTTGATTTTTAGTGCGGTTCTGGTAATTTTTTGTCCTCCCAGAGTTCCCTTTGGCTTTGATAATCAAGCACGGGATTTGATTCTGGAAAAGACGCTGCTGAATTTTTCACAATTTGGCACAGAGCGGGACACGCAGAACACGCAGAACACGTAGGGGCTTCTGTGATTTACACTGGACACTACGAGGCCTGAGGGCAGTGGCCGGTTGGTATCGCGGGTGCTGGTTGGTTGGATGCGGGCAGTGCGAACGCAATTGGTGAAGATGAGTCCCTATCTGTGTCTACAACAGTATTCAACACTATACAAAACTATACAAAACTATACAGCTACACATGGTCGGTGCATGTCCGGCACTGTCCGGACGCTGTAATGGGCAGCCGGTCGCTATACACGACGAGGGGCCGTGGGGTGTCAGGGTAGCCCCTGTGTGTGGCTGCCAGGGATTTTTACTCGATCGGGAAATCGGGTTCTTCCGCGGAATGGCGGGGACCGTTGCCGTGGAACGTGACGACTGGATATCACGCAAGACGGCACTGCACGTGACTAATGGCTAAATACGCAATACTCAATAACCAATACCTTTCATCGCTAATGCTATTGCTCAATCCTTTGAGCAGATAAATTAGGAATGAAAGGGGGGTTTGCTGTTGTAACTTGTCAGACTGCCATTCGTACCCACCCTGGTATCCGTCCCTTCGAAGAAGTTCGTGGAAGAGGGTCAAGATCATCGCGCCGATTAAAGATGTTATAGTTCGCCCGAAGGTGTGAAAAATAACTGCAATCAGCAAAGCAAATTTTATTAAAAGGTAGATGGCCGAGCCGCTGAGGGCTGCGGACCAAGCTAGATTAAATGAAAATTATTCCTCACTCTGGGGTACGAAGGTTATGGAGTTCATCAACCAAGTTGGATTCAGTGGCTCTTTTGAAGAGTCAAAGAGTGACGATTCCTATAGAAATGATCCTACTGTAGAATGTGTTAGTTAAATTTCTGTCATTTTTTGGGAGTACTGCTGACCTGGTCCAGCTGTAAAATAATAAAAGTATAGGGTATATAACATACTGAAGTACGTCGACACTTTTTTTATAACAAGAGAAGAAAAATATAAGAGAAACAGACAGGAGAAAAGATTATCATGAATTCACTCTGGGTTCCCTGGCCTTTATATACCAATTTCCTGCCAGTGCGAGCGATGCCTTTCCCTTTCCGGAAGAACCCCACTGCACTGAAGTCCTAACAAAAAAAAGCGTGGAAACCGCAGGGTGCATGGGCGGCAGACGCGTTTTGTTTTCTGTTAGGGTTCGGGCGATCAGTCTGTGACTGTTCATGTGCACCCAGACAACTGTAACACCCGTGCATGTTTCAATTTTGAATTTTTCAGTTTTGAATTTTTCAGTTTTGAGTTCCTCGATTTCCACACTCGCCGCGTGCCACGCACGACGCACCCGCAACGGAGCAGAACAACATGCACGGAAGGAACTGCAATCATCGCCAGAATCAGCACTACCGCAAGCTCTGCCTCTACTGCTGCGGGTGCTTGTGCTACCTCTCTACCAGTTGGCATCTTGAATATTGTCCAAGCTGTTGATATTACCTATTGATAAGCTATATCACAGTCGTATGGTATGGTCTTAACCACATTCGGTTCTCAAATAGACGGATTACGATAGATATCATAGTCAAGACAATATACAAGATGGCTGAATCTCATAGATGTATGTGTGAAAATACGGTAGATTTAATGCAGTGAAAGAATAGCATAGGATACTGTTGGTTGGATTGTCGTCGTGGTAATTATCAATCGCTGAACAAATAATGTTAACACAGTATGGTTGTTAACAGGAAACACTGAATGCCATGCACGAATAGTGTTCCATTGAAACCCAAAACATTTAACTCGTGGAACCTCCAAAAGGGAATATCTATATATATGGACAATACCGGGACGCTTGTGGCAAATCATTGCGTTGGTATACTTTCACTGCAGTGAAAGTATATGCCAAGACTTCTAACAATACAACAACCCCCATTCTATTCTATCCAACTGCGAAAAATACAAAACTTCAGAATACTAACAATTTTTTTTTATATCTCTTCAATACAGTGTACGTCAAAGGTAAGCATTTATCATACCAAAGATCCAAGAGTGTCAACAACCCAAATGTCTCTTTGATCCAAATTGAAGGTGTCGCTACTCCACAAGATGCTCAATTCTACTTAGGTAAGCGTATTGCCTACGTCTACAGAGCCTCCAAGGAAATTAGAGGTTCCAAGATCAGAGTCATGTGGGGTAAGATTGCCAGAACTCATGGTAACTCCGGTCTAGTCAGAGCTAAGTTCAGAAACAACCTACCAGCTAAGACTTTCGGTGCTTCTGTCAGAATCTTCTTATATCCATCTAACATCTAAGTTATATAAGTTTAGTTTAATTTAATTTCATTAGTTTGGTTTATCCGATTCAGTATCACTCAATATAAGCTTCTTTTTTATGTATCTATGTACTAATTCTGCACACCTCAGTCTTTGACTGTGAGAAAGCTGTAATAATATGCCAACTTTAAAGGGACCACGCCGTTTACCCTAGGTATACTGTGTAATATGTGAATGCAAAGCGTGTTAATAAGAAAATGACAATAAAAAGATATAAACGTAAAAATGCTAAACAAATTAAAATAAATTAGATAAATGAAGAGGGGGAAAAAAAGAATGATAGATAAATGAGGATGGTCACATTCTCACACCTCTGCTCTTGAAAAAATTGAGAACTTTCCGAGCTGTCGAAGGTTGATTATGTGTATGGTTGTACTCCCTTGTCTCTGGGGTACGGCGTTCGTTACCAGATAGGTTCCCATAAGCTATGGAGTGTCTTGGATTTCTTACAGCAGTCTCAGATTGCTGGGATGGGTGTGTTCTAGAGATTTTATGCATGTCGCATTTTCTCAAAGGTTGCCCTTCGATATTCTCCTTATTGCTATTGTTGTCTACAAGAGACGACGAGCTATAATTCGAATAGAACGAAAATAGACTAAACCGTTTTCTTGAGTTCTTATTTGATTGTCTTTCTGATGCATGATAAGGTTCTCTGATCCGGTTATTATTTAAATCGATTGGTTTCAATGGTGTTGCATCAATTTGTTCATGTAATGACTTAATGCTGGTATCAACATTCTCGTTGGATTTAATAAGATCCCCAGAAACACTTTCACCGCCCAGCGATATTTTACTCTTGGTTGACATTGAACGACGAGGATATAACTTCGGTGATGTTTGGATTGGTCCTGATGTAGCCGTTGCTGTAGCAGGCCCCATACTCGGTATCGATTCCATGAGTGGTGATTCTGTCGTCGGAATGCTCTTATTACTTCTGATCCTACTGGATGGCATGCAACCTTGTAAATCAGGTCCGACTATATCCTTCAATTCAATGCCTGGAATGTCCATGTTGATGCTTTCATGTTCGAAAACAGTGGTAAATGTGCCTGGGTGGTATGATGTTGGTCTAACCTTTCTGTGCGTATGTTGCGAACAAGAATGTAATTGAGATGGGTCGTTGTGCTGTGGTGTAGATTTCTGGAATGAAAGATATAATTTATTGATGCCAGTATTATTCCTTGTAGGTGTAGGAGATAATTGCTCCATCGGTAGATCAAGTTCAATGGCCTGTGGCGTAGTTCCAGGGTTTGATCTAGCATTTATTGGACTTGTTTCCAATATGATATTGTCCTTGCTCATAAATGAATTTGATGAATTTCCTCCACTATGAGAAAGGGTGCCATTTATAATGCTGCTATGAAGCGGTGTAGTATCATTCGATATGCTTCTGCTTATTTTTGGATTGTTGTTGTTAATTGATGAGAGCGGGGTTTGACTGCCATTGGTATTGGTGGTGGTGCCTGTCGTATTACTGAAGACGGATCTTCTGTCACTGGTCATAGATGAAGATCTACCAGCACGGACAAGTTTATCCACCTTATTATTTGCTTGGTGTGTGTGAAATATTTCTCTTTCGGCATCGACTACAGCTTGTAAAGCTACAGATGCAGCAGAGTTACTTCTAGTGTGAGAGTTTTTGTGCTTGACAGGCGAACGTCTTAATTCTGGCGATGCTTGTGATGGGATTGTGAGTACATGAGACTGTGACTCACGAGGAGGTGCTGGGAATGCTATTAAGGTTGAATCGATTATCAGGGAGTCTCTCTTCTCACCTTTAGATCCGGTTGAAGATGTAGAACAAGATGATATTGGTCTTGGTTTTACAGCTTTGAAATGTGTGTTTCCACTGTTGCCATTGGCGTTGTTGTTATTAAATTGTTTCTTGTTATGCTTTGGAAGTCTTAGAATGTTTTTAGAGTAAGTTATTTTGTCCCACTCATCAGGTGTGATCGATAGGAATGGCAGATGTGGAGCTAGCCATTGGTGGTTCTGAATGTATTTCAAAGTAACTCTCTTTTTTGGATCAGAAACCAGAATACGTCTTAGTAAATCTCTTGGTAATGCGTTGATGTATTCTGGAAATCTCAATGGAGTTGTTGTTATGTAATAGTAAAGCCTAGCTATGTCGTTTCCGTCAGTGTTATTAGAATCATCATCCCATGGTAGATAGCCTGCTAACATGGCAAATAGAATGATACCGCAAGACCATATATCGACTTTTCTTGCTTCATATGACTTTGTGCTGATGACTAGTTCAGGGGCCGCGTAACATGGGGAGCCACAGGATGTTTTCATTAGTTCATTTTGTGAATAGAATTCGTTAACAAACCCAAAGTCTGTAATGACTAAATTTTCGTTTTTATCCAATAAAAGGTTTTCTAACTTTAAGTCCCTATGAACAAGACCCTTTGAATGGATATAATTAACACCGCTGATTAACTGTGCGAATAGTCTGCAAGCATTTGATTCCTTTAGCCTCTTCTTCTGTTGAATGTACTTGTAGAATTCACCTCCTGAGGCATATTCTAATACTATACCAATATACTTTGAATTTTGTAGAACCTCATCCAGTTTAACGATATTTGGGTGAGTTAGCTGTTTCAAGGCATTGATTTCTCTGAATATTTTGGCTTCTTTACTTGAATTTTTCTGTATCGTATCTCTTTTGATCAGTTTGATAGCTACTTGTTTTGGCATATCAATAGGGATAGAGGTCGTGTTTTTATTGACGATTGTATTTTTTGACCAGCCTAGCTTGACCTTACCGAATTCACCCTCACCTAAAGTTGAGCCTATGATGTATGGACCGAAAGTGGCGTATTTCTTCCTTTTGGATTCTCCACTCTCTGAAAATGCAGTTGTTATGTTTGTTGCTGATACACTGTTGTGTTTGTTTGATGACGTTGTAGAATGTGGGATGGTAATTGTTGTTGTTCCTCCATAGTAGGTATGACGGTGATTTACTGTGCTCATTGTGTGTTATATTATAATGAAGATTATTGGTGTGTTTTTGTAAATATAAATTCTGTTATAGTAAAATATTTTATTATAATATTGAGTCACTTAGTAGTATAGTGAATTGATGCAAATGGATAGCGATAGATGACTATTGTAATTTTAGTAATAAGTTTGATTGATTCTTCTGAAGCTGGGTACTCGATTAAAGAATCAAAGGATGAGCTCCTTGGGAGATGGAAAAGAACAGAATAAAACTTTCTGCTATAAGATAGCAATCTTCTTTTGTATCAATGATGACCAAAGTAGATGGGTCTTGGCACTATGTGTATGTCTTGGGGAACCTCTAGACTGGAAAAAGAATATATTTATGCAATAAACGGTTTGATATATAAACAGGAAAGGAGTGTTTATCATCGTTGACAGGTAATGCCAAAGCATAATATAGACCCTTGCCAGATCAACAAGGATTCACTATACTGCTGGACTTTCACGTTTGCATCGTATCAATGCGAAATGTTTCGCCTGTTTGTTTACATAAACAGTGAAACAAAGCGTAATTCCCGTTTTAGGTAACAGCCCTACTTTTTGTTTTGTTTTCGATATTTTTCCCGTTTAGGAAATTAATTGAACCTTCGCGAACGGCTTGAGCTGAAACAAGGCGGGTAACACAAGTTTTCTTCGAGAGGTTCTTAGGGGCTGATACCAAGGTTTGGCAACTTGCTGCAACTGGTTAGTTGATGTAGATTGATGTAGGTCAAGGGGGCATCAGTATTGCATCGGATTGTTTGTGTTTAGCATTTATGCTTTTATGTTTGTGTGTTTTATGTTTTCTTTCATTGTTTGTTTATTGTAGGGGATATGTATTTTTGAGGTTGATTCTAATCGATGAAATTTTATACAAATTGTAAATATTTAAAATTACAGCAAAACATATATTCGACAGTAGCAGTTATTTTGTAAACTGCAATTCGAGACAAGGCAACATGCAGTCATATCTAGTTAGCAAGTACATATTTAAAAGGATTCTAGGTTATGTTTCCATCTATTCATCCCTGTCATTGTCTGCCTCGTCATGCTCTATTCTCCCAATAAAAGGCTTGTAAACAGTAATGAGACCGTCTTGGTCAACATCCACTATCAAGTTTTCGATTAGTGGATGATATGCTGCTGTGTTTTTCTTGATGTCGTTGACATCTGTTCTGTTCTTTCCACCAGTATGGTAGAATGTTAAGCATTCACTTTGTAATTCTATGCTGTCGACCAACTGAGAATAGTCCTCATTATCGTCATCATACCTTGAAAATAGATATTCCATGTCCCAATGATATACACTACCGCTTTTGCCGATTGTGATAAAGTCACATGGAGAGATAGGAGAAAATTTAGCATCGATAACATCATCTTCTTCGAAATGGTGCAGTTTAGTCAAGTAATTGTCATTGGTACCATCAATCTGCTGTTTGGCCATCACAGTACGTATGTCCCATAATTTAATGATACCTGTATCGTACCCAGTAACAAACAATGTGTCTACTACCTTAGAATTATCAAATGATAGCAACTTCCCGTCGTTAGCGTCAGACTTCAATGCCCAATCAGGCGAATCAGTGTTGGATTCCTTATTCCAGAATCTTATGACATGATCATCTGAACAGGTAGCAAATATTTCACTACCCTTTATGAACTTACAAGCATTAATAACAGTGTTTCCAGAGGTTGCATTCTCGTCCTTAAATGTTAATGTACGGACAACCTCACCAACTTTATCATCATTGTTAATGATTCTTAAAATGCTTTCACCATTCGATTGGCTCTCAGATTCCAGGATGAACTTAAAGTCACTAGAAATATCAAAGTCAACCACTCTGTCTGTGGCGCTACTATTGGCCCCTGAAATAATATGCACAGGATCCCTGATCTCATCCTTAAACCAACCCAAAGAGCCCGATACAGTAAGACAGATAAATTTATATTCAGCACTGTTCAGATAAATAATCTTTTCAATTGTTTCGTTTTTAAATAGCCATTTTGGTTCGAACTTGGTATCTTCAAAGACTTTTAAAAACCCATCAAAATCTGGGTCTGGGAGTTTTTCATCCTTGTCATAGTAACAGCCTAACGGCAACACTGTGTCAATTTCATAGATCGCACTACCTTGGGAATGTATAACAGATGTTCTTAATGTTCCCCTAGCGCTGTCTGTGAAGATTTTGTCAGTGAAAACGGCTGTCTTTCTCAGCTTCTTATTGTTATCAGCACTTACTAAAGATGGCTTAAAACTCGAAATATGTTGATAGAATGAAGGCACAGCCTTTTTCCAGATCTTAAATTCTTCGTTTCTTACCTTATTATTCTCTCTTTCGGATTCATTTATCTGCGGATCGTTTGGTGCACTTGTAGCTGACATAATTAAAAGCTCGATTACTTTCGAAGTTGCAGTTGTTTCTGTTAAATTATGAGGAGATCACTAACACAATAATGTTTAAACTTAATAGCACTTGTATTCTCGAGTGTGATGCTCTACTATTCTCTTTCTTGCCCGCTTCTCCAAGTTTAATGCTTGTTTCATCTGTTTGTTCCCAATTTTTTTGTTTCCTCGGTCTTCTATACGGCTAATTTTAATACATAAATATGTAACAGCATAAGACAGCACTGAAAAGACGTCAAGAGTCTCATATGCAATGATACATAAGAATGCAAATGGTATGATTTTAGATGCTTAATTAAATATACAATATATGGTAGTGCTGGTATTAAATTTTATTGTGTTTCACTTTTTGGCTTGGCCCCATCCCCCGTCTCCATCAGCTTTTCATAATACTGAATATTCAGTTGTTGCTTTCTAGTCTTGATTAACAACTGCAATCTTTCTTCATATGCTTCTGTGGAAATTAGATGCTGTTTAGCCTGCTCCATGTGAATAGACGTCCAGTCCGCATGCCTATTACATTTCAGCTTTATACATACTCCATGCAGTTTTGTTTCCTCAGTGTCTGCAAGTTCAGAATAACCAGCATAGAACTCATCTACTGTGCACGGTATAGTATTGAGCGTTAATGAATACCCACATATACGCTTCTTTGCCTTAGATTTATTGTTATTTTTGCCGTTGCGTTTCCTCTTCTTTGTGGATTTTGCTTGTGCTTTTCCATTCTCCTTATCTTTGTCTAAATTACCTGCATTGACGTCTATATTGTTTACTTTCATATTAATTCCATCTAACCAACCAACATACTTCTGTAGTGTATCTAATCGTTGTCTTAACCTCGGATACGTAACATTCTTACTATCATCCAGATTCTTGTTCAGCTCCTTCAAACCATCATCACTGTCAATAATATCTCTATATACTTCAGGTTCAATATCTTTCAGCACATCTTCATCAATGAAATTCTTATTTCCCATATTTTTAAATTCCTCAACATTATCTCCAGCATGATGAACAACCTCTTTCATAAGGCTATCGTCTGTCATACCTGCAGAGTCACCACGCACTTTCGCTACAATTTCCTGCATATACTCCAATCCATGCTCCTCTGAACAGTACTTGCTATTCTCCTTGCATGGTGTGAAGCATGACTTCACTCTACACTTTCTCTTCCATAGCGTCTTTGGTAACGGCTCATCCACGGCCGCCGCATCTCTACGACCAGTGATTCCAGCTTGGCAATAAGGGCAAAAAAATGAGAATACTAGATTCCTGTATTTCTCTGGGATCTTTAGACATTTAAAGTGGAACCAATCGTCACAGCCATCACAGCCAACCATTAGCTCTCCCTCATCTGGCTTTTTGCAGACACAGTATAAATCTAGCCCCGTTTCATGATCAATTTTGGTAGATGAATATGGAGGACACCAACTTGGAAGCAATTCCGACATTCTGATACAAATGGGCCTCTTTTTCACAGCCTTAAAGGTCCTTGTTCCTTATATATCTTGCTCATCTACTTACTGTTGCATATTTACTTATTTACCGATTTTACCATTTTCTTTTGGTGATTTTTCTTACTTCCCGCCTTCAGCGCCTTTTCCGCTTCTGCCTACAGAAATATCGTCCAGCAGCTTGTCGTAGGTCTCAACGACTTTACTCTTGATGCAATCACCACCATAGATGGACTCAAGGTCAACCTGCTCATCGTTAACGTTTTGAATCAGGTCATCGATAGAATCTATACCCTTAGCCTTGATAATTGCTGTTCTCAAGTCATTACCGTTAGGAATCTTTTTGATCAAATTCTTGGTAGATGCTGGTATGGTGCTGGACGAACTGGATACAGGGTTACTTCCTAATGTCGATAAAGATGTGGAGGAGGGTGACATGGCAGCACCATCATTTAAATTCGTAGGTTGTTGTGAAATATTTGGCGAACTAGAAGAAGACGTCTGTGTATCTGGGTATATATCGTTACGTTGCTGAACGAAAAAACCCCATTTATGCAATTCACCTTCCTCTTGCTCTTGTTCTTTCCCATGGACCAACGTTGTCGAGTTTGACCTGAATAAGACAGGCTTACCTGTTGACAAATCAATAGTTCTTCCTGAATCAGTGGCCATTAAATGTGGTCTAGTCAGTGCGTCTGTTTCAACAAAAGGAGTTGCATTACTATCTTCCATGTTTGAAGCCGAATCGAAATGTCTGTTTTCGTGTTTCAACAATGCCCTGTCCTTTGCACTGATAATACTCAAGTTTTCTGGGACAGCCATAAACAGTTCTAATATATCGGATAGTTTCTTTTCGAGCAATAAGAATCTCACTAGATTTTCCTTCTCTTGCAGAGTCAGCTCACCGGCACTCCGTTTTTCAAACATCAAGTCGATTTGTTCTTGAACTTCACTGTGAACATGTTCTAATTTTTCAAAATATTTCTTTAGTATGTACTTCTTGGTGCTGTCCAACTTAGGCTTTGCTTCCTGCTCGTCAGTGTTTAGATTTAATCTATTCAACTTTTCTAGAACATCTTCCGCTGTATCTGAAACCAACGAGCCATCAAATAGTAGGTCGTCTTGGGTGGACAACTCGTCTAATTGTACGGATGCACCCATTACCTTGTTCATATTTGCCATGAGGCACAATGCAATACGTGACTGGATTGCTTCAGAAACCTCAGAGTAATTAATTTCCAACCCTACCAAATTTGGTAGTTCCTTTGCTAAGGCGTACAATGTGGCCCAGTAATTGTTTCTGGAGAAGTTGGTAGTCACAGATAACTCTTCGCTTGTGATAGCTTGTTGAATCATTGAGATATGTGTTAGAGTTTTGCATTTCATTAGAATATTACACAGAACGGTAACTTCCTTGTATGTTAGCTCGTTTCCATCTATATGTAATCTTTTCAAATTGGCAAACCTTGGCAGGTATTTATGCAGATATGGTAGAATGTCAGGGAAAATCTGCGGCAAATTGCTCAGATCTAAGAACTTTAAATTTGGTAATTTTGATAGATATTTTATTATCAATGCCAGATCGTAACTCTTTTGAATATTTGTTGTGTTTAATGTGAAGTATTCTAGGTTTTGGTAGTGTAGTGAGGCCAACCTGCTGACTATTGGCTTGACAAACTGGGAAAGATCATTAAATGCAATGTCAACACCTTGGATGTAGAATGTTTTTGACATGGATTGGTTTTTGGTGGTGGACATCCAACTTATCAAGTATTTGATGAAGCTTGAAGATATCTCTGAATTGGCCAACCCCAACCTTAATGCGAACGACGATTGATTTCTTATTGTGTTTTTTTGTTTACTAAATGCTTTTAATAATCCTTGGAAAATCTCCATCGGTACGTATTCACTGAATTTAACACCGTTTAACAACAACTCTTCAATGGGCCTACATTTTCTTTCCATTAGCACTGCTGCAAAGAGGTTGAAGTCTAAGTTATGCCTTAGATATTTTGTCTCATCGTGGTCCTCGATTGGGTCTCTACTAGCAATCTTTGTACTGGTTTGTGAGATGTCTAATTTTGTAATTGACTTGTTTGTTAATAAGAATTTACAAAACAATTCCCAACTTTCCCCATTAATGAGTACGTTCTTCAAACTTAGTTTTTCCAAGTAGTTTGCACTTCCTAACGAACATATCAAAACCTTAAACATTTCTGTTGTCAGATTGACATTGTCAAATACAATTGTGTGGATGTCGACAATCGAGATGAAGTCACAGAACGACAGGATGTCAATCAATGTTGGCTTTGAGTTTAAAAACTTTAATACTTGTAACGGTGACACTTTCCCCTTCACTTGTTTAAGAGTTGATGGAATCGGTAAGATCTCTCTTAAATGACAGCACCTTGTGTATATTACATCCAATGTCATTTCTTCACCATTGCTGAGATCCTGTGTTGTTGGTGTATCAAAATGGTGTTCATGCATATGTATTGGCTTATCTACCGATTGGATATCGAACTTATTCTTTATTGACTTTGAAGAGGCTTGAAAACTGGATAGAATGGATGAGTCCGAGGAATCCTTGAAATTCTGCACTTCGTGTTCAATTCTCTTTGCAGCGATATGGGCTTCACGCAAATGAACTGCTGCCTCTTCTAATGCCAGCTTATGTTTGCCTAGTGCTACTTTGTATTCCTTTGAGTCCTTTGTGTAGCATCTGGCTGCACTGTTGGGTTGGCCAGTATGTTGGTTCGATTCTGGAATCGGAGATATACCTACCGATATTGACGGTGTATCACACAACATGTCATCCGGTACCAGAATATTGCCTAGTTTTGGCTTTCTAGAAGGTAGTTGTTGTGCTGGATCATCATCGAGCTTATCCACGCTGAAAGCTACTCTTTTCAATGAGACCTTGGATAAATACTTGGACGGACCGTTTATAGCGGGCTCTGGTACAGCGGCAGTCACTGTGCTTGCCGATGATGCGTTGGAGCTGTGCTTAATAAAGTTGCTAGTGGTGCTGTTCAAATCAGGAATTGCTTGTGGCAATGCGGAGACTGGAGTGGATAGTTTTGGTGATAACGGTTCTTTAATATTTACAGCTGCAACTTTCGCTGACTTATGAGCCCCACCTGATCCATTCGAGGTGTTAATGGATGGCAAACGCGAACTAGACTGTGCGGGAGGAGGAGCTGGGGATGTCTTTTTACCAAATAGGGAGCCAAACAGTGATTTCTTGACTTTGTCGCTCGTGGAGTTTGATCTCTTGACTGAGGAGCCTGTCGACAGACTTCTGGTTTTCTTATGAGTAATAGCTGGTTGATCTTGATCGACAGTGTCTGCGTCGTTCTTCAATGACTTGGCCAAGAACCCTGATTTTGTTTCTATGGTATTTGTAGCGGATTGCGACCTGTTCTTTTTCAGAATTGATGGGTTACTGCTGATGTTCTCGTCTTTAGTAGTCATAGCAGAAGCCATGTTTGATTCTGATGTTGTTGGGGTTAGAGGCGGCAATTTATCTACATCATCTGCTATAGCGTTGCTTGAATCGTCGTTAGAGTCACTCGACTGATCTCTAATTGCTCTCAGACTGGCACGGTCGTTCGACAATGCGGCATTTGATATAGAGGTTGATCTGTTTCTGGTGGTACCATTTACCTTATTGTCAGTGAAATTGATATCGAGCTTAGTCTTTAGACTTTTCAATTTGTTCTGTCTCTTCTTTGATTTCGGTTTATACAGCCAGTCAAAGGGTATATCAATATCAGCAGAGGCTGTAGTAGTTGTGGGCCTATCTGGTATGTCAGCATTGCCGTTTTCACTATGAATTGATGCAGACATGTGTATTATTACAATTTTCTTTCAATGTGTCTTTAGTAAACCCTAGTTATGCAGCACTTTGCCGTGGACAATTCAGTTGCTAATTATATGGTTTCTTCGATGGGAGGAAAAGTCTCAGAGCAGAGGAAGCGAATAATCCTGTCTGATATACCACCCAAGTAGTCCTGAATAAATACCCAGCTGGTATAAAGCCCATCCGATGCTCTTGCCAACCCAAATATGCTCCACTTCTCCTCGTGCCATGTGCGCATAATAGAGCTCTATTTCCTTCGGATTATTTGGTAGGCTCTTCCGAGCAGCGAGGCGGGCGGGTTTCCCGATCGGGCAACACCCGCACAGTGAAGCAGGGGCAGGGTCACGGATAGTGAGAGTATTGATAGGTATATTGGGAGTACTAGACTAGACTACACACGTACTTACTTGTTTGCCTGGCCCTTTCTCATGTCCTGGAAGAAGTCTGTGATAGTGCTGAAGACGATCAGCAGAATACCACCACCTGGACCGAGTCTGGCGATCTTTGGGATGAAGCCCTTGTACAGGGCTCTGAAGCCTTCTTCTTTGTAGATCTTTAGGACAGCTGGGATGGCCCAGTTGTATTTCTTGACGATCTGGCCGCTCTCTAGCTTGATTAGGTTGCTGTTACTTTGGATTCTGGACTTGACAACGTCGAATGGTGTGTTCAGTATACAACCGGTGGTACCACCAATGGTACCTGCAATCAGATCGTTACGAACCTTCTCGTTCTTGGTGGTGCTCTTTGGGAGCAGGTTTCTGACCTGGAAAATGACGCCGAAATAACCAGCATTCCAGAACGCATGTCTCCAAATGGTCGACTCCAGCCCGTTGTATATACCGACCAGCCCATCTCTCTTGATGATGTCCTTCAACACTAGCACTGGCGAGTCGAATTTGCAGGTGACATCCTGCATCTGCACCTTAACCAACTCGAATGGCACGATGACACCTGCCTCGACGACACCTGCACTTGCACCACTCAGGATGGCGATGGCCTGCTTGTTTTTGCCCTCCCTACCGAACAGACTAGTGTACAGGACATTGAATTTTTCGTTGAACGCAAACTTCGTGGCCCTCTTAGGTGCCTCCATCAGGATTGGGGAGGAGATACCCTTGTATAGCTGCTTCGCACCTTCTTTCTTAACGATCTTGCCGATACAATCAAACAAACCGTTGTAGCGCAGCTCAGGAGCAACATTGTTAGATTGCAGCTGCATACGTGTCTTGACAACATCCAACGGATACATCACCAGCAGCTCCGATACACCGGCAATGGCACCGGCAATGAATTGATACCCGAAAGGTAAGGGGTCTTCTTTTTGGTCAGACATATTTGCTTCTGCTTCTGATTATGATAGTGATTGTGGATTTTACTACCTTGTCAATGCGATATCGATAAGGACCACTGTACGTGCTGGTATCAACTACACACTACCAACTGCTGATTACATAAATACATATATATATATATATATATATATAATCCTCGAGAAACAGTATCAGCATATCAATGCGCTTCCGATCCTCGCCGATTATGACTCTCTCTGTGGGTCTCCAAAAACCGCGTCCTGCTGTTCGGCTGGCGAATCACGGGGCCGCATTTGCTGTGCTGCGTGGTTTTCTGTGCGGCGAGTTCGCAGTGGAATATATTTTGTGTATTGATGGTAAGGATATATTAGTTACATGGCTAAATGGTTGAGTACGATGGAGGGGTCTACTGGATGGGGATGAAGTTGCCCACTATGCAGATGGGGATGTTGTACCTGTCTCTGCGGATTGTGAAGCTGAAGCAGCAGTTGCGCTGGGTCTCGGGGTCCTTCTTGGTCTTGAGGTTGCAGCTCGTGAGCACGGCCTTCTGGCCCTTGTCGAACGCGATCGAGCCGTACTTCTCCCAGAAGTTCACGGCGCTCTCCTCGCTCATCAGCTCGTAGATCGCCAGCTTGCCGTCTCGGAGGTCGTCCACCGTGTGCCCCACTAACGACGCAAACTCCTTGTTGGCACGGTAGATCTCCCCGGTCCGTCTCCAGAGACACGCCGGCATGCTCATCGATGTGAAGACCCTGTCGTAGCTCAGCAACATCCGCTCAAAGCCTTCTTCCACGAGCACCAGGTCGACGTCCTTCAGCGACCGCGCAATGGACCGGAAGGCAGGCCGTATCGACCCAAGTGGCTTCAGGATGCGCTGGCGGGACTCCGGCGACATGTTCGCATCCATGTATTCTTGCAGTCTTGTGTATCCGGAAGCATAATCGTACGGTTTTAGCAAGCCGGCTTGCAGTTTTGCATTGATGACTGATTTCAACCGTTCTTCCGGCGTGATCTCTGTGTTCGGGTCTGCTGCCGTCAGAAAGAATTGCTCCCTTGCTGTAGGTGGCACGGTGGGAACCGCATCCACCACTGCAGTATCGTTTTGTGGATTAGGATTGGTGGTTGTGTTGTTTGCCTCATCTGATTGCAATTGTGCGTCTTGCTGTGGTGGTGGTGGTGGTGGTGGGGACGTATACCCCTCTTGTGATGGTGCCAATGGCACTTGCACGGACTCATCTGCTTCTGGGAGTTCAGACACCGTTTCAGATGGTAACAGCAGTGGATCCTCTAGCATCGAGAGGAACTCATTCAACGAACTGAACTCAGACCCGACATTTTCCGATACAAACGACTGCGATAACAGCAAGCTGGTCACATTCGATGCGGGGACTCCAGAACCACCAGCCTGCTCGCCTGTGCTCTGTCCATTCTCAGACGGTGTCTCTGACCCATCCGTTGGGATACGGTCGTCTGCTGTGCACAGATGCTCGATCTCCCGCTTGATGCACCTCGAGCATGGTCGCTTCTCGTCACATATCACGTGCGACCTTCTGCAGAAGATACACGACTTAGCTGCCCGTCTCTTCTTTCTACCCTGTTCACTCATCCTCTGTAGTTGGCAGTGTTTCTATGCTGAACACACTGGGCCCTGTACTGCCCCACTCCTTGACACCTTCCACTGCTTGTCACATCACATTTTCTGAAATTCATGCCATCAGTGGAATCCACAGAATGCGCGCTGCTCGTAAAATAACAACAATAATACTGCACATGAGCAAAATAAGAGCAAAAACAAGGGATTTTGTTTGGCTGCTGTATTTAAAACAGCAAGACACTTATATCAAGAGCCACTCGCACAGAAGAGACCCTCGAGACATTTAGGCCCTGCCATACATAGCACCAGTACCAGTACCTCAACCAGGAAAAAAGGACAAAAGATGCTTCAATTCATACGAACCCCACTATGCCGTACCGTCAGGACGCAGACGGCGGCCAGCTTCAGAAGCTCGTTACTGCGCACCACGTTGAACACATCGCTGAGATTCCAGGCTAACAACATAAGATCGCAATTGTACTCGACCAAACCAACACCAACGAACTCTGAACTTCCAAAGACGCCAGCATTTGACATTTCGAAGCTGACAAAGGACGAAATCAAGAGACTGCGTGACCTGAGAGTAAGAGAGGCACGTAAAATCAAGGACCGTTCCATTGCTCTCTATTTCACCAGTATCGCAATTGTGTTCCTGGGATTGGCATACGCCGCGGTGCCGCTATACAGAGCCATCTGTGCAAGAACTGGGTTTGGTGGTATCCCAATCACAGACAGAAGGAAGTTCACTGACGACAAGCTTATCCCCGTCAATGTCGACAAGAGGATCCGTGTGAGTTTCACCAGTGAGGTATCCCAGATCCTGCCATGGAAGTTCACCCCACAGCAGAGAGAGGTCTACGTTCTGCCAGGTGAAACCGCCTTGGCATTCTACAAGGCCAAGAACAACAGTGACAAGGACATCATTGGCATGGCCACTTACAGTATCTCACCGGGCGAGGCTGCGCCATACTTCAACAAGATTCAGTGTTTCTGTTTCGAGGAACAGAAGCTCGGTGCAGGCGAGGAGATCGACATGCCGGTCTTCTTCTTCATCGACCCAGACTTCGTCAGCGACCCAGCAATGAGAAACATCGACGATATCATCCTGCATTACACATTCTTCAGGGCCCACTACGGCGATGGTTCCGCTGTCAGCGAGGCAGCATCAAGAGGTGAGGCCATCAGCCCAGAGGAAACACAGGCAATGATGTCAAACCTCGAAATACTAAGTCCATCAGACGTATCAAAGGAGGAGTAATAGGTCCCCCTCCCCCTCTTGTATTCAATGTTCCACTTCAACATGTAAATATATAAACTATAAGACAGAAATAACTGCTATATTGCAACCTCCAAATAATTTGTGACTGCTTTTCACAGTTGTAAAGAGCGGTGTACAGATTTAGGTACAACATCTGAACATCACACTACACATTTTTAAAAACAAAATTTTTACTGGAAAAAACATTTTTCACTTCCGTTTTCCGAAACGGGAAATCCGCCAACAGGCATCGCAACTTTTTCCACAGCCGCAAAAGTTTCACGCTGTTCAGTGAAGCGGTTTCTGCGCAGAATACAGAGCAACAACCAAACAGTGTTGGGCACAGAGTGAACTCTTTTATTGCATTCTGTCCCCCCATCTCCTGCTATTATCCCAGAATATATATATTACAGTATATTTATCTGTTGATCAGTATGTATATTCCCCTCTGCTCTGTTGTACAATAATACATAGAGAAGACATCAACGTATCCACAATGGCTTTCAACGAAATTAAGACCTCTGCTTACAGTTCCCGTTTCCAAACTCCTTTCAGAAGAAGAAGAGAAGGTAAGACCGATTTCTACCAAAGAAAGAGATTAGTCGCTCAACACAAGGCTAAGTACAACTCTCCAAAGTACAGATTAGTCGTTAGATTCACTAACAAGGACATCATCTGTCAAATCGTCTCCTCTACCATCACCGGTGACATTGTCTTAGCTGCTGCTTACTCCCACGAATTACCAAGATATGGTATTACCCACGGTTTAACCAACTGGTCCGCTGCTTACGCCACTGGTTTATTGATCGCCAGAAGAGCCCTACAAAAGCTAGGTTTAGATGAAACCTACAAGGGTGTCGAAGAAGTTGAAGGTGAATACGAATTGACCGAAGCTGTCGAAGACGGTCCAAGACCATTCAAGGTCTTCTTAGACATTGGTCTACAAAGAACCACCACTGGTGCTAGAGTTTTCGGTGCCCTAAAGGGTGCTTCCGACGGTGGTCTATACGTTCCTCACTCTGAGAACAGATTCCCAGGTTGGGATTTCGAATCCGAAGAATTGGATGCTGACTTATTGAGAAGCTACATCTTCGGTGGTCATGTTTCTGAATACATGGAAGAATTAGCCGATGACGATGAAGAAAGATACAGAGAATTATTCAAGGGTTACTTAGCTGACGACATCGAAGCCGATGCCCTAGAAGACATCTACAACTCTGCTCACGAAGCCATCAGAGAAGACCCATCCTTCAAGGCCACTGAAAAGAAGTTCACCAAGGAACAATATGCTGCTGAATCCAAGAAGTTCAGACAAGTTAAGTTGACCAGAGACGAAAGAAAGGCACGTGTTGTTGCTAAGATCGCTGCTCTAGCCAACGAAGCTGCTGACGCCGAGTAAATAAATTAATACCGTTTTTTAGTTATATACCTATATACTTTTCTCTATTGATTTAACCTTATTCTACACATCTCAACTCGTTCTACAGGTGCTTCAACGTGGATGAACCTCATTATCTTGTGGTTCCCTCCATTCATCGTCTAATGAGGAAAGAGCGCGATAAATTTATCTGCATGACAGATTAAGGTTTCGCAACATGAAAAATTCATTTCTATGAGATAATCTGGAACCCCATACCAAGTATATTACCAAACATCAAGCAAGTAAGTAAATATATATTCCTGGAGCTGTCACAAAGTGATACCAGTAGATATTCCGATACTGATTGGTCGGCATTGTAATTTCAATCACTTTTATATTACCTTTAAATGTCCAAGTCGATACACACGCACAAGAGGAAAAATAGTCATTTATTCATGGAGCAGAACACCTCTGGCTCCAACATGAGATCTGACTACGACATGAATCAAGACAGCATAGAGTTAGACAGTATTCCACCTCCACTGAATAACGGAACAGTGCCGCTTTCGGATGTGCCCATTGCGTCTTCATTTTCTAATGACGTGGAGAACCAAACATTTATGTTCCCTGATCCTAGTGGCCAGCCTATGGATGATACCTGGTATTTTGATAAAAAGTTTGGGCATAACAAGAAACGACTCTCCTGCATAATATTATTATTCCTCGTCATTGTGCTGATAATAATATTTTTCCCTACCTTGTTGATCAAACGCCAAAGAGAAGCTTCTACAGCTAATAAAGGTGCAAAGTCTCAGCTCAATGGTGGCCACATGACGAAAAAGGACAAGGCATTCACAATTGAGGACATATTCGGCGGTGCATTTTCTACCACTACAAAGACTTTCCATTTTATTGACCCCCCAAGCAGAATTGAAGACCAAAATGCGGACCCCGGTTTGTACTACACGGTAGAAGAACACGAGGGTGAGAGACATTTTATAGCCAAACAACTGTACGATGAAGCATTTGTTGAAGATCTGGGGCCTAATAAGTTTACTTTTAATGACAAGGAATATCTAGTTGAATCAGTCAAGATCAACTATAGGCTGGACACAATGATATTTGGTACAGATCTCAAGCCAGGATTTAGACACTCATCAAAGGGGTTTTATTGGCTCAAGGATGTCAAGACGGGCGATATCAAGCCAATTACTCCATATTTCGATGCCGACGAACCTGCAGAATTATCCTACGTCTACTTTTCCCCAAGCTACAACTTCATCTATTTTGTCTTGGATAATAACCTATTTTTCCAGAATATACTTGGAAACCATGCACCTATAAAGGTCACAGAGGATGGCAGTGATGATATTCTGAATGCAAGGACCGACTGGATATATGAGGAGGAGGTCATAGCAGACGATAAGGCAATCTGGTGGGCACCTGATGATTCTAAATTCGTCTTCGCAAGATTCAATGATACCGAGGTGAACACATACGACATCCCAAGCTACATCACAAACGATCAATACACACCAGCAAAATCAATAAAATACCCTAAGCCTAGTAGAGTCAATCCGCACTTTGACCTCTTTTTGTTCAGTCTGCAATCAAATATAATGTACTCTGTTAACTTGGATAGCCCAGAGGATAAAGAATCAATTCTATACGATGCAGGATGGATTGGGCCAGAGTCATTTATGCTCAAACAAGCTGATCGTTATTCCAAAAATCTTTTTGTGAAGGTGTATAACTCAGTGAAGGGTCAGATGTCAACAGTCCGTTCAACCAATACTACATTGTTTGATGGCTGGGTTGAAAAGGCCAAGAAGGTTATGACAATCCCACCAAACGGACCACAAGGGAGACCTGGGTATGGGTACGTTGATGTCCATGAAAATCAGGATGGGTATATCCACCTGTTTTACTATCCAAGTGCAGACTCAGAAACTGGTATCCAACTCACAAATGGTGACTGGGAAGTAACTGAAACCGGTATTGTTGGCTATAACTTCGAAGAAGATATGATCTATTTCACCGCTAATGAGATTGGTCCAATGTCACAACATTTGTATGGGGTGCATCTAAATGCCCATGGAGATGAGCTTGTCATATTACAGGACCCAAACGCCAAAGATGAATTTTATGATTTTGAAATAAGCTCAAGTGGTAGATATGCTATTATGAAAAAGCAAGGCCCTTCAATACCCCATATTGCAGCCGGTGCCTTGTCTGATGTCATGTCACAAGAAAGTTCAATGAAAAACGGGGCTCTTATATTATCAGATGCTGCAGGAACAAAAACGATTCTAGACAAATTTAACCTTCCGATAACTAGCTATAAGAGCATGGTTTTAGATGACGGAGTTGAAATAAACTATATTGAAATCAAGCCAGCAAAGATGAACCCAAATAAGAAATATCCTGTATTAGTAGATGTTTACGGTGGGCCAGGCTCTCAAACATTTACAGCCAAATCTTCAATTATGCTTGATCAGGCAATTGTGTCAGGACTTGATGCTATTGTGTTGCAAATTGAGCCAAGAGGCACAGGTGGTAAGGGATGGAAGTTTAAATCGTGGGCAAGCAGAAAATTAGGCTACTGGGAACCTAGAGATGTCACAGAAGTAACCAAAAGATTCATAGAGAATAACAAAAACCTGATTGACAGAGAAAATGTCGCAATATGGGGTTGGTCTTATGGTGGTTTTGTCACTCTAAAAACCATCGAACATGATCAGGGAGAAACATTCAAGTACGCAATTGCTGTAGCACCTGTTACAAATTGGTTCTACTACGATTCTATATATACTGAAAGGTATATGGATAGTATCAGTTCCAATATTCAAGGGTATACTGATATATCGTTAGTGAAAGATGTTGGGGCGCTTGATAAACTTAACAGATTCATGCTAATCCATGGAACAGCCGATGATAATGTTCATATACAAAACACGTACGAGCTGGTGGATAAATTAGATTTAGCCAACATTAGAAACTATGACATGCACATTTTCCCTGATTCAGACCATTCAATAAAATTCCACAATGCCTCACCAATGGTTTACAAAAAGCTATACTATTGGTTAGAAGACGCCTTTTCTGGAGACTTAAATAGATTAAAGCATTAAGAGCATGTATCAACACATATAGAACACCATATATTTCATTCTTTAGAAGCATATAAACATTATTTACAGACTAATTATCAAATCCATTCATAACATTGTTCATATGCATAGCTGCATGGCATGGTATGCACATAATTACCATTTGCTTTGGTCAATTGTGTCAGGCGACGTTTTCCATTCTCGCTCGTTCTTTGGAAATATTTTGTGTCACAAAATAATACCAGAATAATATAAAAATGAAGTTCACAAACTTTAAAGAGAAATAACTTTCGTTCTTTTCCAGATACTATTTATATATTAAAGGATGTCCTTATTATATAATTTTGATTAATAACAATTGTCAAAATAGAAAGCATAGGGAATTACAGATGTGGAACCAATTACCAATATTCTTGAGTGCGAGTGCATTACTGGTCAAAGCCGAGAAGTTTAACATCCAGTTAACAACCGAAGAGTTGGGAGGTGACTCTACAGATTCATTGAATTCACGGCCACTAAAAATTCATCTAGACAAGAGTTCTATGTCACAGAGTCTCATTGATAGATTAGAAAACACTTCAAATATACTGTTTGCTGATCTCAATGGAGTACCTGAATTTATCAGTTCTAGGGAATACGAAGCACTTTTTAATAAGTTATACGAAAGTAATGAAGAATCCTTCCCTAAAGACAAGAGTTCAAGAAACAACGCAGCTAATAAAGAGAGCTTAAATTATATTGAATATGAGGATGAAGGGTGTGATGCTTCAAATAATGCTCCAGGTTCACACTGTGGTGAAGATGTTGAAGATGAAGACTATATATATTATCCGTACTCTTCCAATGGTCACAATGAGGATGACAATGATGTCGAAGATGGTTATGATAATGAGGACGGTGATGAAGATGCAAAAGATATAGACAACATTGACGAAGGTGAGGGTAAGAAATGTAATAAAGACAAGAAAAAGCATGGTAATTGTGACAAAGGTGAAGATCAAGATAATATAGATGATGAAGAAAAGCATGAAGAAGGACTAGAAGATGAGGATGAAGTTGAGAATGATGACGAGCATGAAAAAGAAAAGGAAAAACAGTATGAAGATGACATTGGTGAAATCGATTACGACGATAAAGAATCAGAAGGTGATGATGAGAAAGAGGATCAATATGAAGGAAAAGACCCAGGCCGAGGTGAAGAAGATCATGAGGATGAGGATGATCACGAGCATGAGGAAGAAGTTGAACACGATGAAGATGATAATAAAGAAGATGTAGAATATGGTGACGATGAAAATGAAGATGTAGAATATGGTGACGATGAAAATGAAGAGGAGCATTCTAAAAAGAAGAAAGAAAAGATTACAAAGACTCACAAGAAGCATCCATCAAAGAAAACCGATTGTACGACTACGGAGACAGAATTTGAAACAGATACTACCAGCATATTAACAACTTCAATTATACGCCCACCTGCAACAATAACACCAACAGCAGTTCTCCCAACTACTGCTTTTAGTGTATTGCCAACAGAAAGATTTAGTACGATCTCTACCATACAGTCTAATACAACTAGAAATTCTTCTAACAATATGACTATATCTGCAGAATTTGAGGCCAAGGCATCGACATCTCTTCTTCCAACAACAGTCATAATGATGCTGTTGTTGACTGTTCTGATGTTTGTTCAAGCATACTAAACGGAAATAATCTTGGATTATGGCTGATAAGTATGGAACTTGAGCAGTATAAATTAAAATAAAAGAAATACAAATATTTGATAAAATATATACTTATAATTATTGGCTTTTACTATTCATATAGTCGCTGTCGTTAATATTTATTTAACAGCATTGTCCTTAATAGCTGTTTGACATTAGTGACGTTTGTTATACGCATCACTTTGTACGCCGCAATATTTTTTCAAAGCGATGTAGCGGGAAAACAAAACTTTTTGAGTGTATATGAAATATTCGAACAATCCTAGGCTCAAGAAGAGCACACACAACAGAAAACACCTAAACAGATTCTGCATTGATAGCTTTATTTTTCCATTTATAGATAGCCGATCATATTTTCAATGGTAGCTGTATGTTTACGCTGTATTACCCTTTGCCCTAATTTGACTATTCACACCGTGATGGTTAGGGAAAACTAGTTAACTAATGCATAGAATATTGTAAATACTAACTAACAACAAATTGCGAAATCAGACAGTCAAAAGAACCATTCGTGTGAAGACGAAACAGCATATACTTCCAGATGTGCCACCTGTAGAAGGATTTCCTGTTCGTCAGTGGTCCATCGAGATCGTGCTGTTAGACGACTCTAATGCTGAAATCCCGGCAACAATATTTGAAAAGGTCGTATACCATTTGCATCCTACTTTTGTTAACCCAAACAGAACCACTACAGATCCACCATTTAGAGTTGAAGAGCAAGGCTGGGGTGGGTTCCCTCTGAATATAAGTGTTTTCCTGATGGAAAAAGGTGGGGAGAGGAAGATTCCACATGATTTGAACTTTCTAAAAGACGAGTATGAGATTGACCATATTATCCAAGTGCCATTAAACAAGCCAGGCCTGTTAGCAGAGTTGGAGAAGAGCGGGAGTATTGAAGAAAACGGTGTTACTGGCAAGAGGAAAGGTTCGCTAGGAGCCGGAAATAATGAGCCAAAGAGCAAGAAGGCCAAGAGTGGTAGTGCTTCTACCGTTAAAGGCAATGTTGATTTGGAGAAGTTAGCCTTGGGATTAACTAAACTGAGTGAGGATGACCTGGTCGGTGTTGTGCAGATGATCAGTGATAATAATACGCCTGATATGAATGTTACTAATAATGTTGATGAAGGAGAATTCATAATTGACTTATACAGCTTGCCTGATGGACTCTTGAAAAGTTTGTGGGATTATGTAAAGAAGAATACCGAATAGATGAAGGCTGATGCCACGGTATATTTATAAGATGTATGTGTATAATTTAACATCAACGATATGGAAATATTAAAGCAAAAGGTACAGATATAAACTAAAGATACAAATACAAATACAAAAAAGTTCATGTGAAGGGATGGATGCATGGGGGAAAAATATCGGGTTAGAACTAGTGTACGAGGAACAACAACAGCAAGAATGTATGTTGTTGGGAGAAGTGGGGAGAATCCAGAAATCACATAGCAGCTTCCAAATTTGGATCAAAAGCTGCCGATTCAGCTGCTGTGCTATCAAACAGATCATTTGAAGCTTCGTCCTCGTTCTGTTGTGATTCTGATTGGGGTTGAGATGATGGTGATTCTGCTTGATGACTATTCTCGAGCGTGACACCGGTTGATTCGTCAATAGCGGCGACATTTCTGGATGATCTGTTTCTGTGATTTGGGGAGAGGGCGGCAGATGCGGCAGCAGAAGCCAATTGAGAGTTTGCCTTCTTTTTGCTTCTCAAAGACTTGTCCAGATTACCGGTAACCTTTGTCAGGTATTCTGGCAGTTCTTTGTTTGACTTTAGGTAGTGCAGTTTCCAATTTCTTGCCTTGTCCTTTAGCTGGACTTGTGTTCTGTTCTTTAGGTTTTCGGAGATCTTACCACCTGGCCCGTACAGATCTAGAATCTTTGACCATGATGGACCTACCTCTTTTAGACCTTCAATCAGAGCTTCTTCTTCGTCCTTAGACCAGATTCTCTTTGGTTTCAATTTCTTGACTCCGCTAGAGGCAGAAGCAGCCACAGCGGCATTCACGAGTGATTGCGGCACTCTTGTGTTACCGTCTGCTGTTGAGGCGGCGGCAGATGCAGCTGCCATTGCTATTGCGACAGTATCTGAGGCAGATGCGTGGTTTCCATTATTGTATAATGGAATGCTTGAATACTCATCGTTGATCGAACCATCTGCAGGCTTGTTTGAGTCGTCTATCTCGATATCACCAGGGGTGTATGAGCCGGTGCCGAGCGATGCGTTTAAGTTGTAACCGTTTTCAGAAATTTGTGAAGTGCCACCTGAGGCGTAGAGGACCTGTGTATCGAACTCGTCCTTGTCGAAGAAGAATAATGGGGACTTCCCGCGGCCTCTTCTGCCCCAAATGATGAGGCCCATGTTTTTGTTGCAGTAGTCGAGGAGTTCCTTTATGAAATGATTCCAGTCGTAGTCGTCTGTTATGAGTTTGAAATTTTTGAAGTGAGAGAGGTTTTCTCTACGGCGGTCGCATCTTTCAACGAAGTCTCTTTCGGATGGGGTCATGCTATCTTCGGATCCCGTGCTATTTGCGCCTGTTCTTCTTAGGATCAGTTGGTTTGCTAGTGTTTCGGGGAAGATTACCTCGAGGAGTTCTGACTTCTTGTCCTCTGGCAGTTCATTATCGTCGCCCTTGCATTCCTTCAGGCCGGCGATGAATGCCTGTGTCTTTAGATCCAGGTACAAAATGGCCTGTGATTTGAGGAACTTACCATTCTGGTCTGAGGTTGTTGTTCCCGTGAACAGCGTGTTGGGGCAGAAGATGTCCAAGAATGTTGACTGTAGGAACTCGAACCCGTAGTTGAAGCAGCCCAATGCGGTGAGGATGAACGTTAACAGGTTTGCTTTACGGATTGCGGTGATGATGTATGCTTCATGTCCTCTGAGTAGCAGTGGAGGTGGTGAGTTTGGGAACCACAGGCCCGGAGCCACGTCATGTACGTTTAACAGTGGTGATCTTGTGTTGTAGATGAGTCTTACCTGCTTGAACAGTTTCAGCAGTGTCTGTAGTATTTCTGTTTCACCGGAGCTTAAGAAAGTTCCTTGGTCTATGTATAGTGCTATAACTTGTGGTGCATTTGAGTTGAAGATCAAGAATCTCAGCAATTGTGTAGATATGTTGTCCAGGAGGCACAGAGACGATATTGTGAGCCTTGTGCGCAGTGGCAGGCTCTGGATGATGGAGTTGAACCTGTTCAGATTCTCATTATTCGACTCGTCAATGTCGAGCGTTGACTGTGGTGCAGGCATCTTGGTATGCTGTACAGAGCGGGTGAACTCGAGGCAGTGGATCGATCGATCGGTGATGCAGGTATTTGATTGCAGTTAGCTAATCTACTTGTGAGTCTCTCTGTGGATTGCTGATTTTTCCGTTTTGGCGCGCGAAGAGAAAAAATGTCAAAATACGCTGCGGGAAGAGAAAAAAAAGAAACTATAACGAGAGCGGCAAGCGCAGATTAATTGATGAGGTGGATGGGCGACTATGAAGTTGTGTATGTGTGTAGGTGCACTGTATAGTAGTATGGGCACTCTGTGTGTAATCAGACTGATACGGTGTTGTTTAAGTCTGGTCTGTGTGTGTGTGTGTGCGATTCTTGTCCTGCTGTCGAAATATCAGTGGAGATGGCGGCGGCGATGGCGATGGCGTGAGGAAACGGCAACTAATTTGAGACGGATGTTTCTATGAATGCTGTCTATGTATGCACAGGTGTGTATATGACTTGTCAATAGGCCGTGTGGTATACCGATATTGCTGGATGTGTTGTGCAACAAGTTGTGTATGGAGTGTAGTGTAGTGCAGTGGAAGTGGATAGGAACTGGATAGGTCTTCAAATTTTCACCCTGAAAAAAATTCTATGCCCTATAGGGTTTTTTTGTCACTGCGAACGGTGAACTGTGCGGGTAAGAGATTACAGATTAAAGATTAGAGAATAATAATAATAATAACAATACTAATGATAACAATTATGTAGAATACACTTAAGCAGCACCGACTGACTGCTTACCCTTTTTTAGCACCTTGATGAGTCCCGAAGGGCCCTTTGGTTGGGCCAGGTCACCGCTCTCGACACCCTTCTTAACGGCGGAGTTGAAGAGGTAGTCGAAGTTCTTGATATTGTTGACCTTCTTTGGGTACTCGTCCTTCATGTGCTTTTTCAAGGCGAGACGGCTCGAGCCCTTTCCTTCGTTGATGGACAGTATACTCTTGATGATCATGTCTTTGTAGGTAAGGGCGCCAGCAGCAGGTGTAGCGGCAGCGGAGCTCTTTGACTTGGTTACCTTAGTTACCTTAGTGATCTTGGTGGTCTTGGCGGTCTTGGTAGGCTTTGTTACTTTAGAGACGGCTGTCTTGTCAGTCTTCTTCTTCTTGTCGACCTTCTTTGCGGCGACGGCTGGGGATGGGGAGGATTGTTTCTTGATCAGTTTGACGGTACCGGATGGGCCCTTTGGCTGTTCAAAGTATCCGTTCTCGACACCCTTCTTGATGGCAGCGTTGAAGTAGTGGTCGAAAGTAGAGGACTCGGCTATCGAAGGATAGTTCTCCTTGATGTACTTCTTCAATGCGGAACGGCTTGCACCCTTACGAGACTTCAGAGCGATGATACCCTCTGTGACGAGGTCCTTGTATGTCTTTGTTGGTTTTTCTTCCTTCTTTGACTTGGCTGCGGCGACGGCCTTGGCCTTTGCTGCTGTGGATGTGGATTTCTTTGGGGCCATTGCTAAATGCACTTGTTGTGTTGTTGTGGTGGTAGTGGTATGTGTATTTAAGAATGAGTATATGACTACAGATACAATAACAAAAAAAATAGGACACAAGAGATGTAAGAACTAGTGTAAACAAGAGTGTAGTTTATAAGGAAAGCAGGAAAGCAAGAAAGGGAAAGGGTTGGGGGATGGTTTCTGGCCAACACGTCCCTCGTTGTTGTGATTTGCTGACTTCTTATTAATAAATAGCAGTTTGGCTCCTGCAGTTCTGAAATCCACACTCTCTGGTGTTTATTTTCACACGATAAACAAACCGAAACTGGCACAGCGAAAATTACAGAACGGCAGCGCTCCCCACCACCACCCACCATAACAACAACAACAACAACAGCCACAGCAGCAGCGGCCAATAGCGTCGCACCCACCGCCATCTGTTCATACACAACACAAACGGCTCGACCGCAACAGCGACACATCAAAACAAAGCACGATTCTCGAGGGCGCCAAAACTGCGCGGCGGTTTTAGGGGGCGTGTGCACCCACGCATCCCAACACAAACACGAAAACACGAAAACGCACGTCGTTGTGTACGAGATCACGTGGTGTTCGTGGGTTGTGATGTTTTGTGTTTTCGTGTTGGGTGATGTGCGCACGGGACAGTTTACACGTGACACGTCCCGTCCGTTGTGGTTTTTTCTTGTTACTGTACAAATGGATTATTATGTATACATACTTGCTATACATGCATAACAATTGTGTTGATACTGCTGGGCTCTTTCGATATCTCCAGGTGTATGATAGACGGGTGTGTGTGTATGTGTGTGTGTTTGTGTGTTTGCACTTCTCCCTCTATATCTGCTTCGTAGTCTTTCGTTTCTCTCTCTCTCGTCTCCGGGCTTTGTCTGTATCCGCTCAACTCTAGGCAAAGACACAGGCATAAATACAATCTAATAGTATACAGTGCGGTTCAAGCACAGTATAGTACAATGCAATAAAAAAATAGTGTGGATTCGGTGTCCTTGTATGGGTGCGCCTTCTAATCTCTCTTTTCTAATGGGTTGTATCTCAAGAACTTCTCGATCAGATCAACATGTGTCAGGATCATTCTTCTGCAGCAGTATCTCTTTAGACCCAGCTTGGATAGAGCAGTACCTTCGTCTAGTTCATCCTCTTGCAGCATGTTCAAATAGCTCTCCCACTTGTCACCAACAACCTTACCACATGAAAAACATCTAACAGGAACAATCATCTTTCAAAATATATATATACACTTCTTTGTTTGTACACCGTGCGATCGACAAGTATATGCTGTCTATTATGTATATAATATATGTGTATTCACACTTCTCTTGTACATGAATGCATCGATTAGTTCATCTTTTTTTTCCATTTAGAAAAGGTGAAAATTTTTTGGATCCATGTATTTCCACACTCCCTCTATGAAACAGCATCACCATCCACGAACATATATCACATCCCACGGATTGGAAAATTTTTCGATGAGCCCGATGAGTTTACTGTATCAAATCTGCAAAGCAGTATATACACATTTATATACATGCACTGCGAATCACCCGTATCTCTGGTATACCTTCTTCTATCTCTGCATTCCACCATTTACAGCACCGTGATACGCTTACACAACTATAGACAATATGCCACAGCAGTCAACCATATCCCAGAAGTACAAATTGTCTGTGGTTTCGGGCGGGAAACCAACCTTGCCAAGGATACTCGACGCTTCGACCTCCAACAAGAACATCGCCTGTCTCACCAACGACCAGCAGAACTACATCGTACCATTCAACAACCAGCTCAAAATATACTCAGTCCAGACTAGACAATGTATCAAGACCCTCAAATTCGCAAACAACGAATTGCTCTCCACAATCTTCAACAACAACAGCCACATAGAAAACGTTATAGTCACAAACATCCTCCTGGGCGACATCACTATCAAGGACCCGGCATCAAGGAAGCTTGACAAATTCATCACCATCTTCACAAACCTCGGTCAAGTGTTAGTGCTGAACTACAAGGGGAAGCTCGTGGACTCTCCAAAGTTCTACCAGCTCGATCTAGACAAGGCACACAACGAAACTATCATCAAGGTCTTTGAAAACGGAACAGACTTCAAGGTATTGACTTCCAGAGGCAACGACAACAGCAGCAACGCCCTATACAACTACAACCTGTCCAATCTGGTGTTCAACGACACAGAGAAGGATGCGGATATCAAGATCACTCTCGAAAACACACCAATCTGCGAAAACGTCATCTTGTCAACTTGGTCAACCAACGAAAAGTACTTGACTCTACTGTACAGAGACACAGGAGACAGCAATCACAGACACGTCATGGTTAAGTCCATCTTCGACGACTCAGTGAACAAGGATATCCCGCTAACAACACTCTTGAACTCCTCGGCCTCCTCGGCCACATCCACTGTCACTGCCTCCCTCATGTCCTCCAGCATGCAAAACTCCAAGTTTGTCACTGCCATGGCACTGGACAACTCTGCTACTCAACTCGCACTGGGTTTCGCATCGGGTGTGATCAGCATCGCAAACCTCACAGACATGACCAGCAGATTACTCAAATGGCACATCGACTCAGTACTCTCCCTGAGCTTCTCCCATGACTCCTCCTACCTTCTATCG
>PPOD03000259.1:174873-199455 GCA_003708425.3 Jamesozyma rosinii
TGATTAGCTTTATCAACCCAAGTGCCCTAGTTGAGTTTCTATCCAGCTATCACCAATCGCTGCCGACTATGATTGAAAACTCTCAGCTACCACAGAAAGAAAAGAAAATTATTTTCAAGGATACTTCATTTGATGTCGTAATTGAAAAGTTCATTCAAATTTGGATAATATGTTTCAAAGAGATTTATGATCCAAAATTCAAGAAGATTCATGTATTGGGTTTATCCAGTTTGTTGCGTACAAAAATGCTAGTAATTCTGAATGATTTTGAGACGATCGCTTCACTGTGGATTGAGATGATGGAAGAGATTAATGAAAATAATGGAGGTGATTGTGAGAAATACCATCTAAACGACGTCATCACTGAGCAGACTATGGCATTTTACCCAATAACAAATGAACAGGTTAGATATCATGAACTGTTCAAGAGCAATGATCCAGTTCATAGGATTAGTTTGAAAGACTTTGTAGGACAGATAATGAATTTCTTGAGGGAGTGGATGGGAGACCAAGGTTACAATGAATTTTTGAGTCGCTTAAACCCAGCAATGTTGGAAAATCTGCAATTATTTTTGTCTATTAAGCCACAACAATGATACCACATATTTTGTATTTTACGTATTTACTAAGGTATATGCTCAAGAATTGCATGTATTTCGTAATCAGAATTAAAGTATAAGATATATATTCATGATGTAATGAAAATGAATCTATCATTTTTATAGTAAAAATAAATATTAAATAAATTATTAATTTCGTATGGGTATCTGTATTAATAGTGTGTTTCTGTATAAGATTCGAAGATTCAATGGTTATCCTAGATGCTCGAGTTTTTTCTGCTGAATAGAATCGAAAAATACTTTAATATCGATTCATAGCAAGATATGAATTGTGTTAGATTCTGCACCATTGATATTCTCCTTTTTCTCAATTCATTGATTACAATAAATATCAAGTCATGATTCATATTCCAGACATCAATCCGATTCGATTTATTATTGTTATCTTTAGTGAGAACGCTTATTATAAAATCTAGCGTTATGAATACACCTGTTCTACCGCATCCAGCAGAACAGTGTACCAGCAACGGAATATCATTTGAAGATTTTGTCGATTTGTAATTGAAGCAACCTTTCTGTAGCGTCTTTAGTTCATTTAGGAAATCATTGTTTAACTTCAACTTCGATAAGAAATTGACGGGTGAATGGGTTAAGGAATCTTTAATTCTGAATAGCTTTAACAGTTCAATCATATCGATGTTACAGGAATCCAACCAATTTGAATACTGTAACTGATATATTATGCAATATTGATCTTCATCAATAGTATGACTTTTATGTATCACTTGAAAGATTCTTAGGGTGCAATTGTTTAGGTTGTAAATGTTGTCAATTGTATTAACTAAATTGATTTTGTAATGCTTGTTTGTGGTATTATCATTGTTCCAATAAATATCCCATTTTTTCAAGTGCAATTCATCATCAGAATTCAGTGAAACTATGACTTTGATTTTATTTGAAATCACAACCTTCCAAAAATCATCTATAGTTGTCGGTAGTGGTGCTTGCGTAGCAATGTATTTGTAATTTGGGTTTATCTGTGGTATACTCAAATAGTTCGCATTTATGTAGTCGTTGAATGGCGACAACTTTGTATCCTCTTCAGTATTTGCATTATCCTTGACTGATATTGGTGGGGTTGCGGAGCATGATGATTTTAGTGATGCTATTCTTTTATTGTTATTATTGAAAGCAGTAGGCGATCTCATATGTGCTGTGTTCTCATATTCTGTGCTATTCTGGTCCCTTAATATTGGTGAGGTAATAGCAGACGATTGTGTAGAAGAAGGTGAGTTGCATGCAAAAAGTGAAGAAAGAGAATCCTTTGATTTTGTTCTATCGAATGGGTTTGGATTGCGTTCAGAATTGTCCCCAAGTCCATTATTATAGTATGTCGAAAAGTAGGAAGTGCTTCTTGTATTATCCATATGCGTAACTTGAGAAGGAGTGTGGCTGATATTCGGTGGTAGAAGTGACTGAATAGAAGTGTTACTGTTGCTTAAATTTAAATTCATCTTTGAAATATTTTCATTTGATGATTTACTTTTCACCGATGGAGAATATTGTAACTTGACTCTTGTATGTTCATATGGAAGGATGTTTGAATATCTATTTTTATTGAACGACATGATACCTTGGGAAATTGCATATGTATCCAAAGGTGTCAATAAAATATTGCTGTCACTTTCATCGTTACATTCATACACGTTGTTGTTATCAATATATGATGTGTTGTTTAGGGACACTATGCTAGAATTTGAAGCTTTTGTAGATATATTCAAGTGTGGTAAGGTGGAGCACTTTTTACCATTCTGTGGAGAATTGTTGGAGCTATATGATGTTCCATTCTTAATATGATTCGTTGTGATCTTTGCTTTCTTCGTAATTTTCCTATTGTTATTGATATCATTATTGCTGTTTTTAAGATGATCCGATTTGTTCTCTTTAAATTGTTTCTGTAGATGTGATAGGGAATATATTTTATGATATGAAGAAGATGATTGCAGGTTGGGTGCATTAATGGTATTTTCAGAAGGAGCAACTTGTTTTTGTTCGTTATCCATATTAAGACAATTTGCTAGTCGTTGGACTTCCAATTCTTCCAATAGTTCAAAGTTCTCGTATATCTTTAACAGAATTTTATCAGCATTATCCTTGTTTGAGTAATCTTTTAACCAGTTTGGTAAACGGAGGTTTTCATTATTATTAGCAGACACGGTATCATTGGTAGTGTCACACCCCTCGACATTGCTAGGGATATTAAATTTGAAATATTGTCTTAATGAGTTTGGTGAGTAATGTATAGTATCTCTTTTGATGGAGTTTATGAATGCCCGATTTGATAAATTCTTTGGTATATTAAGTTTTAATTTGTTGTTTTTAAGTTTTAGTTTTGGATTATCAATTCTTTTCATAGACGGTATATCATTAGCTGATTCAGTATTATTAATATTTGAATCAATATTTTCTTTAATATCTTTGCTGGCATTAGAATTGGATCTGTCGCTATCGTTTAACGATAACAGGATCAGTTCAGTGGATGATGATGGTAGAGACGTTACGAATGATTTGAATTTTGAAATAAGTGAATATGTCTGTACTAAGCAGTTGTTGGAATTTGATTGACTGTCAAAAAAGATAAAAATGCTGCAGCTTCTAATTAGATTTATTAGATTAAGTCTTTTTTCATCAGAGAAGGTTAATTGCAGCAAGTTTTCGAATTTGAATTTTGGTCTTTTGATTAGAGTGCTAGGTAACGTTAGATGAAATTTGAATAATTTCTTTGAGGAAGTTGAGGAAGATAACTTCGACTTATTATTGTTAAATAATAAAGTTGAGAGAGATGATTTGGGGGAAGAAACGGTGAATAATGTAGGGATAGCAGATTCACTTGGTGATAAATCAAAGATCAGGACATTATTGTTACTAGCCGGGGTATTGATAGGGGCACTCGTGTTGGTAGAAGAAGAGGAGAGAGATGATGATGGCATTGGTGAGTTTAGAGCCGATGGCACAATAGATACGGATGATGTAGGAATAGAATACTCCTTGATTAACGATGAAACACTAAAACAAAATTTTAAGCCATCTATATGAAACTCATTTGAGTTTAAATCAACAAAATCATTCTGTGTTCTAGTGTTATTATTCGTGTTTTTCATTATAGTATGATTCAACTTTGGAAAGTTTAATTGAAATGGTGGGTTATTACTGTTCATATTGTCATTTATGTTGTGTGAGCCTCGTTGTATATCAGCATAGCCATCCATGGTTGTGCTCTCTTGTGACAGATTTCCCTGTTTAGAAAAGCTGTTGGAATGATGATAAGAATAAAAATATGGAATAGGTTTACTAATATCCTGATTAGCCTCCTTGTATAGATCAAAAATGCAACTTTGTAGGGATAATCCTTAGGTTCCAGCCTGTTTTATCCACAACCTATGTTTGATTATTGAAAGTTACGTTGTGATTCTTGATAGCTCTAGATACCATAAATTTTGATCTGTTTGATCTCCTGGTTTTAAAAAGATCCTTTTTTTATTTTCAACGAGCAAGTATTCTGGATCAAATTCGTGCTATTATATTTATAGAATCGTAAAAATTCATACAAATGAAAATAATTCAAGGATCAAAGAAGATAGAACGAGACACGAAAAAAGAAGGTAATAACTATTTTTATCCAAATGTGTAATAGTCGCTGATATTTGCTCTCGGATACAGCAGTATCGTGACCCAACCCTTATAAGTATCAGCTCAAATCTTGGCTTAGACGTTCCTTTCGTTCATTCAGAGAATACGTAATATCAGATCGATCAATCTTGACTTACATAATAGAATTCCACTTTTCACTATAGAAGGATCTTTTCCGGTTTCGGAATTTTCCGGTTCTAGCCTTTTCCGACCCAATTTGAGTGAAATATCGTCTGGTATCTATGCGTTATGACGTGCATTTATCCGACCTTGTTTCGACTCTCGGTCGCGTCATTTTGGTTTTTTGTAAACAAAAATTGAAGTTTTTCACAAAAATAAACAAATAAAACACGAAAATATATAACGTGCAAGTGAACCTCGAAGTGTATATAAGGTTTCCAGCATTTGCCAATAAGAAGTCTATATAGTGCGATTAATTATCAATATAGACTAGATATCAGGTAAACAATGAACGGTACTAATAATGAGAGTAGTTCAGACGCCAGAAACTTCTTTAAAAGACCAGAGAATGAGGATACACTGCATTTCTTGAAGAGACAGCACCAAGAGCAAATGAAAAGGATGCAGGAGTTGGATAGGAATAACGCCTCCCCACTTAAATCATATCTTCACAAGCAAGATAATAGGAATATCAATTCAGAGTACATTGATTCAAGTCCGTTAAATGGTAAGAATAGTAACATAATTGATGATAAAAAACTTCGACAACAGTTAAGAGGGGAGATACCCTTGCCTTCTTCATCTGCAACGTATAATTCAAGAATCACATCATCATCTTCAAACTTAAATTCAAATGCATATGCTAATATGAATAATAATAAGAGCAATATCAATTACAACCCCTCGGTGATACCACCGTTGGTGTCAGATAATCTCGACCCAATGAATAATAACTTTAATAGGAATGATCTTATTATAAAAAGATTAGCGAATGATGTTGATTTGTTAAAGGATACTGTTTATAAACAGCAGACAGAAATAGAAACGTTGAAGAGCAGTCTAGAATTAGAGCATAGGCAAAACCTAAAGTTATTTGATAAACTGATCCGTTTGGAAAATCAACTACAAGCCTCTGAATTAAACTCAATTAATAGTGGCTCCTCAAGGAGTAATCCACAGAATAATAGACCTTATACATCTTCGACATTATCATCATCTTCAATGTATCCCAACAGCAATTATAACTACAACGGCTTCATAAAACGAGACAACCTTGATCCATATTACGATAATAACTTCAAGGCACATAGCCAATATAGAGATGATAAAGAATACCGTAGTGTGTCGTTACAGAATAAGCCATTTTCTATTGTCGATGATAAGACAATAAATTTGCTCTATTCGAACAAGAATGATTAACTAGTCTTATAAAAAGGTATCATTTAAATTTGTATTTGTACGTGCATTATAATGCTATAAACCTCATCTGAAATTTATATTTGTATATATTGTATTCGTTACTATCACCTTTCAGTGCGTAGATTGAACTTTGTTTGCTGTTTGGTGGCAGGTTTTTGGATCCCCATATATAATTATTTGAGTAGCCAAATATATTCTTATGTTCATCGTATTCAAATTGGCTAGCCTGTTGTATATTCTTATAGTGGCATCCGAATTCGTCATTGATATCCACTGCACAGTACCCTAATCTCGTCCGTAGTATATAATTGCCATATGGTGAATCGATTAATTGATAATTAGCCGGGGTGCCTTTGGTCATCCAATGGCCATTTTTGATTAGAAATCCAATGTTTTCATCATTTTCTGTTTGGTAGAGTCTTATTACACCTCGCTTCCCTGGTTTACCTGGTCTATTTGGTGGTGGGCCTTGACGAGGAGGTGTATATCCCTTTGGATAATATTTAATCCCAACTTCACGACATCTTGAAAACGATTTGTGGGGTAGTTTAGTGACAGAGAGTGGACTAAAATTTTCGTTCAAAAAAGAACCTCTCAAAAGATGATAATACCAAACCTCATTAAGGACATTGTTCCTATCACAGTTGATAAAAACTTCGGTGTCATCGAATTCTTTCTGTAGTGCACTTTCGATATCTTTCTTTGTGTATGTCGCATCGATGTCAGGAACAATGCCATGGCTCTTTAACATTTCAAAGGTGTTTAGTTTTTTGAACAGATTCATTGTTACATTGAAATAATCTATCACAGCACGTCTCTTCCAATGTTTCTCATTTTCGATACTGTTGTTCCATCTTTGATAGCACTCTGGATAAACATTCTTGATGCATGTGCCGTGCTTATTAAACTCGTGTATCCACAGTCCCTCATCTCTCCCGACGACATTACTTTTCCAAAGTAGTCCCAGTTCATTCAGTAAATCTTCTGCATTCTCTTCTTTCAAAAGATGATAGACATCATCAATTTGCATATCCCTCCTACAGAACTGACCATATCCACCATTGCAGTTATCAGGCCATAGTCCATGAACCGTGAAGGAGTCGAGAGGTCCTAATTCCTTTATAACATCAACTTCATTCAAATCTGGCTTTGAAGTGCGGTAGTTCCAGAATTGAGACTGGAGAAATATACCACCAGGGTGTTCAAAGCAACATTGGTCTGGGATTGTTGTTGTATTGGAGCAAGTCAAGGGAAGATCGATTGGACAGTACCCTCCGCTATATTTAGTGTTGGAAAAAATATTCTGATAATTCAGTGTTTGTAAAAAGTGTTGGATTCTCATTCAATAAGTATACTTGTTGTTGGTCTTTCTTAGCTGGGGTTTGTGAATGCAAGAGCGGGTCTGTAATGTATGTATATATATATATCATTTTGTATTTGTGGGGTACCCTTGAAAATCCTTATCATGCATCTCGCATCGAGGTATCGAACTAACGCAATACAGTTGATAAGAGGATTGGTACAGATGTATGATTCTATATACTGTTGTGAATGTGTGTGAAAACAACTTAAACTTCAAGCTAAAGTTTTCTTATCTATTTGTTTAATCATATATATAAGGTAGTGATACCATTCCGACATTATCTTCAAGAAACAAGTCAATGTCACCAAAGATTGCAAAAAAGTGTATATATCTTGGGGGAATTGTGTATGTTCGTAGTCTTGCCAAAGAAATGGAGATAGACATGTAGTAATAGATCAGTTGGGATGGTTTATAAGCACAGTTCAGGATACCAGAGCTCGACTAGTGTTTTTTTTACAGTAACAGAACAGTGATGGCATATAATGTAGTAGCTGGGTTGGCTGTGATGTTATAAATGTTACTGGTAGAAATGATGTGTAATTCAGTGAAAGATATGGTTTCACATTCCACAAGTATCAAATGCCAGTTTGTAAAATTTGTGGAGTTGAACTCATCCTTTGGTAGTATGTATGTATTCTAAACTTTCAGTTAACTTGTATTGAAACTATATTTGGTCGTACATGTGCTAAACAGGTATAACCGTGAAAGTATCCCATCGATTTTTCTACTATAGCTGTACTCAAGGAGGGGTAAACAATTGAGATGATTCGTGATGTATGTTATATGCGTCTAGGAATGATCTGGATTAAGCGCTGATTTATGACGACGTGCGATGCTCATAGAGCATGGAATAAGCCATAGTCAAAATCAATTTCTGTCAGTAAGCTGGGATGGCATTGTTAAGTACATTAAAGCATTCCCTGTAGCTGTGTCTTCAATCATTGACTGAAACCAGTCTAGGAGGCTAATAAAATCAGGAAAAGTGAATTGTTCGAGACCGGTGCAGGTAGGGTATTTTTTTGGGAAACTTGTATCTCATCGACTATATCCCGATGTGTACACCATTGTAAGCACCTCCTGGGAGTGTAATTCAAGAGTTTCAGTGTTTCAGAATCATACATACATATTCTACTTTTAAAAGCTATTTTGTCAAGAATTAGCAGCGCCGTGGCGCAGTGGAAGCGCGCAGGGCTCATAACCCTGATGTCCTCGGATCGAAACCGAGCGGCGCTAAGTCTTATTTTTTAATTTTTTTTGCTTTTTACAACTTAAATTTTTCGCAACTCTGGTGAAATATTCCACTGGAAAAAAAAAGAGCTCTTAGTATCTGTATCCATTCTTCTCAGCGTGCATATTTTTTCCAAATTTTCATCCTTCTCGGTTATAATAACCAACTACTACATCCGGTTAGTCATTCTATATGACTATCTTCAATGATTAGATAAAAACAGCTTGTAAGCACATAACACATATGTATATGATTAGATCTCTTGTATATAGTGAAAAGATCACATCTTGTGTAGTCTCAAGTGTGAAGTGTATTTTCTGAACAAGAATTGTAAACCGTTTGTGATTGAGAAGCAGCACATCGCAGAATGGTGTTGGAGATATCAAGAAACGAGCGAGACGAAACCACATCGCCGATGAGAAAGAGGGACATTACTGTGAGGAACATTGACATATTGAAGTACTTGTTGAGTACTCTGTCTGGTAAGGATAAGATAGCGAAGGTCGTGAAATGTGTACTTGACCTGGTGAGGAAGCTTGCGGTGTCGTTCGCTGGATGCAAGAGGGTTGTGGGTGGACGAAACATGGCGATTCTCGGAAGAGTCGCCAGCCAGCTGAGTCTATTCCGGTATATATTACGGTTTGGGTCGTCACCGTTCGGTGTATCCCAGCTTGTGCACAAACTAGCCGATGTCTGTGTTGCTGGTGGGGGTTACAAAAGCCGGGTGTTGTTCCGTGACGCATTGCTGCAGCAGGTGGTGGATGTGTACTGTATGATCCCTGACGAGTTGGATCTACTGTACCAGCTGGGAGTATACGAGAACAAGTCCGTCTACAGTGCTGTGTGCAAGCAGGAGTCAATCTCGTGGGAGTGCAGTATCATCCTGGGCCTGCGGGACAACTGGCGGAAACTGCAGAAGTACAAGGAGGAACCAGCGACGAAACGAGACACGAACGAAATGTTTCTGGTGAGACTTGACCTTGCACGTCTGACACTGGACCTAATGGCGAACTCGATGGATCTGTTGGGGATCGATCTGCCATTGATGAAGGCCGTTACAGGAGGCACCTCGCTGGTTTACACAATTTTGTCGCTGATGTCCGGTTCCGCGAACCTGGCAAAACTATGGCTGACCACAAGGGAGCAGGTGCAGCTGGGCCATCTTTCCCTGTGAAGAATGGGTGGGTGCCCTCGAAACGCACGTAGATAGGATAGATATATAAATACGTAGATACAAGCTGGGGAAAGAGGTTGGACCTGTCGAGTATACAAAAGCAACAAAACAAAAACAAAACAACATAGAACAACGATGGCGCGCACAAATGTGATAATACCATACAAGAACCAGCTTGAACTGGACGACACACTGCCATTGTGGCACGACCTTGCCACTAAGCACGAGGTCAACTTCATCAAGTACAAGATCACCGACTCGCAGGGGTTTGTCCAGGCATTGCACTCCGAAGAGGTGCACTGCATCTGGATCACCGAGGACTTCTTCACGTTCCTCGGGGGACCCACTCCGTACTGGGACGACTTCCCTGCTACGCTGCGGGCGATCGTGGTGCCCTGGGTCGGATGCGACTTCATCGACGGTGCGCGGCTGCGGGCGGAGAAGGGCGTGGTGCTGTGCAACGTCGGGCCGAGTGCGGCCAGCAACGTGAGCGACCTGGCGGTGCACCTGACGCTGAGCTGTTTCCGGATGACGACGTTCTGGGAGCACTGCTTCAAGTTTGTGCAGGTCGGTGACGTCGACGGGTGCAAGTCGTATCTGGGCAGCGGGCTGCATGACGTCGGGGCCCTGGGGTTCACGTGTCGCGATGACGTGACGGGCAAGGAGGTCAGCGAGGGGAAGATGCTGTTCCCACGGCAGCGCACCGTGTCGGCGGCTAATCCTGGCACCGGTGGTGCCCTCACCGAGTCAATGAACGCGGAGCCAATCAACATTGTGCACAACTACAATGTGGGCGGCAAGCACGTTGATTCGCCGACGGGGAAGCGGGTGCTGATCCTCGGGTTCGGGGCCATTGGGCAGATGATTGGCAGGAAGCTGCGGTTCGGCTTCGACATGGAGGTCGAGTACTACAAGCGGTCGGGGCCTGTGCCGCGGGAGGTGTTGGGGTACGATGCGCTGTTCCACGGGTCCCTAGAGGAGGCCGCAACGTGGCAGCGGGCGGATCTTGTGGTGCTGTCGCTGCCGGGCAACGACGAGAGCAACAACGTGATCAACGCGACCACGCTGGCGATGTGCAAGGACGGTGTGCGGATCGTCAACGTCGGGCGTGGCTCCTGTATCAACGAGGACGACCTGCTAGAGGCTCTGGACTCCGGGAAGGTCAACAGCTGTGGCCTGGACGTGTACAAGAACGAGGAGACCCGCATCCGCAGGGAGTTCCTGGAGAGGTGGGACGTCACGGCGCTGCCCCACATCGGGAGCGCGGTCCACGATATCATGGTCCTGGAGACAAAAGTAACACTGCAGAATATCGAAAGCGTGTTTGTGAAGGGTGAAGGTGGTGTCTATCCTGTCAACTGAGCAGCACTCATGAAAAAGTAGTCCTTTGCAGTGTATTGTTTTTATCATAAGTGTATATAAGTATTTATATATATATATAGTGGTGGATGGTATTGATACATATGTATTACATATATTGTAACTTGTCGGGAAAAAGGGGCGGAGGCGGTGGTAGTTCTTGGCCTACACCCATTCGGCCTCGACCTGGGCCTTCTGGAACGTGTAGTCCTTGCGGTTGATGGTGACCACGCCGTCCTTTAGGGAACACTTCCATCTGGCCTTGGTCCTGGTGACCTTTTCGTATAAGCAAAGCATCAGGTTTTCGTCCGGGCCGTCGTCCTCGCCCTCGGAGATCAGGTAGTCGTCGTCCGAGTCGTCCAGCTCCGAGCCGACCTCGTCCGTGTCCAGCAGGGCACTTCTCTTGGCCTTCTTCTCCTGTAATCGCACCTGGTCGGCTATCTTGCCGTTCGGATCGCTAATCTCCAGCTCTATAGTCTTCTGTGTCTGTGTCTGTGTCTGTGTCTGTGTTTCTACTTGTGCTTGTGTTTCCACTTGTGTATCCTCTATCGTATTTGCGCCTTCGCTTTCTTTGTACATCGATTGTCCGTCATTATTCGTTATGTTTGTATCCAGGTCGTGTATCTGCTCGCCTCCCTCTGTCTTTATTCCCGTGGTACTGTCCTGTGTGTTGGTCTGTATTTCCAAGCCAGGCAAAACCAGTCCTTGTTCTGCGTCTGTGATCTCTTCTTTGATGGTCAGCTGTTCTCCATCGGGACCCATTGCCGTGGCTACGAGTGCCGGCTTCATCTCAAGGCTGTTGTCCCAGTTGAACTTTGTCACTTTCGTTTCCGACAGTTTCAGCTGCCAGTTCCGCTTCAGGTCCTGCAGCGTCTGCTCATCGATCCCTGCGTTTTCAAAGTCCTCTCTTACCTCATTGATGACAGACTCCACTATCAGTTCGTAAACCCTACTTGCTTCAGAATTCGACATCTTCAATTGGTAGTTATATCTGTGTGATTGTGTGTGTATGTGTGTGTGTATTAGTCTGTAGCACCAATCTCGTACTTCCCCAGAATGAATATATGCTGTCTCTGTATACTCTATACGTTTTAAGGGTGTTTCATTTCACTCTCGTTCCACGTCTGGACCAGCATGCCCACACATACACATGCACATACACATACACATACACATGCACACACACATACAAACTGACTTACCACATTGTTGGCCCTTGGGCCGTCAAAAAATTTTCACGCTTTTTTTTCTTGTCTGCTTCCTTTTGTTTTGTTTCCCAGGCGCGCACGCGAGCAACCCGCCCGCAACACACCGCCTGGTGAAGTATGTTGGGATGTATGTGTGTGTGTGTGTGTGGCCGGGTTATTCCCACCCGTGTGTGTTTGTTTTTTTCCCGTCGCTGATGACACGCGTGCTGCCTCGCCCGCTAAACGCATAATTCCCGCTAAACGCATAATCCGGTACGGGCGGGGCGTATGCGTTTAGCGGGAAACTCATAGATTATGCGTTTAAGCGACTCCGAGACAAGCAACCAGAACAGCGCAGCACAACACAACACAACACAACACACGCCCAGCGGACCCGTGGACCCGCGGAAATGGCGTGCTGCATGGGCCTCCCGTAGGTGACTCGGCCTGCACCCGCACCCTCACCCGCCACTGCAGCAACCCGCACCGCCCACCGTCCACCGTCCACCGCCCACCGTCGGCTGAATGTTAATCTTAATCATGGCCACAATCTGAGAAGGAAAAAAAAAATATGAAAAAAGAAAAAGAAACACCAGAGGAGAGCCCAGAAATAAAAAAAGAAACACCGTTCTGCATGCGGTATTATGGGATGCCTCTTCGCTTCCAGCGCCGGGTGTTGCTTTTTTGGCTTCCTTTATTTTCGAGAAAAAGGTTTTTGCTTAGCTGATGATGCCCATTGCCCTAGCGATATCAGTGTATGCTGTTTGTTTCCCATCTACCTCGCTTGATTTCTTTTTTTTTTTTTTCCTTCGTATAGTTGCAGCTATCTGAAACAATTCCTCTTCCATCCAACATGTATAAAAGGTAGTTGTTTTTGTCTGGATCATCTGGAGTTTGTGCTTCTCATTTCAGTCCCCTTTTCTATATTTATATACTTCTTTTCTTTTGTTCATACTAAAAGACCAAGCAATTAAATTTGAAAGATCCATTCATTCTATTTAATTTCATTCAAGCAACACCCATCGTCATCTCGAACAACTAAGAAAACATGTCTGAAGTTCAATTAGGTCGCTACTTATTCGAAAGATTAAAGCAAGTCAACGTCAACACCATCTTCGGTTTACCAGGTGACTTCAACTTGGTCTTGTTAGACAAGATCTACGAAGTCCCAGGTATGAGATGGGCTGGTAACGCCAACGAACTGAACGCTGCTTACGCTGCTGACGGTTACGCCAGATTAAAGGGTATGTCTTGTTTGATCACCACCTTCGGTGTCGGTGAACTATCTGCCTTAAACGGTATTGCCGGTTCCTACGCTGAACACGTTGGTGTCCTTCACGTCGTCGGTGTCCCATCCACCAACTCCCAAGCCAAGGGTCTATTGTTGCACCACACCCTAGGTAACGGTGACTTCGATGCTTTCCACAGAATGTCCAAGGAAATCTCCCAAACCACTGCCATGATCAACGACATCAACACCGCCGCTGCTGAAATTGACAGATGTATCAGAGCCACCTACGTCAACCAAAGACCAGTCTACCTAGGTCTACCAGCCAACATGGTCGAACTAACCGTCCCAGCCAAGCTTTTGGAAACCCCAATTGACTTATCCTTGAAGCCAAACGACAAGGAAGCTGAAGACGAAGTCGTCGAAATCATCCTAGACTTAGTCAAGAAGGCCAAGAACCCAATCATCATCTCCGATGCTTGTGCCTCCAGACACAACGTCAAGGCTGAAACCCAAAAGCTAATTGACGAATCCCAATTCCCATGTTTCATCACCCCAATGGGTAAGGGCTCCATCGACGAAAACCACGCCAGATACGGTGGTATGTACGTCGGTACCCTTTCTTCCCCAGCTGTTAAGGAATCCGTCGAATCCGCCGACTTGATCCTTTCCGTCGGTGCTTTGTTATCCGATTTCAACACTGGTTCTTTCTCTTACTCCTACAGCACCAAGAACATGGTTGAATTCCACTCTGACCACATCAAGATCAGATCCGCCACCTACCAAGGTGTCCAAATGAAGTTTGTCCTAGACAGATTAATCAAGGAAATCTCCACCGCTGCCAAGGACTACAAGCCAGTCGCTGTCCCAGCTAAGCCAACTGCTAACGCTGCTCTAGCTCCAGAAACTCCATTGAAGCAAGAATGGATGTGGAAGGAATTAGGTACCTTCCTAAAGGGTGGTGACACCGTCATCACTGAAACCGGTACCTCCGCTTTCGGTATTAACGGTACCACCTTCCCAAACAACTGTGTTGGTATTTCCCAAGTTCTATGGGGTTCCATCGGTTTCACCGGTGGTTGTGTCTTAGGTGCTGCTTTCGCCGCTGAAGAAATTGACCCATCCAAGAGAACCATCCTATTCATCGGTGACGGTTCCCTACAATTGACCGTTCAAGAATTCTCCACCGTCCTAAGATGGAACTTGAAGCCATACTTGTTTATCCTAAACAACAACGGTTACACCATTGAAAAGTTGATCCACGGTCCAACCGCTCAATACAACGAAATTCAACCATGGAAGCACCAAGAACTTCTACACACTTTCGGTGCTGAAGAAGGTCAATACGAAAACCACACTGTTGCCACCGTTGGTGAATTACAAACCTTATTCAAATGTCCAAAGTTCAACGACAACTCCAAGTGCAGATTAATTGAAGTCATGCTACCTGTCATGGACGCTCCATCCAACTTGATCGCCCAAGGTAAGTTGACTGAAGCTATCAACGCCCAACAATAAGCGTGTTGAATCATAATATAATACATTGATGTCTCTTTTGTTGAGCGGTGACTCTCACTGCCTTCGTTTTATATAGAATTTTATAAAGAAATAGATCAATCATATATAATTGTCATAATGAATACATTTTCGAATATTTAATTTACTTGTTTGTTCTTTTTGTTGATGCATGTTTGGGATGAAGAGGCTTCCTTAACCATTATATACTGATAAAGCTTATTGAATTATTCCGATGTCTTCTCTTTCTGTTCTGTATAAGAAGTGAAGACAGATTATTTATGTGTTATGTAGCATGCTCTTGAATTCCATACTGTGATATGTTGAATACAGTGATTTACCTATTTTTCATTACTTTGTATTTTTTGGAAATATATATTATCGTTTTGTTTTGCAGATGATCATTTTCATCAGTTGAGCCACATTCTTCCTTTATTTCATAAACAAAAAAATAAAAATACTGAAATCTCCGATTGGTAAATTCTGAATATATACTTAAATGCACTCTTCCCTTAATCAATATAAATAAATCATACAACCACAACAACCTATACCCACACACACATGCCAAACTACAAACCAATATTTACTCGAATTTTAACCACCTTCCAACCGAAATCCCCAATCCCCAAACAGGCCCTGGCCACCATCCCAACGGCTGACCTCCTCGAGCGTCTCAACTTCTTCAAAAAGACCCAAAGTGGTCTCTTCCACTATCTTCCCGCAGGTCTTCGATCCCTGGACAAACTGAACAATATAATCCACAAGAACTTCCAGTCCAGACTTCAGGCACCTCTCGTTTCGTTGAGCTCCTTGTCCCCAGCATCCCTATGGCAAAGCACAGACCGGTGGAACAACACAGAACTGTTCAAATTGAAGGACAATAAAGATGCATCCTACTGCCTCATTGCGACTTGCGAAGAAGATATCACAGAACTAATGAGGGACTACGTCACCAGCTACAAGGATATGCCTGTCGTCGTATACCAGATAGGCCGCAAGTACAGGGACGAAAAGCGTCCAAGGGGCGGCATGTTGCGTGGTAGGGAATTCGTCATGATGGATGCATACTCATTTGCCAGCTCTGCAGAAGAAGCAAAGAAAATATTCGACAATGTCAATGAAACATTCAACGTGATATTCAAAGAATTAAAAGTACCCTTTGTCAGAGCATGGGCAGACAACGGGGCCATCGGTGGGGATGTCAGTATCGAGTATCATTTAACACACGAATCTGGGGAAGATACGCTATTGAGCTGCCAAAATGAAAAGTGCAGAAACGTAGCCACCTCGGAGAAGGCCGAGTCTATGCCAAAAGTGGAAGGACAAGAAAATGGCGATGTAAGAGTGAAATACGCTCTAAGCAAGGATCACAGTACTCTGGTCTGCTACTATTTCCCTCAAAACAGACAGTTGAATTGGAGCCTGGCGCTTCAGGCAATGGATAGCGATATTGATTCAAGCCTGAGAGAGTTGACTAATGCGAAAATCATCGAGATCTTCCAAAACGAAAATGAAGATATGATGCTGGCAAGCACTGTGAGGGTGATGGACTGCCGTATCAATTCACGTTCAAACTTCCCTGACTTTCCATTGAAAAGCTATCTGAAAAATAACTTTGGACAAATAGACGGTGTTTCATTAGTCAATGCTATCGAAGATGAGATTTGTGGGACATGCAATGAAGGTATTCTAAAAAGTTATAAATGTATTGAGGTAGGACATACGTTCAATCTAGGAACAAAGTATACAATGCCATTGAACCTCAAGTTCACCAATCGTGATAATAGCCCAAACTCTCTAGTCCAGATGGGTTGCTACGGTATTGGTGTAAGCAGGATCATTGCTGCAATTGCCGAGGTCTCGAGGGACCAGCATGGTCTTAGATGGCCAAGCACCATTGCCCCATACTTGGTGTCTGTGTGTTCACCACCTGGTGATAAAAACAAAGAACATTTTGAAAAGGTCAAGGCTACTCTTTCACAAAACCCAAAATTAGACAATGAGATAATGGACTCATTTCATGAAAATCTAGGTTTCGGATCGAGAATCGCGATATCTCATTCAACGGGTATCCCGCTATGCATAATCATCGGCTCCAAGACATGGCCAAGAGTAGAGATCGAAGTCAGAGGAATCAGATGGAACCATATCCCTTCTTCCTCCTCCCAACCTCAACCATCTGAGTGGAAAAAGGTTTATTCAGATTTAAAAGATAAATACGAATGGGAGGTTGTCGAAAATGGCAGTAACGGCGATGTTAAAGGGCCAATAATAGAAAAACACATCGTCTCGTTAACATACCTGAACGAAGTGATCGACATCCTGCTAAAAGATATATAGACACGTGTATATAACACCACTAATGCCCACTATGGCACTTGTAATTAGAAAAATCATCCACTACTTCTTATGTACTTGTTTGGAACGGGCCGTTACAATTAGAGCCGTTGCGCGTCATCCGCCTGTTTGGTGTTTTCTTAAGCGGTGAATTTTTACAGGAACAAACAACCGAAGAATTTAGAAACAATCTAATGAAATGTTTCTAAACGTGTATCACTTGATCTACCAACGTTAATCAACACATACACAACTCTGTCTGCAGACTAAATACTCTGTTTTAACATACACATAACAATATATTATAATATTATTCAATTACAGCACCAATCAATTATATTTTACCCTATAATTACGCGTGTTTGAATTCTTCATAGTAATTGAAAGCAACAAGAAAAACAACAAAGGGTCCAGAAAATAAGCTTCGACTGACACAACTGAGCAAGGATATTTCTCTGACAGACAGACTTGAATCCCTATCCTTAAGTTCACTGTACTATAATAACATTATCCTAACGGAATATTTGTCCAAGAGTTGTTAGTTTCCTTTCAAATCTGTCAAACGTTCCATTACAAAAGAAACGCATAAATGAGTGCTAAGATTGGTGGTAAAGCTACCTTAGACCTCCTAGCACAGTATGATGATTATATTCTAGAAAAAGATAAAGCAATAGACGATATAGAGAAGAAGTCTAATCTGCACGATAACAGACAAACGTATGATGAGTTGCTCAAAGAAAATGTAAAGCTTAAGTTACAACTGAATGAAAATGAGGCAGAGATAGCAAGTCTAAAAAAAGTTATAGACTTAATGCAAAACAATAGGACAACACCGCTTGAACTCATATTGAATCAAGTCCATTCGAACCCTGCAGACTCAGAAACTGCTTTAGAAGACGTAGTCTTACCTCCTCGATCATTGGAAAGAAAAAATTACAAAAAGGACGTAAGCCAGTCTGGCACGACAACTCCTAAGTCGACAGCAGAATCAACAGAACCAAACTCAACAGAAAAAAGATTACACCTAACAAATGAACCAGATAATTTCGTTGCTAATGAAACTGATAACGATAACAATAATTCCAGTAGTATAGACCGCAATCTAACCAATGAAAACAACGAAAACAATGGTGAAAACCAAAATCCTGTCCTTACAGATATCGTTCCAGATAACAATGTGAACAGGACCAACAGTTCAATTTCCAGGAATCCATATTTACAAACACAAGCTTCTTCATTGACGAGCCCTTCAACAAAGCCAGATCCTTTAGCTAGCCCTGCAGCATCAATTACATATACCACTTCAAGAATAACAATCAAATCGCCTAATAAATCTCTCCGCTCTCCATTACAAGAGCAAATGTGTTCTCCATTACAAGAGCGGATGCGTTCTCCTCAAAACCCAAACAGAATGACATCTGTTGTCAACAGCCACCTGCGTTCTCCTTTAAAGAAAAATTTCCAGAACCAAGATGTTGATATATTTAGTGATTCTCCTCAATATTCTAAAATCGATAGCGACCTTGAAGACGACGACGATGACCTCGAAGATGACGACGCCGAATCAGACCTGAATGAAAGTCTTCATAACAACGATGAATTCCCAATGAGCCCACTACCTATTAAAACTCATAACATGGATTTTTCTCCGGGCTCAAAAGAAAACTTAAATAACTTCTCTAATTTACTAGAGAGCTCATTTGGAAAGCATGATGAGTCTTCACCATTAGGTCTTGAACCTCCAATTTCATCCAAAAAACCATCAACAAACACCAACAACGCCAATCCACTACAACCACCGTCATTTGCCTCTTCACATATATCAGCAGATTCAACGTCACCTGCAACTACACATTTAGGATCACCAGTAATTGTGCGCAGGGATGTAAGTAATAGTAAAAAACAAAGTGAGGATAGATTCGAAATAGATGATTCTGAAAGGAAGACAATTCTTTCAGCACAAAGTGTACCTCTCAACACTGAAAGTTCGAATGATTCGAATCTAGGAAAAAAGGAATCAATTGATAGTGTGTCTCAAAGATCTGCTTCTTCTACCATTCCCTACACGAACAATAATCCAAACCACACTACAACCTCTATTAATTCAGGTGGGGTACAAAAAAGTACATTGACAGTAAATAACAATAACAGAAGGATACGTGCAGGCAGCACAAGCACCACAAAATCGTCAGTAGCGAGTGTTATGAATTCAGATATACCATTATTTGTTCAACCTAATGATTTTGGTACCATACGGATGGACATAGTGAGTACAGTATACAATGACATACACATGAATACCGATGACCAGCTAATCTTATTTAGTGTTATCGATAGAAATTCAACGAAGGAGATGTTCAAATTTTCAAAACACTTTCAAAAGATTAAAGAATTGGACGTCTACTTGAAGTCACACGTTTCATCGTTGTCTTTACCGGCATTACCAGACAAAGTCTTATTCCATAGCTTAGTACCTGTGAAAGTCGACCTAAGAAGGGAGATGCTGCATAATTATTTCCAAAGCATCTTCAACGTGCCGGAATTCCCAAGCAATGTCTCATTAAAGATTGCACAGTTTTTAAGCACGGACACTGTGATGAATCCATTCTTGTCCGATGACACTATTAAGGAAGGATCCCTATTAATGAGAAGACCAAAAAAAGCACTAAGCAGCAATACTTCTTGGAAAATCAGATATGGTATCTTAAATGGCGACTTCTTACAATTACTAGACGCTGGCGATATGTCAGAAACAATTAGGCTAAGGCAATCTACTATTGAAATTCTACCAAACCTACCTGAAGATAGATACGGGACGAAGAACGGGTTTTTATTAACCGAACACAGAAAGAGTGGGCTTTCTTCATCTGCAAAGTATTACCTTTGTGCTGAGACGGCGAAGGAAAGAGAATTGTGGATCTCTGCTATTAGTACACTTGTTGAAAATTCAACAATTTCACATTCATCTCCAAGTACACTGAACACAAGCACTATGAGTGGTGACAATAGCGAACTTGGATTTGAACATAATGAAAACATATATGTTACCGATTTAACACGATCCGACTCACCATCACAACATACTGCACAAAACAGTACACATGCTTATAATAATAGCAGTACTACTGCAGGTACAAGCATTCTATCTTCACCATACGACCAATTTGAGAATACGAACAGTAGTGCAGTCACTTCACAAGATGATGAGAAGGAAATTAGGAGAAACAAGATGAGAAGTTTGTTTCCATTCAAGAAATTTACTACAATGACGAGTAATACATTACATCCAGGTGGTGCCATGCATAATGAAAATAACAACGCGGATATGAATGACCTAAACAGAATACTCTCTGAAGAAACGGATAGTCATAGCAGCAATATATTGACTGAATTTATATCGTCTTCACCTAAGCTAACAAAGGCATCTTCCTCAATGCAGTTGACAGCAGTTTTTGGTTCCTCCATTGAAAAATGTTTACAATTAAGCTCGCATGCGTACCAAGGTGTCTATGAAATACCAAGTGTGGTCTACAGATCCTTAGAATATCTTTATAAGAATCATGCTATCCAAGAGGAGGGTATCTTTAGGTTAAGTGGGTCAAGTACTGCGATCAAGAACCTACAAGATGAATTTGATAGGAATTATGACATCGATTTGTGTAATTATGACACAAATGACGATCATTCAACAAATTTGATTGGTGTCAACACAGTAAGTGGATTATTGAAGTTGTATTTGAGAAAGTTGCCACACATAATCGTAGGGGATGAACAGTTCCGGATATTTAAGAATATCACTGACGACCACCACGATGATCCAGCTTCGATTGCAATAGAATTCAGAGAATTAATTAAAAATAAGAGAGTACCTCATCCAAATGTTTCACTAATGTTTTCACTATTTGAACTGTTGAAAAGAATCAACGATAATAGTAAATATAATAAGATGAACCTAAGAAACTTATGCATTGTGTTTTCTCCTACGCTGAACATTCCTATCACCATGCTGCAACCATTCATAGTTGATTTTAATTGTATTTTTAAAGGAGAAGATCCCATCAGCAATGAAAAGAGGGAGCATTTAGACATTCATATTCCACAAGTTTGAGATGACATTTCCTGGCACCCCTCTACACACACATATATATATATACGGGTATGTACCTCTCTTACATAATCTAATGAGAAATACAAATTGTATTATTATTATTTTTGTCACGGCAGCTTCTTGTCAAAACTGGCATTAGTTTAGACTAGGAGGAAATGTTGATATACTAAATTCACTGTCGAGTTTAGCCGTGCTACAAATAATAAATTTCGTGTTTGGGACGTATGAACACGTCCATTCTTATTTACGTTAGATCATATGGGTATTAGAGTATGTCTCTTTTATACAATTACATATATATCTATGCTTTTTATAAACAAAAGGGCAACCCAGCGTTGCATCTGTGACATCACCACTTCCTACCGCTTCTGGTTGAATGTTTGATAGTTGATATATGCGAAACCATGGAAATATCACTATCATCATAGACATGACTATTTGTGCTTGCTTGGCGACTCTTCCTTAAATGCTGAGTGGTTGTATTTGACGGAATCTTATACATCCCGTTGCTTTGTAGGCGACGTTGTTGGGAATGTGCATGCTTATCTTGTTTGGCATCGACAAGATCGTCATTTGTTTCTATTATTTCTAATGTTTCCAAATGTCTTGATATATCATCGATAGTAATATCCTCGACAGTTCTATTAAATGTTTTGTTTAGTTCCTCATCGTAGACGTAATCGTCATCCTCGTTCTCGTCGTCGCTTGACAGATTCATTTGCACAAATGGAACGTTGTTTTGCTTTGCCTTTTGCTTTATCTTTTCTTTCTCCCTTCTAGACTGCTTTTTATCCTGCTCGGTCTGGTTGGTTTCGTGTTCACGAGCATATGCTCTTGTGACTCTCTGCGATATTGTTGAACCCAATTCGTAATTCTTTTGGTTCTTTGGGTCCAGTGCGCTCATAGTTGTGTTAATCAAGTCTGGATTAATGCCGTTGGCTAGCATCATTCTCTCCTTAGTTTTGAAAATGACATCTTCGAATTCAGGTACCATGGACCTTCCCAACCTGATGACTTCCTCTGCCCATACCCTGATAACGTCACCGGATCTCTTCGTCTTGTATGGCTTCCAATTCGGTTTACATCCACGACTAATCTCCTTAACAACCTGCTCGGAACCCCATTCTTTGATCCAGTCCTGGTTTTGCAGTCCGATTAAATGGGCAAATACACCGGAACAAATTGCCTTATCTGAGTACCCACCTTCCATGAGAGAGAGGACTTTCCCGTCACAATGCATCTGTGCTAGTTTCAAAGCATCCTTTGTAAATAGGGTGTAGAATTCAGTTGGGACGTTGACGTTATGTCTCTGCATTGTTGTTTGTTCAAACTCAGAGGCGTCAAATCCTGCACTGATGAGTACCAGACCTTTAAATGGCTTTCTGTATTTCTTCTGATGCTGAGGATTGTGTTCTGCTGCTTCTGCTTCCTCTTCTTCTTGCTGTTGCTCCATTTCCCATTTGGCATTCTTGAAAAATTCGTCTGCCTTGGCAAACAGTGTTCTGTACTTTGAACGGTACAGTTTCATAAACTCTTCTTCGGTGGACCAGTTAGACAGGTGGATATTCCAGATGTTAAGATCATGCGAATTCATGATGCAGGTAGATGCGTTCTTGATTGATTCTTTAGTGGCGAAACTGGTTTCTGTTGGGAACGAGTTAATATCATGCGTAGAGAAGTAACCCACCTTTGGTAAACGAGCTTCCCGCTTTCCAAAATCATTATAAATGTTGTCGTGCGTTTCCTCCTCTTTCTCCTCGCCGTCTGGCTTAAATCCTGCACGCTTCCAGCAGATATCCTGTGTGCCGTCACCATGATGTAGATCAAAGTCGAGCACAGCAACATGTGTTACGTCGTACATGTCGGCAGCATACTGGATTGAAACCTGGACGTTATTTAGGAGGCAAAACCCAGATGGCCCTGTGACGTGGCAGTGGTGGCCAGGTGGTCGTATGACAACAAAAGCCCTATTGCTGATATGATCCGGTGAAGGACCCTGAAAGATGGAGTCCACCCCAGTTTCGATTGCTCCAAGAGAGCCTCTTAAAGCGAGGAGAGTTTTAGAGCTCAGGTAGATGTCACCTGCATTCCACTTATCGGGAATTTCAATTTCACCGTTGGACAGTTTCAGATCAGCCTCCTTGCAGAGCCTCACCAAGTCGTGGGGCCACCTCGAACCGTGCACTTTTGTAACATGAGGTGATGAAAGAGAACCAAGTCTCTTGTGAGATGATTTCAGTGTGAAAAGAGCAGGATACATTGTTATAGCCGCAGAGATCCCTAGGGATGCTGCCAACAGTCTCTCAGGTCTTTCCACTATCGTCTTCCTGTATGTCTTCGAGACCCAATCTCTAGGAAACACATGCTGCAGAGAATATGGTGAAAGGATGACTATTGCCTTCGCAGATTCAGGGATCTGAGAGGCTGCTCTTGCGGCAGAGATTACGTTTGGGTTGTTTTCTACAAACTTCTGAAATTGCAGATAGAAGTTCTCTAACGGATCCTGTATATCTGACATAGTGACTAGAAACAGGCCTTCCAGGAGTAGAGTGTTGTGATTTGCGGATCTTCTAGTACAACATAATCATTCAAGAAACACAACAACAATATACAGAAAGGGATAAAGAAGTGACAAGTTATTTATATCAACTGGGGCTCTCTGGTTGTTGACATGCCAGATCCTGTCGTGTCCTCGAAACGAAACGAAACGTAAACAAAACATGGAAATCGCGGCAGTCAAGCCCTAACTTTCCTCGGCAAGCCCTGCCCCGCCAATATCGGAGCGACGTCCGTTCGTGAAAAATTTTGGGCCTGTGATTCCGTAAGCGACTCTGGAAGAAGGGCACTGGGCAAACAGGAGGGCGTGTGTTGCTGGCGATGGTGATGGGCCCATTGGTATATTGGACTGACATGGTGTTGCTGTTTAAGATGAGGTTGCTGAGAGTAGGAAGTATAAAGGGCGACAACTGTTTGCATACTTCCTCACCCGAACCCCAAGTGTTTGCAGAATTGAAACGACCAGACGTATAATGCCATCCCCATACAGCCAACTAGTAGAAAACTTGACGGACCAAGCCATTCTTAGGGACTTCCCAGAGGTCATCCCTCTGCAGGAGAGACCAAATTCTAAATCAAGCGAGGTTTCCACGCTGTCTCAACAGGACAAAATTGCCTTTACCGGCCATGACGAGGAACAAATTAAGCTGATGAATGAAAACTGTATAGTGATTGATTGGAACGACAATGTTGTCGGCAGTGCCACCAAGAAACTGTGTCACTTGATGACCAACATCGAAAAGGGTTTGCTGCACAGAGCATTCTCATGCTTCATCTTCAACGACAAAAATGAACTACTACTGCAACAGCGTGCAAAGGAAAAGATCACCTTCCCATTGTTGTGGACAAACACATGCTGTTCCCACCCGCTATCAATCGATGACGAAATTGGCT
>PPOD03000259.1:199475-211646 GCA_003708425.3 Jamesozyma rosinii
TAAATGAACTACTACTGCAACAGCGTGCAAAGGAAAAGATCACCTTCCCATTGTTGTGGACAAACACATGCTGTTCCCACCCGCTATCAATCGATGACGAAATTGGCTCTGCCACCTCATTTGATTTAAAGGAAAACATCGCAGGGACCAAGAATGCTTGTGTGAGAAAACTGGAACACGAACTGGGTATCCCACAAGACGAGACCCTGAAACTGGGCAAGTTCCACTTCTTGAATAGAATCCATTACATGGCTCCATGCAACGATCCAGAACAAATCTGGGGTGAGCACGAAATCGACTACATCTTCATCTATAAAGTGACCAAGGGCGAGAATCTGACCGTCCAACCGAACTTGAACGAAGTCGAGGACTTCAAATGGGTCGGAATCGATACCTTCAAAAGTATGCTTAAAGACTCAGAACACTTCAGTTTCACACCTTGGTTCAAGATCATCTGTGAAAACTACCTGTTCGAATGGTGGGAACAATTAGAAGACCTGTCGAAAGTCGAAAACGACTCAAACATCTACAGAATGTTGTAATTACACACCAGCTACCGCCCGCCACATCTATTTATCGTTTTCGCTTGGTTCGTTAACAAGGTCTATCATAGGAACTTTCCCTTATCGATACTATCTTAATTTCTAGCTGATCATTTTATTACTTTTATTTACAGATTCGATTACTACATTGATATGTACATATATATGTATATATATTTATACAATAATAATAAAACTATCATATAGATATATTATCATTGCTCCTCATTTAGATCTCAACTAATTAGTAATGCTCATGTTCCTTAGTCTTTCAACTAGATCACTGGCCTTTTCATTGACATCCTTCGAACTTACCGGCTTACTGCTCTGCTGTATTCTCATTCTATTGTACCCATAGCCATTTGTGCCTCTTCTGCCCCTGGTAAATAAGCTATCGCTATTATTCGAATTTTGGTTACCGTTTCCTAACAGAATGTTACCGTTGGCCTTGATTTGAATCTTACCATTGTTTCCCACTGAAACATGCTCGACTCTAAATGGATATACTGACTCTCTAATAAAGTCACCCTTATTGTAATTATTTCTTTTGTTTTCATAGCCTGATGAGTTAGCAATGAAACCACCAATGGCAGCTGTGTTCGACTCCTTGTTACCATGGCTAGTGATTCTCCCAGGAACAATGTGCTTTTGGACCACACCGTTTGGCGAGTTGTTCAACCTGCCCTTTAATTTATAACTCAGACCACCAGTACCTACAAATGAATAGAGGCCCTTGCTCTTCCTTAGCACCTCTGAACCACTGCTCTTTTCGGTACTGTTTAACTTCTTGTTCAGAAATTGCTTACCGATACTTTTCAGTTCCTCGGAATTAAATCTCTTGTTTTGCAAGACCTCTGGCTTTTCTTCCAACAGCCAATCTTTGAAACTTTCTCTACTGGTTTTAACCTCATTGAGTTTCTTTCTTAAGATCTTCTGCTTTGTGTTTTCGTTAACCTCAAGCTCATTGCACAGCTCTCTTAACTGGTTTTCTCCAAACGTGCTACTAGTGCCTGCCATGGACCCTGTGGAGAAGGTGTTGCCATTGGCATCTTTCGACTGGCCATCAAACTTAAACAAAGGATTGCTTTTGCCTTGCTGGAACTGTGGAACAACACCCATCTCCTGGAACCTGAGTCTTGTCCATTGGGTGCCACCAATTGGCTCAAATGTCGTGACACGTTCCAGGGTGTCCAAATCGTCAAAGATCAAATACCTAGATTTAATCTTGTTAGGAATATCACTTTTCAAACCCCATTCGTGTCTGGCCAGAGTGGAGTTTTTTGTTTCAATGATCTGATGTGTAGGAAAATACTTGTTATTGAACTGCTTTGAATCCAGCTTTATCTTGGACTTAGGCACCTGGGCCAGTCTGGTAGATTTCAATAAATTTGACAAATTAGACATTGCAACTCACACCAAGTTAAATTATCTTCTCCCTGCGTACTATGCTCCTCTGCCAGTTCTGTTTCGTTTCTTCTTGTGAGTGCTGTGCATATTTTTCAACCAGTTGCTGAGTTTCCCTCTTGTCAAATTTGGATTTTTGTTTTTTTCACAAATCACGAGAATTCAAAATTAACAAGCCGGTATTTAGGGGACGTCGTTATGCACGAAAGTCATAGAGACTTGAAGTGACAGAAATTGTGTGCGCTTTAACAAGAGACACAACTAGATAAACTTGTATATCTCGACGATGAAACTGGATATCACAACAACAGTCTCTTTTGGATAGGTGAGAGAGAAATATAACCTAAGAACTAACAGCAACTTGCCATCGGATACCTAACCATGACTGAGTTGAATAATAATTTCGGAAGATTGAATATAAACGATGAGAATGCAGACGCTATTGAGCAGACGGTTGGAAATAGGCAGGATACACACCAGTATGTTCCTCCACATCTTCGTGGGAAGGAAAAATCAGAAATATCAAAGAGACAGGGGAATCAACAGAATGGGAGAGATTATGATGCTTTAGGAAGTGGTGGCGCTGGTGTTGGCGGCTATTCGAATAACAACAGGCTCGGATTCTTCAGCTCCCCTGAATATAAGAATAGAAATAATAGATTTTTTGGATCTAACCAGTACTCGCAATATGAAAGTTCCAACAAAACTAGGAACCAGAAGAGATATCCATCAAATTTCCAGGGTGCAGTACAGCAACGATGGCTGGATGGCAAGCACAACCCAGCTTCAAGAAACTTGAACATCGAGAGAAGATTGTTTGGTGCACCCAAAGGTGAAGAATTCCCTGGACAACAAACTGAAGGGATTAACTTTGACAATTATGAAGATATTCCCGTAGAAGCGACAGGTAATAATGTGGCAGAACCCATCAGTGAATTTACCTCACCGCCGTTGGAGCCGTTACTGTTAGAAAATATCCAATTAGCCAACTTTGCCAAACCAACTCCAGTACAGAAACACTCCATACCAATTGTTTGTCAAGGACGAAATCTGATGAGCTGTGCACAGACTGGTTCGGGAAAGACTGGGGGATTCCTGTTTCCAATATTATCAGAGATGTTTCTTAAAGGTCCAACGGGAAATGTGACCGAAGAACAGACTTTAGGAAGATCATATGGGCTTTCAAGTCGAAGGGGAGCACCCACAGCATTGATATTAGCACCAACAAGGGAACTTGCTACTCAAATATTTGATGAAGCAACTAAGTTTACATACAGATCATGGGTATGTGCCTGTGTTGTCTATGGTGGTACACTAATAGGCCAACAAATGAGGCAGATAGAGCGGGGATGTGATATTTTAGTTGCCACTCCTGGAAGACTGAACGATTTATTAGAACGTGGTAAGATATCGCTAGCAAATACAAGATATTTAGTATTAGATGAAGCAGATCGAATGCTTGACATGGGGTTCGAGCCACAAATCAGACATATAGTGGAAGATTGTGGCATGCCTGATGTGCTAAACAGGCAAACTCTAATGTTTTCAGCAACATTTCCACATGATATTCAACATTTAGCACGGGATTTCCTTCACGACTACATATTCCTTTCTGTTGGAAGAGTGGGGTCTACATCGGAGAATATAACTCAAAATATCCTTTATGTAGAAAACTCGGATAAGAAGTCAACTTTACTAGACATTCTAACAACACAAGAAAAGGGTTTAACATTAATATTTGTAGAAACAAAAAGAATGGCAGATCAATTAGCTGATTTTTTGATCATGCAAAATTTTAATGCGACTGCTATTCATGGCGACAGAACCCAAATGGAGCGTGAGCGTGCTCTTAGCGCTTTCAAGAGTGGTGCAGCAGATATACTTGTCGCAACAGCTGTTGCTGCAAGAGGTTTAGACATCCCACATGTCAAATTAGTTATTAATTATGACCTTCCTACCGATATCGATGACTATGTTCACAGAATTGGCAGAACAGGACGTGCAGGGAATACTGGCACGGCTCTATCATTTTTTAACAACAACAATCAGAATATTATCAAAGGATTAGTCGAAATATTAACCGAATCAAATCAAGAAATTCCTCAGTTTTTAAAAGACGCCTCTCGTCAATATACCTTTAGGGGTGGTTCATCCTCAAGAGGACGTTCTAGTAACAGGTTTAACAATACAACAGATTTTCGTAATAAACAGAATAATGGACAGAGGAACAGGAGGTCTAGTAATTCCCAGGACTGGAGAGGGAGCGGATTTTCAAATAAAAATGATTCAAGCTCACCTAGCAGTGAAACCAATACAAATTCCTGGTGGTAAGATGTCCTATTCCTTACACTAACATTCCTCTACAAAAATCTTTTCAAAGACTGATTCTTTATTATTATTAGCCTTATTTCTTTATCCCATATTTTTTTTTAATATATCCTAACACTCTATTTTTCCTTATATATTATTATTACCAAGTTCACAACCCCTTATGGTATCTCCTCCGACAAGGTACCAATATATTTTCAAACAATTTTATAATCCTCAATGAAGTGTATGATATTGAATTGTTCGTTAGATTTATAAATGTATATATCCACCTTAACATTGCTATTTCACCGTTTTAAAAATTTCAATGTATTATAAAATAGTCCTTTTTGATAGATACGAGACACTATTGGTATTTGAATACAGTCATATCGGTTTACTTTTGACTTCCATTATCCATGACACAATACCTAATATGCAAATCAATGCACATTCGACAGTGAAGTCAATCTGCTTGATGAGTAAACCAATAGCCATTTCACATTCGTCAGCAGAAACTTCATTGCTGTGGTCCATTGCAGATTTGATTCACCACCGTAAAGCCTAACAGAAATACCATTAATTTTACCCTTTACCATGACATATGGCAATTCTGGCTCATTAGAACTTATGATATCATTAACACTGCCATTGTAATCATTGTTGTTATGGTCCATACTGACACCTGAATTGTAGTTATGCAACGGTGCAGGTACTGAATCTAGAGAGGATGCAGATGGATTAACAACAAATGAGGTCATTAGCTGAACTATCTCCAAGATACATTCAATTGCTTTATCAAAATTTGTCTGTTTTTTGAAGAGCTTACTGAGTTTAAAGCTTTCCTCATTGTATGCTTCCAATGATACCCATTCTTGCGTATCATTCTCGAATTTTGATATCTTGGAGAAGGATCCCATGGGTAGCAGCTTATATCCATCCAACTTCAGCTTAAACCTTGTCGCTATAGTGGCCAACAGTAAAACAATCTGACCAATAGCAGCATTATTTTCATTCCATGAGATCTGGCAATCACTATAACCACCCAGCCTTAAATCATTAATCGTGCCAAAAGGACCATCATGAGATATTTTGAAGGTCTCATTATATATGTTTGTCTTCCGAAGCTGATCCAAATTATTCAGGGAAAAACTATATTGCTTCTCCAACAATTGAATCTCTTTCATAAATTCCATCTTCTTTAAATCGTTCATATTATTTACTTTCAAATTGTCATTATTGATTTTTTCTTGCAAGATCTTTCTTTTCTTTAATTCTATTATTTCCTCGTCAAGTTTATCATTTTCGTTTTCTAACTCAATTAATGTAGCAAGTAGTTTCTTTCTCTCTTCTTCCAATGTTGTATTTTCTTGCTCGATATTGAGCTGTTCTAGGGCCAGATCATCTGCACTTTTCAAAACATTGTTTTGACTCTCTAACTTTTCCAAGAAATTGTTGTATGTATCTCTTTCCTGTATTGCAACATCGTATTCTTTTTTTAATTTCTGTATCAGAAGGTTACAACAATCTTGGCAAACCGGATAGTCTATGCTGTTTTTAGAAGACAGTACATTAAATATATTTGTCAATGCGTTTATTTGAGTAGATAGCGTCTTGGCTGATTTGTATTCATCACCATCGGAGCTATTATTTTCGTCATCAACCTCTCCTACTCTTTGTTCTCTCTTTTGACTATCTGTGCTATTATGCAAACCGTTGTTGTTTTCACCAACATCTTGTAATGACCGACTTTTGTCCAAGTATACATATGAATCAAGAATAGCTGTTTTCTGTGGTTTGAGCTCCTCATTGACGGTTTTGATATCCTTGATATTATGTAACCTTTCTAATTGGTCATTAGACATCTTATAACTTTGATGCAGGAGCTTTTCGGTATTAGCATTGATTGTATTATTTAGAATGAGATTTTTCTGAGAGAGACTTAAGTCTAACAATGATGTATCTATTTGTAATGAAAGGTGACAATTCTGGCATCTGAGTGGTTGATCTGAGGGATTATGCATCATGTGAACGTACTGATCCGTCGTTTAGCTATAATTGTTGGCCTTCGTTAGTGATAGGTTTGAATTTGGGACTCTTATTTCGGTGTGCTACTGCTTTTCTGAAGTATCGTTATTCTGCGATTCATTTCAGAGACCTTAAAAATGAAGAGCGCCAAAGAGTCAAAGCAGAAAAATCAAATAAAATATCAAGGCAGTTCCCAAACGATGTGTCAAAGAAGAAAGAGTGACAGAATAACGATAAACACCAAAACACTAACATATAACTAAACCAATTTTGATGTTATTTACACTTTCAACTTCTTGGTTAGAGTATTTCTGTGAATCAATGCAGTTCAAATAGCATATATGTAGCCTACTTTTTTAAATGGCTCCGGATATTTGATTACATTGGATTACGCCTTTAAATCCAGTTACTTTCAATCCATAAACTCTTATAACCTTTCAATAAGTATATGCATTTATATACCAATATATATTATTCTGTTGGCAATACAATAGACAGTTATTAGTAATTCTATGATGACCAAGAAATTATGCCACCTTCTAATTTTGCCTTGGACTTAGCCGCCCACCTCTCATATAAATACAGATGCTCAAATTCTAATTCTAACTGTAAAATACCAATAATTTGATTAGTCCAAAATCACAACCAAAATTCAGTCTCTCTTAAAATGGATGAAGATACTACTTTAATTGATGGATCACCAAAGGATAATTTACTTCCAGCAAGCGGTTCTTCTAAGAAGACCTCATCGTTTAAAAGCCCCTTTAGTTCTCCCTCAATTTTTAAACCAAATTCAAACTTAAAAACAAGAGGTTACCGTATTCAGCGTAATAACTCACTTTCATTAGAAGAGAGGAAATTATCAAATGAGAGAAGGCTACTTTACGATGAGTTAACTAAACAAATAAAAACGTACAAGAGGGAGAATGAGAATTTAAAACAGGCCATAACTTTATTAAAAAATTACAAGGTTGAACTAAGAACGTTAAGCTTAATAACTAAGTGGAGACAGATTTCACAAGGAGCAATGTCCTATTTGCTGAATTCAACCTTGATTAAAATCGACAGACTTGGGGGTTATGAAGAATTTATAAGGAAAGAATTGGAAGCAGAAAAGAGAAAAATCGAATATCAAATGGACGATGGCTTTCAAGAGTATGCCGACAATATATTGGAATCCACCGAGTTCATGTCGTTGCCTGCAGAGGACCAATCTGAGTTCATCGAGAAAATTGATGAGAAGAAGAAAGAGTTGGAAATTAACAAATCAAAACAACTTGCAATATTGGATGAGAGACTAGCGGATTGTACAAACAAAGAAATGGATATGGAAGAACTATCAAAAAGACTAAGAGTTGAACATTCATTTGTGTTTCTCGAGTGAGAATTAAGAGATATATTATTTCATGGCATCGTCTTTTTTCGCTTTTTACTTCGCTAATGAAAATGATGAAAAAAATAGTAAAATAGATCATATTGAAAACTCAAGATTGCTAAGAAACACAATAAGTAGATATATCATACACCAATAGCCACCTTTCCGGACTAGACTGGCATATATATAAGAGAAGAAATATTAACATCTTAATGAGTTCTGGTTTGTTAAAGCATTCTGTTAACCAATACCTGGAAGAGCTACCGCAACAGGTTCAAACTAGGTTGTATGAGCTCCCTGCAACATGCCTGGCCATCTATCAGTTATTACCACAATTAGCAAAATTTTTCATTATGTCAATGGTATTCAATGAGAATCATGTCCTGTTGCGTGATCTGGATAGATGGGTCAAGTCAAATGGTAAATTACAATTCCAAGATGCGATCAAGTATATGAAATCTCTGCATTTGATTATACCTAAGAAAAGCGACACTGGTGCACTCATGATAAGTTTAAACCCTACATTTAGAGAGAATTTTAAGAACGCTCTGACGGGTGGTAAGGTTAATAATTCATTTGGTATAGTTGTAGAGGATGACCATAGCAACATATCAATGGAAACACTAAACGAATACTCTTCGAACAAGTGGGAAACGATCTTACATTTCATGGTTGGGACACCAATGGCTAGCATCCCATCGGCAAACGTATTAAACTTACTGAAGAACAGTAAATTAATGGAAGAAATAGACAGCACAGCCGAATTCAAGATTACAAACGAAGGGTTTCAATTTTTGTTACAAGAAATAAACTCACAGATCTGGACACTGTTATTGCAATATCTTAAAATGTCAGAAACACTTCATATGGATCCAGTTGATGTTTTAAATTTCATTTTCATGTTAGGTGCATTAGAGATCGGGAAGGCATATAGTGTTGAAGGTCTTACTGACACACAGAAGGGAATGCTACACGATATGAGGGATTATGGCTTAATTTTTCAAAAACATACCAATTCAACAGTGTTCTACCCAACCAATTTAGCTATTATGCTAATTTCTGATAATAAGAATATAAGAAGAACTGCATCTGGTGCTATGGATAGTGTTATGCAGCAGAATAAAGATGAAAATAAAAGATCAGACAGTAGTAATAAATTCAGTAGTACTGATGGTGACGATCTTGACCAAGTAGGCGTGATGGCACAGGAAATTCCAGATGGGGCGCTGATTATCGAGACCAATTTCAAATTATATTCTTATTCCAATTCGCCTCTGCAAATCGCTATTCTGAGTCTATTTGTTCATTTAAAATCAAGATTCGTTAACATGGTAACAGGCCAGATTACAAGAGAGTCGATCAGAAGGGCACTTGTAAATGGTATAACTGCAGAACAAATCATTGCGTATTTGGAAACACATGCTCATCCACAGATGAGAAGGTTTGCAGATGAGAAATTAGAGAAGACATTAGAGCTAGATCCAAACTCTAAAGAGCAATTGCAAATTCTACCGCCAACCGTAGTGGACCAAATCAGACTATGGCAGTTAGAATTGGATAGGGTTGTGTGCTATGATGGTTCATTGTATTCAGACTTTGAGAATAGTACTGAATATAACCTCTTATCCAAATATGCACAAGATATTGGCGTGATGCTATGGAAAGATGACAAGAAAAGAAAATTCTTTGTGTCAAAAGAAGGTAACTCGCAGGTGCTGGATTATGCGAAGAGGAAGCTCAAAAAGAAATAAGCAACGCAATTCTTGACGAAAACACACATACACACACTTAAAAATATTGATATGCATATTTATATATAAATAATAATCAGCAGCTTAACCTGCTTAAAACAATCTCATGAAAAATACTATACAACTGCCAATAGACTATTGGAGTCAGTATCTCATCCCAATACTGAAAAATATTAATTACATCCAAAAAACAAATGCGCAAGCCCGGAATCGAACCGGGGGCCCAACGATGGCAACGTTGGATTTTACCACTAAACCACTTGCGCAATTTTTATTTAAATTTTAAATTTTTAAATTTGACCGGAAATCTGATTTTTAATCAAACTAAAATTGCTGAGACATGGTTGAAAGCAAATATATTAACATATAGAACCAATTGAAATATGTTTTGAAGTTGTATCTGTAAAAAAGAGAGAAACCCATATAATACTCTGTTCTTACACCGGGTAACAACAAAATTCACTTTGGAGTTACCCGGATGTGTAGACAAAAAAAGAACAGCGAAAAATTTCTAGACGGGCTAAGGATGAATAACGTATTACGATGCGGTGCTTGTTTTCGCTTGCCAACACTGATCTTGGTTTTCTGAAGGATTGAAATGCAGACGGTGGGTAGAAGGAATCTAGTATAAACAAACACGTACACTCTTCTAACGTACATTATCTAATCTGAATCTAGACACATAAGCAAGGACTATTCAACAATACAGAGACATATTCTTTCGTTTCCTTTCTGGTGTTCTCTTCTTTCCTTCTTTTGAAAGTTTGACGTATTTACTGTAAAACTCAGGATAGTTATTATTTTCATACACACAGAAAAGTCCAAAAAGAAACTGGGAATAGAATGAAACACACTAGCGTGGTGGCTGTCGATCCAGTCACAATTGTTATCAAGGAATGTATCAATCTGTCAACTGCTATACGCAAATACACGAAGTTCACCTCACAGTCTGGCGTTGCGGCGCTGCTAGGTGGCGGAGGTGAAATATTCAGCAACCAAGATGATTCACTGGCCCATACTTTCAACAACCTCTCAATTAATAGAAATAATGATCCTTTCTTATCTGGCTTTATTCAACTTCGATTAATGCTGAATAAGCTCCAAACCTTGGATGATATCGATTCCCTAACATTACTGCAACCATTCTTACTAATTATCAGTACAAGTTCTATTTCAGGATATATTACATCTTTAGCATTAGATTCATTGTTGAAGTTTTTCACATTGAACATTATTAACGAATCTTCCAAAAACTATGTTGTGGCATACCGGGAAGCTGTGAACGCCCTAACTCACTGTAGATTCGAGGGTTCTAAGCAAACCACTGATGAATCTGTACTACTAAAAGTTGTTATTTTACTTCGTGGCATCATCGAATGCCCTTATGGTGAATATTTATCTGATACCATCATGTATGATGTTGTCCAAACAATCATGTCTCTGGCCTGCAACAATAGAAGAACAGATGTTTTGAGAAAGGCTGCAGAATCAACAATGGTTTCAATAACCGTAAAGATTTTTGGCACTTTAGATAGGCTACCAACAGCAGAGATATCAGAGAAATACATCAATGATGAAAGTTATTCAAAAGATATCCTGAAGGATGACACAATAGGCACTACTGCGACTGATGTGATATCTCAAAAATCAGATGATTCAAATAGTTCTGCAGCCGATGACGAGCCTACCAAAAAGGAGACTGTGGATCTTGCTCCAGAGAACCACTTACCTACTGAAGCTGACGAAGAAAAAGCAGAAGAAACAATCGAGGAAGCTAACCAAGCAGCAATCTTAGATCCAAATTACGGTTTACCACTAACAAAGCAATATCTTAATTTACTGTTGTCATTAATAACTCCCGAAAACCAAACTAAACATGCCAACTCAACAAGAATATTCGGCTTGCAGCTGATAAACACAGCCATAGAATTATCTGGAGATAAGTTTCCATTGCACCCACGTTTGTTTAATTTAATATCCGATCCCATCTTTAAATGTGTTCTATATATTATCCAGAATACAAACAAACTATCGCTCCTCCAAGCTGCTTTGCAATTGTTTACAAGTTTGGTGATAATATTAGGCAACCATTTACCAATGCAGATTGAATTAACATTGACACGTATATTTGCAATCTTAGCGGAGGGAGACAAGACTAATGATAGTACTACTAGCAATCAAAAAGATGGCAAAAAAAGTGATAATGAAAAACCTAAACCTGCGGTAATCAAAGAATTGCTAATCGAACAGATTTCTATTTTATGGACAAGATCACCATCTTTTTTTACATCTACCTTCATAAATTTCGATTGTAATTTAGACAGGGAAGATCTATCGTTAAATTTCTTGAAATCATTGACAAGATTGTCCCTACCTGAATCTGCAATTTCTACCACAGAAAGTGTGCCCCCAATCTGCTTGGAAGGGCTGGTATCACTTATTGATGATATGTATGAGCACATGCAAAAGGTTAAACGAGAAGATTATTTGAAGGAAAACTCTAAAGAAAATGAAACATTGAAGCACAGGGAGCGCAAAACAGAATTCATTAAATGTGCCAAGGCGTTCAATGAAAAACCAAAGAAAGGAATTCCTTTACTAATCGAAAAGGGCTTTATCAATTCAGATTCTGATAAAGATATTGCAACATTCCTATTTGAAACTAATAGTCTAATGAATAAAAAGACAATCGGGCTCTTGCTTTGTGATCCAAAAAGAGTACCATTGCTCCAGTGCTTTATTGAATTATTTTCTTTAGAGTTTT
>PPOD03000259.1:211666-224799 GCA_003708425.3 Jamesozyma rosinii
AAACAGAATTCATTAAATGTGCCAAGGCGTTCAATGAAAAACCAAAGAAAGGAATTCCTTTACTAATCGAAAAGGGCTTTATCAATTCAGATTCTGATAAAGATATTGCAACATTCCTATTTGAAACTAATAGTCTAATGAATAAAAAGACAATCGGGCTCTTGCTTTGTGATCCAAAAAGAGTACCATTGCTCCAGTGCTTTATTGAATTATTTGACTTCAAAGATTTAAGAGTTGACGAAGCCATAAGAATATTATTAACCAAGTTCAGACTACCTGGGGAGTCTCAACAAATTGAAAGAATCGTTGAAGCATTTTCGTCTCAGTATGTTAAAGACCAGAAATATGATATAACAAAGTTGAAGGAAGTTGAAAATTCTGTCAAACCAAGCCCAGAAACACAAGGAGAAGTAACTAGCGAGGATGTTGAAGAAACCGAAGAGGTAGAAGACCTTGGTTCTGTTCAACCAGATTCTGATTCGGTTTTCGTCCTAAGTTACTCCATCATTATGTTGAACACTGATCTACATAACCCTCAAGTGAAAGAGCATATGTCCTTCGCAGACTATTCTGGTAACCTAAAGGGTTGCTGCAACGGGAAAGATTTCCCATTTTGGTATTTAGATAAAATCTATCGCTCTATAAGGGATAAGGAGATTGTCATGCCTGAAGAACATCATGGTAATGAGAGGTGGTTCGAAGATGCATGGAATAACTTGATTTCTTCTACAAGTGTCATTACAGAAATCCAGAGAGACACTATGAACTCTACGGACAAGCTAAGCCATATGGACCTTTTGAGTTTCGATAGAGCAATCTTCAAACATACTGGTGCTGGAATCGTCAACACCTTTTTCAAGATATATATTGTCGCTATAGATGATCACATCACTAGCCGGATGCTAACTAGTCTTGATAAATGTGCGTATATTTCGAGATTTTTCAACTTCAAGAGACTGTATAACGATATCTTGTGCTCGATTGCTAAGATTACAACATTGGTTAGTAAGAACACAATCACAGATGACAGTGGCGATAAGAACACTACAGACAATGGGGACAATAAGAAGACTGATAATAACAATGATGCAGACAATTCCTATTTGGATGTCGATAGTATTCCGTTGGTGGAAATTACAGATGCAGAATCCAATACAAAAATTCCAGTTGGTAATCAAGCTGTTAAACTCGGTAGATCATTTAAGGCCCAGCTCTGCACGATTGTGTTTTTTAGAATCTTCCAAGAAAATGAAGACCCTGAAATTATTTCTGCAGAGTTATGGAATATTATCGTCAGGATGCTACTAAACCTGTTTGAGAATCTTCTAATTTCTCCTGATGTCTTTCCAGACTTGCAGCAACGTCTAAAGATCGGTTACCTACCAAAACCTGCCGCTGAAATTACACTCACGAAGAGCAAAGAAATCCGCGGTCTTTTCTCGACATTTGCGTCTTACCTAAAAGGTGACGAGGAACCAACCGAGGATGAAATTGCCGCTTCTGTAAAGGCAGTACAATGTATCACTTCTAGTAACATACCATCTTCTATTTTTGGTAACGAGAAGATTATTACACCTGTTTTCATAAAGACATTGGTAGATTCAATCAAAACCAACAAAAATGTCAACAATGCAAGGTATTTTGAAGCGGAGTTGTTGTTCTTAATTGAAATATCCGTTGCACTAACCTTATTCTGTAAAGATGAGAAGGAACTACACGTGACATTGCTAGACAAAGTATCTGAAATCAGCAAACTGACTGGTATTACAAAGAGAACTGTTCGTAGACTATCGACTTACAAGCTGTTACTGATTTCTGTTGTTGATGGCCAAGAAGAAAAACTAAATCAACTGATTAACGAAGAATTGCTGGCAAAGAATGAGATATACAACAGAAAATATTTTACTACTGACCAAGGGAAAGAACTGGTTAGAAGGCTGTTGAGCTTGACGAATATTCCAAACTATAGCACATACGTTCTAAACAACGAGGGCTTCTGGAAGGTCTTAAGAATACTTGCCGCAATGTCAGAAAATACGGAAACGATATACAATTACCTGAACAAAAATATCATACATGGAAATACAATGCTGAATAGTGACAATTTCATGTTGGTACTAGGGTTGCTTGATGAAATATCGTCTATTGGAGCTGTTGGTAGTAAATGGGAACAGGAATATACGAGCTCAATGAAGAGTGGCCATAAAGTTAACAACGAGAATCCTTACCAAACGGTTGTTGAATTATCTTTGAAATCTATTAATCTAACTGCGCATTTGGTTGAAAATAAAGCTCTAGAGAAAAACGAAGCTGTCGCAATTGTCCAGGCCTTAGCACACCAATGTATAAACCCATGTGAACAGGTGAGGAAGTATGCATTAGGCTCGTTAGAAGTATCATTGACTGAAAATATTGAGTTCCCATTTGCAGGAATTTCCAGTATTGAAGAGTTGATCGATAGTGGTTTAATGGCGTTAGTGAAGCCAGATAATTCCGAAGCAGGGAATAAGGCGGTTCCTCAAACGGTGCTGATTCCTGAGATTCTCGGTGCCATTGCAAGAATCTATCTGTACCATTTGAAGAAGGGGAACACTACAAACGATACATTCTTGGTGGTTCTAAATATATTTAATGCCCATGTCGAGAACCCAGCAATAGAGAGCCAGTTACAGCAACTGATTACTGATAAAAAGGACATCGAAAAGGCTAACGGTGTGAGTACTCCGAATACACCTGTTTCGACTCCATCCGTGCCAGTTGAAGGGGCATAGGCTGCATGAACTTGGCAAGTAATAGAAAGCGGATCCTTTTTAATTAATAATACATACATACAAACCACATATAAATAATTTATAAGCACAAAACAAAACAGCAGTTCATATTACATCCGTTGCTACAAACCGATAGCCATTTGACTCTATTCTTTTCAATAGAAAAATTTATCTCGGTGATTCCCGAGCGGGTTTTTTGTTGAAAGATTGAAGGACATGGGGGCATCGAGCCTCTATATAAGGGAGGTGAAGAGCAAGCCATCAATTATGAGAGTGCGTAAGCGCATGTTTGGTACAACAAAAAGAATAGATAAACACATCCCAACAGATCAATTAAGCATACAGATAAATAATGTCAAGTTCTACCTATGAAGAGAGGGCCGCCAACCACGCCAGCCCAGTTGCAGCCAGACTATTAAATATTATGGCCGAAAAGAAGACGAATCTATGTGCATCATTGGATGTTCGTACAACAGCCGAATTGCTCTCAATTGTGGAGAAAGTTGGCCCAAATATCTGTCTGCTGAAGACTCACGTAGATATTCTAGAGGATTTCACCATGGACGGCACAGTGAAGCCACTAAAGGAGATGGCGCAAAAGTACAATTTCTTGATCTTCGAGGATAGAAAGTTTGCTGATATTGGGAACACAGTCAAGCTACAGTATTCATCTGGTGTTTATAAGATTGTGGAGTGGGCCGATATTACCAATGCCCATGGTGTCACTGGTGCTGGTATTGTCAAGGGTTTAAAGGAAGCTGCTATTGAAAACACAACAGAACCTAGGGGCTTGTTAATGCTAGCAGAATTGTCGTCTAAGGGTTCTTTAGCACACGGTGAATATACCAAGGGCACTGTGGATATTGCCAAGACCGACAAAGAGTTTGTATTTGGATTCATCGCACAACGAGACATGGGAGGCAGAGACGAAGGATTTGACTGGCTGATCATGACCCCTGGTGTTGGTCTCGATGACAAAGGTGATTCATTGGGACAGCAATACAGAACTGTTGAGGATGTTGTTTCTACCGGCTCTGATATCATTATCGTTGGCCGTGGTTTGTTCGGTAAGGACAGAGATCCAAAGGTTGAGAGTGATCGTTACAAGAAGGCAGGTTGGGATGCATATGTTAAGAGATGCACAAAATGATGGATATCCGAATTATATAATGCACATACATGTATATATATATGCACTATTTAATTACCAATATCCTTACCAATGCTATAACTCTGTTGCATTGAAAGCTGATTACCCTCCCGCTCAGTCTCCGCAAAACGTGCAACTTTGTCAAAATCGAATCGCTGTTCCGAACGAAGAAGTCGAAATGGCGTGTTTCCGAAATTCCACATTAGAAAATAACAGAGAACTTCCCCTTCTAAGAACACATATGTTGAAGACTGGACACCATATTAAGAACGTGAGAGGTCTATAGCACAACTAGTACACTACACTACACTACATCACTAAAACACAGAACACAATGGATGCCCTAAATGCCAAGGAACAACAAGACTTTCAAAAGTTAGTCGAACAAAAACAAATGAGAGATTTCATGCGTTTATATTCCAACCTAGTTGAAAGATGTTTCAGTGACTGTGTCAACGACTTCACATCCTCCAAGCTAACCAACAAAGAACAGTCCTGTGTGATGAAGTGTTCGGAGAAGTTTTTGAAGCACAGTGAGCGTGTTGGACAACGTTTCCAAGAACAGAATGCTGCTCTTGGTCAGGGTCTAGGCCGTTAAGGTTTTCTACCCCCGGTCAATGCAATTTAATTCTACATGTAAATATGTACACTTATATATATAGTAATAGATTCTCGATTTATTCTAGCCAATCTAATATAATATAAAATAGTATAAGCATCTGTTTATAGTCCAAGCTGTTCAAATCAACTTATAAAAAAAAAAGAAGCATAACAATGATAATAATCGGTATCGGGTTCAGTCTCAGAGACTGTCCTACGATTGCACTGAACAGACCATATTCCTGGGGGTTCCCCCGAGGGGGAGCCCAGAAACACGTCAAACGAAACATCCGTTACCATTCCCATCAGAGCTCCATGTCTGTGGCGACACGGCCCTGTGAATTTCTGATAGCAACGTCCCATAGCCTGGTTCCCCAGGAACTCCTCACGGAGAGACAGGCAGAGGGCCGCTAGGCCCGCACGCCTCGGGAGGGGCGTCCGCCTGGAGAGCAAATACTCTGCCGGGCCGACCGCGCCGCTGTGTTCCACCGAATTTCCCACCTGCTACTGTGAGTCTGGGGCCGGGGCCGCAGCTTCCTTGTGTAAACAGGTTTCCAAATCGTAGGAGCTATCATTGTTCTGCAGGTTTTTCGTTCCCGTGCGGCGTTCCTACTGTGTGACCAGTAGAACCATACAACATAGGAATAAAGTCAACTTATTGTAATCTAGAATGAAGAACTCCAGATTAACTAGTACTAACAAAGATCCTAGGTTCGAATCCCCAGAAGCCATCTCAACATGAAGTCACATCCAACCATATCAACCTCCCTATGAAGTCACCCACACCAGATACTAACAACCTCCCTATGAAGTCACTTGCAAAGATAATAACCACCTCCCTATGAAGTCACACACGATGCTAATAACCCCAATAGGAGCCACGCTAGATATGATGAACTCCAACCTGAATCCCGAACTGACATTGGTATAAATAGTTGGATAATTAGTACCTATAGCGCTACCAAATGTTGTATGCGGATCTGGGCGGCTCTACTTAAAATGATAGATGTATTTATTAAATGGTTAAATCAGGATCGTTGTTCCTGCTACCTCTATATCTAGCTATAAACAGTATATACTATTAATCTAAAACCTTGAAATGTAAAACTCAGGCTTCTCGGATCTTTTACTAATTATCCAACTATTTATACCAATGTCAGTTCGGGATTCAGGTTAGAGTTCATCATATCTAGCGTGGCTCCTATTGGGGTTATTAGCATCGTGTGTGACTTCATAGGGAGGTGGTTATTATCTTTGCAAGTGACTTCATAGGGAGGTTGTTAGTATCTGGTGTGGGTGACTTCATAGGGAGGTTGATATGGTTGGATGTGACTTCATGTTGAGATTGCTTCCGGGGATTCGAACCTAAGATCTTTGTTAGTACTAGTTAATCAGGAGTTCTTCATTTTAGATTACAATACAACTTTGAAGATGTAGATTGCACTATGTACAGTTGACAGTGTCTTCCGGAATGTTCTTATTAGCGTGTATTAGAGACTTAGATACGTACATATGCGTGTGTTATAACTGTGGTTTGTTTTGCCAAGCAAACCCAACCTTCTTGCCCTTCCCATGTTCGATGATGACATTGAGCAACGATGTTGTGTTCGTCTCCCTTGCCTCTTGAAGAGCCAGCTCAAATTTGTTTTTTAGATCAGTCAGGCTATCTACTAAGTAACCCTTTGCTCCCAAGCCTATAGCCATTGTGTCGTACCTGCATTTTTCACTCAGCTTTGTGGAGCTGTGTATATCATTACCATGGTATATACCGGAGTTGTTCATAACAACCACAATCACACCTAATCTGTCCCTCACCAGCGTTTCTAACTCCATTCCAGAGAATCCAAAAGCCGAATCTCCTTGTATTGCTACAACACTCATGTCTGGATAGGCTAACTTTGCAGCCATCGCATACCCGAGTCCAACACCCATGGTAGCATTAGTGCCCGCATCTAAACGGCGTAACGGAAACGATGTAGGAAATGATATTCTTGCTTTGTCCATTGTGTTTGCACCTTCGGCGACTATTATAGTCTTTGAATCATCCATTGATTCACGCAGCACCTTGTAGACAGTATTGTAGTTCAGCTCGCCCTTCTCGTTGCTTGTGGTTTCCAAGACCGCTAGATGTTTTTGATTCTTTTCAATCGATGCCTGTAACTCCTTCGATAGCTGGGGGTGTCTGTACGGAGGGCTGAGTTTGTTTAGCTGGTTTGTAAGTGCCTCGACTGTCAATCCTATATCGCCTAATAATGACAGTGTAACATTCCTTTCGTTGTTTAAGCCAAGAGTTTCAGGATTGTTATCGCATTGAATAAAAACTGCATCAGGTTTCCACTTGGGAGCGTCTGCAAAATGTAAAATCCAGTTCAACCTGGCACCTAGGACAATAACTATGTCTGCAGTTGCTAGTGCCAATGATCTTGCAGAGGATATATTCATCGGATGGTCATCTTCTACAATACCTTTAGCCATGGGGGTTGGTAAAAATTGGAAGTTGAAGGTGTTAATAAACTGCCTTATCGCCTTGGAATGATACACTGCACCTTTTCCAATAACCACCAAAACGTTTTTATTGTTCCTGTTTGTGTCAATTATCAACTTTGAAATTTTGGCCACTGTGTCTGGGTTGGGACTTGATATAACTCTTGTGGGACGCTCGTATGACTTTTCAACAGAGGAATCGACCATCACATTGTTGTCAATCAAGTCGCCAGGGAAGTCAATGTATGAAACACCATGGGTACCTTGAATAGCATAGTTAAACGCATTGAAGGTTACATATTCTAAATTGTTCTCGTTCAGTCTGCCTTTAAACTTGACATATTCGCCAAGAAGAGAAATTTGGTCCAACTCTTGAAATGAACCCTTATATTGGGTGGGCCCGTTATCGTTGCTGCCTGCGATAACTATAAGAGGCCACCTGTTGCTAATTGAATTGTATATCCCAGCTAAGGCATGGACTAAACCTGGACCACCTACAACCAGCAGAATTGCAGGTTTGTTTGTTAGATAGCCGTATGCGGATGCTGCATATGAAGCAGATTGCTCATTACGACAGGCTACAAATCTTATACCTGACTCGATCAGGTCGTTCGCAAATGTTACAATTGGGATTCCTACCAGACCAAATACTGTATCGATTTCGTAGTGTTTTAGTACTGCGGCAAATTTCTTGGAGATTGTTGTTTTCCCATTTGATTGAGACATCTATTATGTGTTTCTTGATATTGTATAAGTCAACGATGAAGGAATATATGGAACAGTAAACTATATGATCTACAGTTTTGTTTAAACTAGTTTGAGTTATTATGACTACTTATATAAGGCTCTGTAATATATATATGTATCATACAAAATTCTATTCGCCAGCCTTGAGCTGCTGTGAATTTTCGAGCTATAATGATTCTTTCCGAGGCAACTTGCCTCGGGCCGAAATGGCGCATCCCTAGAGCTGGTTCGGTCCGAAACGCAAAGCGCCCTTCCATCTCTATATGTGTTTCCTGGAAAACATATACAGCTCTGCTCGAAGCACGTATCTATGATCCTATGCTGATGATGCTGTAGAGTAGTGTATATGTATCGATCCATCGCGCATGCATGGTCTTCAGGTGACATGACTCCTAAGTAAACTGCAGGAGGTGTTATGTATCACAATATATCTAATATTTCATCATTCCTCTTATCAAGTTCACTGGCCTTCTTTATATTTTCTATTTTGCACCGCAATAGCATGATCGGATCCGGTTTGAAATCTCGTATGGAAAGTGTTTGGTTGCATCCTGCTTGTGGACAGTCGGTCTTACCAGAACTCAAATAGGTCTCGATACCTACTTTTTCAAAAATATGCTCACACTTTCTTGATATCAATGGATTCTCATACATTTTGCATGTAATAGGACAGGTCAGTTCAATGCTACCACCATTGATCTGCAACTCTGCCTCTTCATTGTCATCATCCCCATCATCTGGTAGCACACATGTTGGATCGTTCCAAATAAGTGGTAGGAATCTCAACATTTTACGTGTTTCTGTCATTGGCAACTGCACAGGTCCATTGTTAGCACGATTATTACTATTATCATTATTGTTAATAAGCATGTTGTATAGACTTGGGGCTCCCACTTGTTTGGTCTTGTATTGATCCCATGTTTCTATATCTACAACTGTACAATTATCCGATTCTTCCTTATACTTGCGTTTCAAAGAATTCAGATCATCGCTCAATAATTTAAATTTGATTTCCTCTTGGTTCAGACTTTCATAACTCTTGGATACTGATTTGATCAAAGGATCTAGTTTTTCAAACTCTGAAGTGCACTCTATCAGTTGGTCCAGCGTTTCCCTTACTTCCTTTTCACAATCGTGGAATAGATTTGAAATGTCAGATATGTGCAACTGGTGGAAATATGTATTTGCTTGTGGGTGCAGTGGCACAGCGTCTGGGATCAGTTTGGTGTTATCATCAGTCTCGTTAGTAGACCTGTTACCTCTCATGGTATTCTTGAGTGTGTTTTCTGTTTAATGATGTCCTTTGCTTCTCTTGCCTATTAGTGTGTAAAGTCTAGATATTTTATTTTCATTCGTTTCGTGTCTGGTGAAATTTTACGCAATGGGTCCAAGCGGTAAAGAACTGTAAATAAAGAATTAGCAATACATCGATAAATGGCACCAGCTATACGCACAGATAGACAAGCATTTGAAGGTACGCCAATCAAGTAACCAATCAGCATTAATCTTGCCATAATAAGTCATGGACCCAATTGTAAACGAACTTCTGGTGTTGCAAATAATATACGCTCTGCTGCTACCCAAAATTAACCAAGAGAACCGTGGAAAACTGGATAGTGATACTGGCAACGGTGGTGGTCAGAGCAGCTATGGCATGGTCAGCAATCCAAATTATGAAAATATTATAATCAGCAGTAATATCAAGCTATCTTTGGTCAAAATAACAAATGAAATCCAGAACAATATCCTAATCAATCGTATAATGAAAGTCAACGAGAAAGCACAGACACCCACGAATAAACTGAATATCAACGATATACTGAAGATCATTAAGGAACTATTTCCATTACAGAGGATTGTTCTGACAGATGGGCAACTAAGTTTTCATAATTTAAAGATTAGCGATATCAAGAGTTTAATTATTGAAAAGTTCAACTATTATAAGAGTAAGCAAATAGAGTACATTAATAAGCTGGATGAAAACATAATCAAACTGGCATCATCTGTGCCCCCGACCTCGTCCTCATCTCTTTCGGAGTCTAGTCAACCTGCTTCAGTGCTGGCTGCATCAGGTAGCACAGGATCGGCAACGACAGCCGGCACAGCAACGGTGGATGCTAAGCCAGTGCCAATCAACTTAATGACAACAAAGAGGAATTACTCAATCCCGCCTGCATCTAATCCGTCTCAAGTTAAGGTCCAAGTGCCTAGCCAGTCTGTCTCCACCAGGTCCAACCCTGTAGCGATGAAGAATATCGATCCGAAGAGAGAGAAATTACTGCAATTGTACAGAGACACTGTCCTGAACAAACTGCAATCAAAGAATAAAATAATAGATAAGCTATATTCGAATCTGGAGAAAAACAAGAATAACAAGAAGATAGTCAAGGAGCTCATGAAGCTGGAAAGAATCAAGTCCACCACGCCCATCAGTGTCCATAATTTGCAATTAATCCTTCAAAAGTCTGTCAGTGACGGTATCATGAGCAGTGGTACAGGAGGGACCACATGGAACATTGCCAGACAGGTACAGACTGAACTGGACGATACAGTTCAGTTTATGAGACGGGCATTGGAGTGAATGGCAGTAGAAATCCTACCTTTAATGGATTTAGTATCGGTTTGTTGTTTACGGATTACCCGGTTTGGAAACCGTGCTAATGCCGAATGGCCAGTATTTGTTTTTTTCAGGTTCAATTCTGAAACGGGGCGAGATCAGGATCACTGTCCAAGGAACGTTTGTTTTGTTCCGTTAGACGAATACTAGAAAATAAACAAACAATAAGTACAGTTGTATTACATACTTTGTGTTCAAATACACGTCCGAACCCTTTTCAGTTACACAACAATATTTCTATATATATCTATATATTCACCATATTTTTACATATAGGATAATAAAACCACCAAAAGAAACAGTTCCAAATCAGAATGTCTTCCAGTCCAACTAAAAAATTTTCCTTTAACCGTTGGAAGAAGGTAGAATTACTTGATCTAGGGGAGAAATTGAAACTACAGAATGTAAACAATCAGGTAAGAAAGTCAGACGTAATTGAGCGTCTTGAAAATTATTTGTATTCTTTGGATATGCCATTAGACACAGAAATTGAGTACCCTGAATTGAAATCATTCTTTGACGCGCTGGCTGTATCATCAGCTGAGAGTGGAAGTACATCTGATTCAGGCTCTGAAGAAACGGAAGAGAACGATGATGATGGCACTCAATTCATGTCTGCTATAAAGAGGGAGGACAGCGAGCAGGAAGAAAATGAAGAAGAAGAAGGCAAGAAAAAGAATTATAATTTACTGAACTTTAGTAAGCTATCCGGCGAATCCAAGTTTAAGTTCAACTTCCACGATCGTTTAACAGATATTGTTGAGTCAACGAAAAAGGTTAATGAAAATGTCCAAGACTTCCTATCGAGTCTGATTACAATCACCATAATATTTAGTATAATCGAGTTCTTGATATTGGTTCAGCACTATTCGCAGCACGGAAGCAACTACAATATTATCAGTTTGATATCTACCTGGCTGCTCGTGTACGTCTTAGGTCCATTGCTGATAAGTTACTACTTTAATTTCATTCGTTACGACCTGATGATTGAAGTCGACCCAATGATGCTAAACGTTGCAAAGGGGTTGATCTGTTTGCTGATTTTGAAGACACATCAAGATATATCGGTGGGTTCATTACTGTTTGACACCCCATCCTCCAATGCGTCACCGTTGGAATTCTATTTCGAATCCCTGGGAAGAGCGTCCTTTTTGAAGTACGTCGGTGTTATTAGGGATGTCCTGGGTTCTTTGCCATTGGTGTTCGCAGTCACTGGTGCATTAGTCACGCTGTATGTTCTATAAAGTGCGAATTCATATTTTTCTATCTCTTACTAAACAAAATTAAGAAGTTTTGACAAGGTACTCAGCCGTTGAAGTATGACTTATCCGGTCCGCTGTTCTGAATGGTGAGTCTTTCTTGTCTTTAAAGCTCGATTGTACTATTCTAAATATAGCCTTTTCTTATTAGTTACTATTATTTTAGATAATTATTTCAAGCAAACTAAAAGAAATTGTATTAAATCACCTGTATGTAAACTATGTTGCTCGTTGTGTATCCGTGTCGTTCCAACAGTGGGGCAGCATCCTCTTGAGTGCAGCTTCAGAGAGACCCGCAGGATTCCAAGGGTCCGTCGGCCGTCGGCAAAAGAGAACACAACAGCCTCATGAAGGCGAAACCCGTTTTGAAAAAAATCGCCCTGTTTTTTTCAGAGAGTGCAAAAAAGATTGAAACAGTGTTTCCACTTCTACAATTAGTTAACAAGCATAGCAATTACAAAGGCACTAAAGAGGCACGCATATCAGGCTATCCAGGAATCTTAAACAGGATAGGTTATATTAACGCAAAGGTTTTTTTGAACAATAGTTAGTTGAATACAGTTATCATGACACAGAAGTCGCAGTTTGTGGGATTTGGAGTCCAGGTTGAACTAAAGGATGGTAAGCTAATCCAAGGCAGGATTGCAAAGGCAACAGCCAAGGGTTTGACCCTTAACGATGTGAAGTTCGGTGACGGTGGGACCTCGCAGGCTTTTAAGGTCAGGTCCTCAAGACTTCGGGATTTGAAGGTCTTGGCAGTAGCATCAAAAAATAATAATATGAACAACGATGGCAACGGCAATCGTAATGCGAATGGTTACGGTTATGGAGGGAGTAATAATACCCAGCCTCATAACGTGAACATGAATTCTAATAATAAGAAAAATAGAAACAACAAGTATAGTAACGAAGAGCAGCAGGATTGGCAGAATGACGACGTGACCAAAATCAAGGATTCTGGAGATTTCGACTTCCAATCCAACCTGACTATGTTTAACAAGAAGGATGTCTTTGCTCAGTTGAGAGAACAGGACGAAATCGACCCAGAGAAGAGACTGGTTGCTTTTAATAAAAAGGACAATAGTGGCAACAATACTAGTGTTAATCATAACTATGATTATGATGAAATGGTTATCCCTAATGCAAAGGACGATTCCTGGGATAAGGTTGCAGCGGAATTCAATGTCAATACTGACTACAAAGACTACAATATAAACGAAGACGAGCTAAGCAATAACACTAATACCAATAATAGTTACAGCGATAATAGAAACAGTCACAGCAATGGCAATGAGAAAGAAGATGAGGAAGAGGAGGAGGAAGAGGATTATGAATTTGATGATATTGACGATCCGGATTATCTGCCAATAACTAAGTCGATCAACATCACGCACTTACTCCACTCTGCGGTGCATAAGTCAGATAAAACAAACGAGGCTGTGATTTCTGAGATCGGGAATGATTCACAATTGATCTCCAAATTGGAGCAGATGATAATCGGTAAA
>PPOD03000259.1:224819-236600 GCA_003708425.3 Jamesozyma rosinii
CCGCTCTTCCGATCTATCGTCTGATCGGGAATGATTCACAATTGATCTCCAAATTGGAGCAGATGATAATCGGTAAATCGGGTTCTAGGTCAGGCTCTCTTTCGATGAACCCACCGATGTTAACAAACAAGAAAAATAGCCAATCGATACCAATGGCCACACCAGTCGAACTATTGGAAATGGAAAGGCTCACAAATGAAAGCTTTAATATCTCGACAAATACATTGAATGAAATATTTGCAAACAATGCATCCTACTTGATCAAGCAAAACTTGGGTGGGTCCCCTAGGTTGACAATAAAAAATGCTAATCCTGAACCATTGATCGTTATATTGATCTCAGATACTAACCGGTCTGGTAACAAGGCCATAACACTGGCTAGGTATTTATGCCAGCTAAAACAAGTCAGAGTCATTACTCTATTCTCATGTCCTATAGCAGACATCCAGGATAGAAAGTATCTGGATAAGATTGAACTATTCAAGAAGAGTGGCGGTAAAGTTGTAAATTCATTGAAGAATCTAAACGTATTGGTCTCAAAACTAAATAGTCCTGTGGAACTGATCGTTGACGCCATGCAGGGATTCGACTGTAACATATGTGATGTCTATCAACCTAGAAATTCGATTTCAAAAATAATAGAAATCATCTCATGGTGTAATGAGACCAAGGTGAATAATAATGTAAAGATATGGTCGATTGATCTTCCATCAGGTTACGACAGTGGGCTGGGAATACAGAATTTCGATGTCGCTATCGAAAGTGTTGACAAGATTCTCTGTTCGTACTCGTGGCCACTGGTGTGCCTAAGCACTATGAAGTCTGTGATCCACCACAGCACCAGTGGCAATGATGAGAGTTCTGTCATGTTGATAGACTGTGGTATTCCAAAGAATATCTACTCACAAAAGAACTCGCTGCGTAAGTTCAACAACGTTGATACATTTGTCACTGGTGGTTCGATAGGCCTGTCATTATAGGAGGCACTACTGCGGCATGCAATCGATTGACTGATTGCTGGTTCACACTCTATAGGAAGCCTAGATAGTATAGATAGTATAGATAAACTGAGAGAACTCCCACCCATCGAGACTGTGTCTTGGCCGTCCTTAAGACTCGTTTCGATGAGCCTGGACCTGCTGCTAAACCGGGTAAATTTCACACAGTGTAGGGTTCCTAGTCAAAAACCTAATATAGCCCCCAACCCCTAATTTCTCTTCTGAAGCCGGGTAGCGCTGTAGACGGGAAACCCCATTTACAGTTATCCTCTCTTTTGCTTTATCAGTTTTTCCAGTTGCTACAACAAAATTATCCTGCCGTGAAGAAAGAAAATGCAAAACACAGGCAGAAAGTACCTGATAAACAAGATTAACTTGAGGTTAATTTTTGATAATAAGCTGACATTTTTGGCCTTACTGTTTGACATATTTCATACATATCCATATCTATATATATATATATATAGGCTTTACGACAATACACCTGTATTTATCGAATTTGACTTTGTACAGCAACGCTACACGTTCCATATTGACACACGAGACACGTCCTTTTTATTTCTCTCAGGACCCTCGTATTGATAGTGTTCCTTTTCTATCCGCCAAATTTAACGTTCTTTTCACATCCGGTTGGTTGCATTAACATTTCCATCAACTAGGAAAGCATATACTACAATCCCCCAACAACTAGCCACTGACCACAATAACAAAAGATGGGTGCATGTTGTAGTTGTTTAAAAAATTCATCGACAACCAACACAACAGTAGGCGCTTCGAACAATGGAGCAAACTCAACAGACGACTCAAGCATCCTACCAATTGCAGACAATGAGAGAGAAGCTGTGACTTCGCTGTTAGGCTACCTGGAAGACAAGGACAACCTTGACTTCTACTCCGGCGGCCCACTAAAGGCGTTGACCACGTTGGTCTACTCGGATAACCTAAACCTGCAAAGGAGTGCGGCATTGGCATTTGCTGAGATCACTGAGAAGTATGTGAAGCCTGTATCCCGAGACGTGCTTGAGCCAATTCTAATCCTATTACAAAACAATGACCCGCAAATCCAGGTCGCCGCATGTGCTGCTCTGGGTAACTTGGCAGTCAACAATGAAAACAAATTACTGATAGTGGAAATGGGAGGGTTGGAGCCATTGATCCATCAGATGATGGAGGACAACGTCGAGGTTCAGTGTAATGCGGTTGGCTGTATTACGAACCTAGCCACAAGGGATGACAACAAGCATAAAATCGCCACGTCCGGTGCCCTGGTGCCATTGACCAAGCTGGCCAAATCCAAGCATATCAGAGTTCAAAGAAACGCCACGGGTGCATTGCTGAACATGACACACTCTGGTGAGAATAGAAAGGAGCTGGTGAATGCCGGTGCAGTGCCTGTTCTTGTCTCTTTGTTATCTTCCACGGATCCTGATGTACAATACTATTGTACGACGGCCCTATCGAACATTGCCGTTGACGAGGCCAACAGGGAGAAGTTATCACAGACTGAGCCGCGTCTCGTTTCGAAGCTTGTGAATCTGATGGACTCAAACTCTTCGCGGGTTAAGTGCCAGGCCACACTCGCCTTGAGGAACTTGGCGTCCGACCCCAGCTACCAGTTGGAGATTGTGAGGGCCGGTGGGCTGCCACACCTGGTGAAGCTGATCCAGAGCGACTCCATCCCTCTGATCCTTGCTAGTGTTGCGTGTATTAGAAATATCTCGATCCACCCGTTGAATGAGGGTTTGATCGTGGACGCGGGGTTCCTGAAACCACTGGTGAAGCTGTTGGATTACAAGGACTCCGAAGAGATCCAGTGCCATGCCGTGTCTACGCTGCGGAACCTGGCTGCGTCGTCTGAGAAGAACCGTAAGGAGTTTTTTGAGAGCGGTGCTATTGAGAAGTGTAAAGAGCTAGCATTGAACTCTCCGATCAGTGTGCAGAGTGAGATATCGGCGTGTTTTGCGATTCTTGCCTTGGCGGATGTGTCCAAGCTTGACCTTCTGAATGCGAACATCCTGGATGCGTTGATCCCTATGACGTTCTCGCAGAACCAGGAGGTTTCCGGGAACTCTGCTGCTGCGTTGGCCAACCTGTGTTCGCGGATCAACAACTACAACAAGATCATTGAGTGTTGGAGCCAGCCAGACGGCGGGATCCATGGGTTCCTGATCCGTTTCTTGCAGAGCAACTATGCGACGTTTGAACATATTGCGCTGTGGACGATATTGCAGTTGTTGGAGAGCCACAACCCTAAGGTTGTGCAGTTGGTGAGAAGTGATGATGAGTTGATATCTGGGGTGAGACGTATGGCGCAGTTGACATCTGAGAGGGTGCAGCAGTCTGGAGCCAGTGTGAATGGGGGTGATTCCAAGGACAAGGATGGAGACAACAAGGGGGACGAGGATAACTCTGAGCCGATCGATGATGCCAGCTTGGAATTGTACAACATAACTCAGCAGATACTGGAATTTTTGAACTAATAAATACGTAGATGTGTATGTATGTGTGTATGTACTAGGAATTTCATGGAGGATAACAGTGGGGGATGCGTGTAGGGTGCGTGTAGGGTGTGTGTAGGGTGTGTGTAGGGTGTGTGTAGGGTGTGTGTAGGGTGTGTGTCACGTGACCAGTTCAAGAGTGTAGGGTAGTGTTGTATCAAGAGTAGTGGTGCCAAGAGGGAAGTATGCGAGGGTGTTGTTGCATATGTGCAAGTATGCGTGTGTGTAAATACATATATGTGTGTATATATGTGTGTATATATGTGTGTATATATGTGTGCATATATGCATATGTACAATCATGAATGCGAATGCGTAGTATTTGTTTTTGTTTTTTGCTTTAAATTTTTCCTAGAGGGGCTCAACAGAGGTATATATAAAAGGAGAGAGCGATAAGTGGGTGGGTGAGTGTGTACATATATACAAGCATATATATACAAGTATACATATAAGTATCCTGTTATACATAGCACAAGGTATAAACAAAACACAAAAAACACACAAAAACTACAAGGTATGAGCGGTGGCGGTAATTCGAAGAGACGTATTGAGACCGATGTGATGAAGCTTCTTATGAGTAACCATGATGTGCGGTTGGTGAATGATAATATGCAGGAGTTCTATGTGAAGTTCTATGGGCCGAAGGAGACGCCGTATGAAGGTGGGGTATGGCGTCTGCATGTTGAGTTGCCTGACAACTACCCGTACAAGTCACCTAGTATTGGGTTTGTGAATAAGATCTTCCATCCTAACATTGATGTTGCGTCTGGGTCTATATGTCTTGATGTGATCAATTCTACGTGGTCTCCGTTGTATGACTTGTTGAATATAGTTGAGTGGATGTTGCCTGGTCTGTTGAAGGAGCCTAATGGCAGCGATCCGTTGAACAATGAGGCGGCGACGTTGCAACTGCGGGACAAGAAGAACTACGAAGAGAAGATAGCCGAGTATATAGACAAGTATGCAACGGAGTCGACGTACACGGCGACGTTTGGTGGCAGTGATGACGAGAGCGAAGGCAGTGATGAAGATGTAGACGATGATGATCTGGAGGAGGATGAGGCAGCGGAGCAAGAGGGTGAGGGTGAAGACGAAGACGAAGAGTTGAGTGACCTGAGCGACATTGACATCAGCGAGGAGGACGAGTAGGTGGGGGGTGTAGAGAGAGCAACTGTTTTCATATACACGCATTCACATACACGCATTCACATACTCACATATCCACATGTTTCGTGTTATACATAACATTCTATACATTCTACACAGGCTATATCCTATCATATCATATCGTATCATATCGTATCATATCATGTTGCACGTTTCACACTCTGTTGTGCCCATGGGCATGTTTGTTACGGTGGCGGCTATCCGGGCCGTGTGAGGGCGGGCAATGCATGGAAGGCAGCCAAGGCGGTTGCTGCCCTGTCTCTGCTGTGTCTCTGCTGTGTGTTCTGTGCACTCCCCTCTCTCTCTGTCTCTGTTGCTGCTCCGAGTCCCGGCTGCCGACTTCCTCTCCGGGCACCCCACCCGCGCACCGCACCGCACCGCACACAAATAAAGGGGCCGCGTGCACCCCGGGCACCCACAACTGCACAGAAACAGCTGCAGGGCGGCCTGAGTGCTGCTGCTGCTGCTGCTGCTGCTGCTCGCAACAAACACAAACACAAACACAAAAACAAGCTGGGCAGGTCGGAACCCACAACAACAACACAAACACACACACACACTGCTCTCAACCACTCACAACAGCAACATCCCAGAACTCAGAACTCAGAGACCTGCACATAGGAACTGGCCCAACAAGCGAATCTCACTCGAGACTGCACTCCACTCCTCTCCACTCTGTTGCGCACGCCATTCCCACCTCGCCGCACTGAATGTGGTCTCGTGCTGCTTCCCAAGATCCTTTACTCGCTACTTCTCACGCTTCCACCTCTGCTTGGGCTTATGTAATTTCCCTTATAAATAGCAATACCGATCTCTCTCTATTGCTTTCTTTCTTTTTTTTATTCTTGTTTCTGTTCAATTGTTCTCTCTCTCTGCTAGAGGTCCCCTGTTTTTTCTGTACTTGATTATTCAACATCCTCCTCCAAGAGAAAAAACATCCTTCATTCAGAACAATCCCCACCCCAACCCACCCAAGAAGCAATGAACGAAATTCCAGAAAACGTAAGAGGTGTCGTAGAATTCGACCCTTGGTTAAAACCATACGCACAGGTCCTTTCTGAAAGAAGATACCTAGCCGACAAATGGTACTACGACATCACTCATGCTACCAAGGACGGCTCAGCTCAATCCTTGTCAAAGTTCGCAAGAGACGCCTACAACACCTACGGTTTCCACCCTAACCAAAGCACAAAGGAAATCACATACACCGAATGGGCCCCAAACGCTCAAAGAGCCTTCCTAGTAGGTGACTTCAACAACTGGAACACAGAGTCCCACGAAATGAAACACAAGGACGAGTTCGGTAACTTCTCCATCACCCTACCACCAACCGCCAATGGAGAATTCCAAATCCCTCACGACTCGAAGGTCAAGGTCAGATTCGTCCTACCAGACGGCTCAGACATCTACCGTCTACCAGCATGGATCACCAGAGCTACCCAACCTTCAAAGGAAACAAAGGAAGCGTTCGGCCCTGTCTATGAAGGGAGATTCTGGAACCCACCCCAGAGCTACCAGTTCAAACACAACAGACCTAAATTCAACGAAAAGAGAGACTCCCTAAGAATCTACGAAGCACACATCGGTATCTCAAGTCCAGAACCAAAGATCGCTACCTACAAGGAATTCACAAGAGACGTCCTACCAAGAATCAAGTTCCTAGGTTACGACGCAATCCAACTAATGGCCATCATGGAACACGCATACTACGCATCCTTCGGCTACCAAGTCACAAACTTCTTCGCTATCAGCTCAAGATACGGTACCCCAGAAGACCTAAAGGAACTAGTAGACACCGCACACAGCATGGGCATCCTTGTCCTACTAGACGTGGTACACAGTCACGCCTCAAAGAACGAAGAGGACGGTCTAAACAAGTTTGACGGCTCAGAACACCAATACTTCCACTCCATCTCAGGTGGCAGAGGTGAACACCCGCTATGGGACTCCCGTCTGTTCAACTACGGTAACTTCGAAGTCCAAAGATTCCTACTGGCTAACCTGGCATTCTACACCGACGTCTACCAGTTTGACGGTTTCAGATTCGACGGTGTCACCTCCATGCTATACTTGCACCACGGTGTCGGTGCAGGCGGCGCATTCAGCGGTGACTACAACGAATACCTATCCCAGGAAAGATCAGGTGTAGACCACGAAGCACTAGCATACCTAATGCTAGCAAACGACCTGGTCCACGAACTGCTACCAGAATCAGCTGTCACCATCGCAGAAGACGTCTCCGGTTACCCAACTCTATGTATGCCACGTAAACTCGGTGGTGCAGGCTTCGACTACAGACTCGCCATGGCCCTACCAGACATGTGGATCAAGTACCTCAAGGAAAAGAGCGACGACGAATGGGACATGGCCCACATCGTCCACACCTTGACAAACAGAAGACACGGTGAAAAGGTCGTCGCATACGCTGAATCCCACGACCAGGCCCTAGTCGGTGACAAGACACTAGCCTTCTGGCTAATGGACGCAGCCATGTACACTGACATGACCGTCCTAAAGGAAACTTCCCAGGTCATTGACCGTGGTATCGCCCTCCACAAGCTGATCAGACTCCTAACACACACTCTCGGTGGTGAAGCATACTTGAACTTCGAAGGTAACGAGTTTGGCCACCCAGAATGGTTAGACTTCCCAAACGCAAACAACGGCGACAGCTACAACTACGCCCGTAGACAGTTCAACCTGATCGACGACGACCTGCTCCGTTACAAGTTCCTAAACAGATTCGACAGAGCAATGAACCTCTGTGAGGAGAAACACCAATGGTTAAACACCCCACAAGCCTACGTCTCCCTAAAGCACGAAGTAGACAAGGTCATCGCCTTCGAACGTAACGGCCTCCTCTTCATCTTCAACTTCCACCCAACAAACAGTTTCACAGACTACAGAATCGGTGTCGAGGAACCAGGCAGATACCGCGTCGTCCTGAACTCAGACCGTGAGGAGTTCGGCGGCCACAACAGAATCGACGAGAACGTAGACTACTTCACCACAGACCTAGAATGGAACAACAGAAAGAACTTCGTCCAGGTCTACCTGCCAAGCAGAGTCGTCCTGGTCCTAGCCAAGCAAAAGTAAAAAAAGCAAAAATAAAAGGTTTAGCTGAACTTCATTTCACAAGTCTTATTTTATCCTACCCTTCATATCTCTTTTTCTTTTTCTTTTTCTTAACCCTCCCCCTCTTCACACACCTGTATATACATACACACGTATACACTTTACTATATATGATAAATAACAAAAACCCCAGCGACATCAAAAGAAAATTATTTAATTAATTTATATATTTAGACATGTGTATACCTTAAGATAGTACGATATCAGGATGTATCACTTCATCCCCACGGTGCAGATATCCAGCTCTGCCATCTGCTGCACCAAGCCATCCACTTGCTCGTCCAGCATCCCTTCCGCGTACTTGTCCCTCATATCTGGCGCAATGAACTGCTGCAACTGCGAGAACTTCGTGTACGCCTCGGTGCAGAACCGCAGCTGGATCTTCACCATCGCCTCAAAGCTCGGGTCGTAGTAGGGAACCCGCAACGAGATCAGCTGTGGCAGCTCCTCTCTCAGCTGCGTGTTCAACTGGTCGAACACGCCCTTCACGAGCGCCAGCTCTTTCTCGCTCCGCGGCAGCCGCGCCACATCCTTTGACGGGTGCTCGACCAGCCGCCGCACCTTCGCCTTGACGGCCTCGTAGTCCTTCTTCTTGTGCTCCCTCTTCGTGATGGCCTCCTCCACTTCTTTGAAATACGTCGCAAACTTCGCTATAGGGTTCAGCACGGTCTCCAAGTACGACGCGTCTAGCGCCTTCACCGTGTCGGCGTCGAAATCCTGGACCGTCTGCAAGTAGTACGTCCCGATATTCTTATCGTTGCCGCTCGCATTCTCGGCAAACTTGGCGTCCTCGTGCAGGTTCGAGATCACTTCTGCAATGCTGACCTGCGACGACGCAACCATCCGCAGACTGTCGAGGTACGCCCGGGACTCCGCCATCAACTTCTCCCCAGCGGCCTTCAATGTCCTGTACCGGCGCACCTCCGAATCGTACTCCCTGTCATTAACATTGTCCACGTTTTTGATGATCACCGAGTTCCCGGCTCTGTTTATAGCTTTCTTGAAACCTCCCCAGCTCATACCGTGTATTAGTTGAAGTGCTTCCTGTTGTGTCCCTCTATGATCTCCAGAATGGAATATGGAACTGACTATTCCAAAGATCCCCCACTCAATTATATATATATATATATATATATATGCCCACTGAGGGCTTTCCCGCAGAAAGCCCTTAAAATATCTGGTGACCTTTCAATTGCGGACGCCTCCATTCTGTGCTGCAGCATTTTTATACGCTGATTTAGCCGCGCAAAACCGGGACAGACGCAGCGTTTCCGTTTTCGAACATAAAAGGGCTCAGATAACGAGGATCCGTTTGCTTATTTAATCGTTTATTCGTTTATTTAATTGTGTTCATAGGAAGAATATATATATGTGTGTTACTATTATCATCATTACAATATCATAAAGTTACCTGGCAGCGCCATTGAAACTAGTGGTGGGGCCCAGGGTTTTATATGATAACACGTTCGTTGGAGGGCAATGCAAATGGTTTCGCAATGATGTACGAGTTCTGTCTGTTCGAAACACCCGCATATGCATTGTACCACGCTATGAACGCTACCACGACACCGACTACACCACCCGCTTTCTTGACACCAACTTTACCTGTAAACTCGCTGATGGACAGAAGCAAGAATGTGAGTCCCAGCAAGAAGAACAGGGCAAAGAACATCACTGTAGACTTCACTGTACATAGAGTCAGCCCCCAGGTGAAGATACACCAGCCGAGCAGGAAGAACCCGAGCGCATTGGCCAATTCATCCTCTTTGTCCTTGTACGCGTCTAGGATGCCGAACCATGGGATGTAGACAGCACCGAAACTGAGCCAGAAGCCACCGTACGAGCATAGTGCGGTGCCACCAAATGTGTTTTCCAGGGCGATTTCCCAGATACCAGCAATGAGTTGCACCAGACCACCGTAGAAGATGGCGGACCCGACTACGACGTTGGGGACGTGGACACCCTGGGCAGAACAGTTGTACATTGATAGGATGAAGGTAGTCAATGCGAAACCGGACAGACCCAATGGTGCAGGGTTGGCGAATCTGTGGGTTGCGGCTGGTGCCAGACCAGGGTTCAGAGTACCACCGAATGCTTGGTATAGGTCATCCTTGAGGAACTTCTGGCGGCCAATGTAGATGTATTCGTGGTTCTCTCCCGAGGTGAAGATCTTTTGGACGGACTCGTACGAGTGTCCCTTGTCCGGGTGAACATCTTCTCTCAACGAGACAGGGTCCTCCTCCTTTGTTTCGTATGTGGCAGCTGGATTGAATTCCGTGACTCCGCTTGTTTCTTCTAAGTCAGACATTTATTAACTATGTGTGTGTGTGTGTGTGTGTGTGTGTGTGTGTGTGTGTGTATTTCTTGAAGTCCGTTGTAGAGTCAGCGTACGTTACTATTTTCTGTAATTGTACTTGATAATTGAACCAAGGGTAGATGGTAATAAGACAAGGCAAGAAGAGTTGAAATGTTGGGCGATGAGCATCTATTATATACACAATTTTATTTTCATCCCTCTAAGGTTCACCATCTAAATAGTTGTTGTTTCCCAATATAGAAATCTGTTCACAAGGGCACGCGGCGTCATCCGAGACTTCTATTACTAGAACAGTGATATTGTTCAAATTGGATTCAATTTTTGTGGGGAAGTTGGATAAGCTCAACCGATATTATTAGGATTGCAGTTCGTGCCGGTGGTCCTCCTCAAAACTGGGCACTACCGTACACAGTGCACTGTTCTTGTCCCCTGTTCTTGTTCCTTGTTCTTGTTCTTGTCTCTGGTTTCGACGGGACCATCCACGTTTGTAGGCACGCACAACAGATCCAGCGGTTTTTGGGCGGGAATAGGGATGTCGTGGCTCGAGAGTCATCACTCTCGTTTCAGTGCACTTCGAGAACAAGAGGAGTTCGTCAGGGGAGTGCGTGTATTGTGATTGGTGGAAATAGCATGGGTATAGTTCCTGTGTGTTTGACAGGCGCAGGGAGGTCTCTGGGAAACAGACAATGTGAAGTGGGCCAGTGGGTGCCGCAGAGCTGCGGGCTCTTCGGGTGACCGGAGTTTTTGTTTTCTGCCCAGTCCCACCACCGCACAGCACCGTCCGTCCGCCCACGCCGGCACCGTCCTTTCAGCCGAGAGTTTTATTTTGTTTTCTGCTCGGTTTCCGGTATTTTCCGTGCTTCACATTCATCTCGCCTGCAGGAACCCGCCGCGTCATCCTTCGCCAATCCCGCTGACGTGGGCGGTAAACTGGGGTAGTCGGTGTGTGTTAAGAGGGTGAAGAGGGTGACCCTTCCTTACATGGACACAGTGAGGATGACTAAAGCATGTGTGAGTGTGTATTACGTGTGGGCCCATGGTCTCTACGTGTATACCAGAGTGCCAGAGTGCCAGAGTGCCAGGGGAGTCGCCAAACAGACACAGACGGAAATCATCGACGGTCCGCTTCGCAAGATCTCAACAGAACCAGAGCATTTCCTACGGGCGTTGTTTGCGGTCGGCGCATGTGAGTCTGATCACCTGACCCCCGCTGTCTGTGGTTCTGCAGTTCTGTGTCTCCGTCGTTCTTCCTTCGATGCCATCGCAGGTCACGTGCTATGGTTGCAGGACCCAGCCACCATGCTCACCGGGGCTTCCTGTCCCTGCAGGAGTCACGTGGGTTCCCCGGCACTGTCCAGATGGGGGCCCTGACTTCCTCTACGCCGCGAGTCCCCGGCAAACACTGCGCTTCCAGTGTCTCCTGCGCTTCCAGTGTGTGTGTTCTCGCGGCCCTTCGGTTCCGTAGCAACGCACACGGAGTACCTGGCACCGCACCGGTGAGAAGCTCACCATGTTAGGTGATCACAGGAACCACTACGCATCACAGCACAGCACAACACAACAACTGGCCTCTCACCAGTGTCACATGTGCCATAGCGTCTGCATCGCAATGGCTTCACGTTATGCACCTAACACATCCATCCATCGTGTGCATCTCTTGTATCCC
>PPOD03000259.1:236620-305701 GCA_003708425.3 Jamesozyma rosinii
TTTTTTCCCCCCCCCCCCCCTCCGTCTTCGTCTCCGCCTCCCTACCGAGGATCAGTCGAGATCCGAACTCTTAAGCACAAATATTGTTATATAAACGATTGCAATTACTCGCTTATCTACTTTTCCCCTCTCTGGTTGGGAATCTTGTCTCTCCCATACTTCATATTGCTTCCCTCTTACAACTACTTCCTAACTGCACCAAGAACATTCATCCGTACCATAATGTCTCTCTCCAACAAGTTATCAGTCAAAGACCTAGATCTAAAGGACAAGCGCGTCTTCATTAGAGTTGATTTCAACGTCCCACTGGACGGCAAGACAATCACCTCTAACCAAAGAATCGTCGCTGCATTGCCAACTATCAAGTACGTCCTGGAACAACATCCAAAGTACATTGTCTTGGCATCACACCTGGGTAGACCAAACGGTGAAAGAAACGAAAAATACTCTCTGGCCCCAGTAGCCAAGGAACTGCAAACCCTATTGGGTAAGCCAGTCACCTTCTTAAACGACTGTGTCGGCCCAGAAGTCGATTCGGCTTGTAAGGCAGCCGCACCAGGATCCGTCATCCTACTGGAAAACTTAAGATTCCACATCGAAGAAGAAGGCTCCAAGAAGGTCGACGGCCAGAAGGTCAAGGCCTCAAAGGACGACGTCGAAACATTCAGAAAACAACTGTCTTCCCTGGCTGATGTCTACGTCAACGACGCTTTCGGTACCGCACACAGAGCCCACTCTTCCATGGTCGGCTTTGAATGTCCACAGAGGGCAGCCGGTTTCTTGATGACCAAGGAACTGGAATACTTCGGTAAGGCCCTAGAGAACCCTGTCAGACCTTTCTTAGCCATCCTAGGTGGTGCCAAGGTCGCTGACAAGATCCAACTGATTGACAACCTACTGGACAAGGTCGACTCCTTGATCATCGGTGGTGGTATGGCCTTCACTTTCAAGTCGGTCGTGGAAGGCACCAAGATCGGTGACTCCCTCTTCGACAAGGCCGGTGCAGAAATCGTCCCAAAGTTGATGGAAAAGGCAAAGGCAAAGGGTGTCGAAGTCGTCCTACCAGTAGACTTCGTCATTGCTGACGCTTTCTCCGCAACCGCAAACACCAAGGTCGTCACCGACAAGGAAGGTATCCCAGCTGGATGGCAAGGGTTGGACAGTGGTCCAGAAACAAGAAAGTTGTTCGCAGCCACCGTCGCAAAGGCAAAGACTATTGTCTGGAACGGTCCACCAGGTGTCTTCGAATTCGAAAAGTTCGCCGCAGGTACCAAGTCCCTATTGGACGCCGTTGTCGCCTCTTCCGAAGCCGGTAACACTGCTATCATCGGTGGTGGTGACACCGCCACTGTCGCCAAGAAGTACGGTGTCGTCGACAAGATCTCCCATGTCTCCACTGGGGGTGGTGCATCCCTAGAATTACTAGAAGGTAAGGAATTGCCAGGTGTTGCATTCTTATCTGACAAGAAATAAATTACCCGCATATAGAGGAATCATTTATCTTTTATATATATATACTATATAGTACCTCCCCTCCTTTTAATGACACAAATTCTACTTTGGAAGTCTCTTTCTTCACTATGCTGATTATAGTATATTATATTCTATATCATCAATTGGCTAATACCCTGCCATGATTTAACCAAATACAGCGCTCTTCCGTCTGATTTCTCAAACAGAACAATGCTTGTGGCTTCCTTGTTATTATGAAACTGTACCATCTGCTCCCGGGACATCCCCAAGATCTCAACTGTGACCTTATAAAACTTCTTTTCATTGCAAACTGGGTCTAGAAATAGTAAGCCGTTAACATCAGGGTGTAGTAGGCAGAGCAAATCAGTCTCACTGTCACCAGCATACCACCTGCACGTCTCCTCCCCAGTTTGTGACAGAATGGCTTCCATCACATCAACCTTATCAGCACCAGTCAGAATCATCCTTGAAAATTCGCCTGTGTACACATTGTTCTCAGCTAATAATTTGTTACAGAATATGTGATCTTTCTCGATGATATCACCTCCCAGGATAAAATTGATAAACTCAATTGACCAATTCACAGATATCACATAGAAATCAGCCTTGAGAGCAGCTGATTTGATAACATCCTTGAAGCCAGATTGAATAAAAGAAGTGTCCCTTGCAATGGTTGATTTCGCGTAAGTGTCCACGTCATCAAACGTGATTCCTTCAAAGAGTTTGTGCTTGGCAATCTCATTGATGCTATTCAATTCAATATCTCTGCTGCGCTTCTGGAACCTGAACTCTGGTTCGAAGAGCTCCTTGTAATTAGTTCTGGATATCTCAAACTTGAAACGTGACGGAACCAGAGGCAGTCTTCTCGTAGACGATATGCTGGCATTCAACTTATTATATCCACCCATATATGTGTCGACAAAGTGTGACCATTCTGGTTTCAATTTGGGGTTCAAAAGATACGGCAGCTTAGCGAGAACGTTTATCGTGTCTCTTTTGGTTATTGTCTCGTCGAAATCAGATATAATAATATTCTTCATGGGCCCAATGTACATGTATCAAAAAGCAAAAGGTGTCTTTTATCAGTTTTACTATCTGATTAGTAGTGAATAATCTCTTTATTTAATTTGCATAATTGACCTTCCAGATATATTGTTTTTTTTATGTATGTTTAGATATGCTCTAGAAATGTGGCATTCTCAGAATTCTGTGTGGCGCTGCACAGAATATATTAGCTATTATTCAATGGTTGCCTCTAAATAAATAGCATACACCTGTATGTATCATTTGTAAAAAGAAACAGCTGAATTGCACAAATTTGTACCACATCCTCTTACATACATTCACCTATATAATGGAAACTTGCAAATTCTGATTTCATCATTCTCACTTGATTCCGCAAAGTTTTGCCGCATCGAAAATTTTCAGAATTAACAAAAACGTTGAAAGTATCGATGACCTGTGATGAAAACATCCATTCAAACGGTAGCCTTCCCAAAGACTATATTGTAATAGAGAGTAGTATAACCTGAGCACCTGAACAAATAAAGAATACTTGTAAAATATGGAGAACGGACATGTCCCAGCCTGGAAGAGGATTGCAATTAGAAAGCAAAAGCAAGAAGAAAGCAATGATAATTTTGATACTGAGGATCCATTAAATGTGACCACCCATTTATCAACAGGTTACTTAACTAAGAAGGAGAAGAAGAACATTATTAATAAAGACTTGGGTTTGTCTAAAACCAAGAATAAGGTGCAGAAAGGTAATAAGAAGGAGAAGAAGAAGGAAAAGCTCCCAAAAGAAGAAAGAGAACTTAAAAAGACTCTGGTTTTAAGAGACCAACTGCGTTACCTGATTGACTTCTATAAAAGTAAAGTAACCGAGGAGTTGCCATCTTCTATTCTCAACTTGGAGAATGTTAAAACTAACTATTCTGAAGCATTAGAGTCGAAGAATGGTAAGGATAAGGATTCAGAAGCTATGGTTATTGAAGTTTGGAAGTTCTCAAAACAGAAGCAAAACTGGCTTCTCAAGCATTTCTTTAGTATTGATGAAATCCCATTAGAATATAATGAACTTCTTATATCCTATTTCCAGGATTTAAAAGGCAGAGCTAGAGATGATCTTGCAGGAAAATGTCAAGAGCAAATCAATTCATGGAATTTATATGCACAGGAACAGGAACAAAAAATCAAGGCTCTAGTTGAAGGTGAATCTAAAGAACAAGAGCAAGTTTCGGAAAGCACTGATAAGCCAAGTGAAGATGAAGCAGCAGACAACAAAGAAACTAAGAAGGAAGCGGAGACCGAATTGCCTGTTCCTGATAAAGAGATCGTGTCAAGAAGTCATAGTCTTCTAAAAAGATGGTTGGAATTGGGAGAAGAAAATATTAAATCAGCTTCAATTGAATTATTAAACTTTGATTAGGATAATTAAAGTTTCCACAATATTTACAGTAATATATTGGCCCGGTATCAATAATTATGTTGCATTCGGAAACTAATAAATCCAACAGCATTTATAATCGTAGATAGATATTATTAAAATTGTATACTATTCTCTCTATCTTGCAACTGGAAATGAAAAGAATCATTGTTTTGGTTTGGAACGATTTTAAAGTATCAAAATTTTGACCGAAATGGATGGAAAAAATTCGATGTGATGAGAATAGGTTTTGAAAACCAGCATAGAAGAAACAGACACACAAGAAGAGCGAGCATAATCCGTAGCTGGGAAGACTAAGGATGAATTTAAGTTTAGAATCGAATGATGATGCACAAACTAGTTTAGTAAAGTTGTTCTGCGACTTAGAGAGGTTACCGAAAGAGCAAACGCCATCGATTATTTTATACTTGAAAACGGTACCACTAGAAGACTCGAACAAAAGGAAAATCTTGAAGAAATGCAAGAAGTTATTCAATCAATGGAAAACCGATGATTCTACCATAGATAAAGAACTGTTGGATAGATGCAGTGATGCATGGCTAGTATTGACAGGGAAACACTACGACCTGCCTAACAACCCTCCATCGAATCTGATTATTAATGAGATTGAGGTTACTGATTTCTTAAGTGAGAATAACGGTACAAGGATTGAATTTGATCTTGTAACGGGAAAGATTATAGAATCCCCATTATGTAACCTCATATTAGAAGAGGTGGAGGTTACAGATTTTGTGTCGTAGAGCAAGGTGTGTCTCCAAATATCAGACATATGTACAGATCCAAAGTGTTTTAGGGATCATCAGGGAATATTTACTAATGGGTTTAATGCTTTTGATAATTTGATCACTATATTATTTCATTATAGAATTTATTATTGGAAATTAATACTGGTTTCGCCAAATCATGTAGTGCTACTTAGTATACCCCCCTGGAGTTGGTATTACAGTTCAGAGCTTCCACTGTGACCATTGGGTTAATTGCCTGGGTTCTAGGTAAGATTTAAAATTCAAGTTTTCACAAGCCTCTAGACATCTCTTCAGATGAATGTAGTCTAGTTAATTTCAGAACACTACATTTGTTTGAATAAGTATTTGGATGATATAAAAGTTTCTGAGTTAAGCAAATGTTATTCTACTAGCTACATATGACAGACATACCATCATCGGTGCAATCTTTGTTTTTACTGTTAATTAATTAAAGTATCCAATCTTTGTAACACTTCAGAAAGTAATATCTCACTAAATTGAACTTTTCTATATAAAACGACTATTAATAACGAAATATTCTTTAACTCATCGGTTTCTAACCTATAGTGAAAAGTATTACTGGTTATATAAATTTGTTAAGAGAGATGATTTACTTATTGAATAATAATGAGGCTACTGAAAGTATCCAAAATTTTGAAAATTGGTATAGAACACACGCATACAATATATCATATAATTGATGGAATAAATAGCAAGAATAATAGATCAAAAAGAAAAAAGTCTCACTTAGGATGAGGAAAAAATAATTAAAAGCCCTATAGGGGGCTCGAACCCCTAACCTTGAGATTAAGAGTCTCACGCGCTACCGATTGCGCCAACAAGGCCTTTTAATTGAAATTTTGAAATTATATGGTGCCGTTAAGAAAATCCTTATGTTAGGTCACGTGATGTATTGATTTGGGTCCGGATTCAAGTTTAGTTTCAACATTATTTAATATCTGGTAACTAGTTTATAATATAAAATAATAAAGAAGACTCCGAAACAGGTTACAACATCTGGTAGCGTCAAACAGTTACTAATTACTCGACCCCAAAGTACAATCCGAATTCCAATCCGCACTACAAGCCGAACTTCAATCCGCTATGACAAACCCACTCGACCCTTTTGGAGCGGGAGAATTTGAAATGCCACCTCTGGCCTATCTAGCTGCTTATCCATCACAGGCAGCCATGGAATTCAGTGGTAAGAAAGACTTACACAAATTGAAAGACTTCATTACCAACATTGGGTTATCAACTAACATGTTCCATGGCCTAACGATGCCAACCGTATTTACTATGTCAGAAGACACTTGCTGTCTCCAGCTGCTTTATGGGCAAATGGTTATTGTCTGGACAAAAATTTGTCGAACCTGTCATTCAATGATTTTATGAATTCAATGTACACCCACTTCTACAACCCTCCTGATACCAATAAAGTATTAAACTCCATCAACAAGCTATCAGAGGATAAGTTGGGAATTGAGACAGTCAATCGCAAGTTTCGCAGTTACTGGGACCGTTTACCAAAGGACCAGTGGACTGAAACAATAGGAATCACCCTTGATTCCCGGTGCTTAACAAACAGCACTTACAATTCTGTCCGTAGACGTAAACCTACCACTCTGAAGGTCACCATGGAAGAAGCTTATCAATCGATCACCACCTCAGACAGAACCTTTGGAGGCTCAGAACTTGATGCAGATGGTGATATTGTTATTTCCGCTACCCACCAAATCTCAGAATACGACTCCGACGAGGAGGAAGACATTTATTGTGTAGATGCAGCACACCAATGCAGACCTAACGAAAGGTACAACACTAAGCCTCGTTCCACGCTTCTAAACAGGAGCCCACAAAGGAAGAATGCATTAACCATAACCTTGCTTCTACTGTAAGAAGGGGCATCCTCTCAGCGAAAGCAGAAAACGCAAAGCGAACAGTTCCTCATCCTGGAATTGAGTCAGCAAAGGCTAACAAAACACATTCATTTCAACAACATTTTTCTCACCCTATTATTAATCACATTGCTATTCCTGAGTTGGATAACACTGCTAAGAAAACATTACAAATCAAAGAAAAAAAAATCACCACTCTTTTCGACAGTGGATCACCCACGTCTTTCATCCGGAGAGATACTGTAAACCTGCTAGAATTACAAATTCATAAATCTCCACCATTCAGATTCAGAGGTTTTGTATCCTCAGAATCTGTCTCAACCGCTGAATCTGTTAACTTACACTTTGAAGTTGACAGTATAGAGGTAAGGTTAACGGCATATGTCCTTGAACAAATGGAACACCAACTATTAATAGGAAACCCCATCCTACCCCGTTACCCAAGACTTTTACATCTGGTCGTGACAAATACTCAAAGTCATGGCAACAAACATCCGCAAAACACTGTGACCGAAGTCACATCCGCTCAGCCGCTTAACCCCCAGGAAACACCAGGTATTCTTACACAAGTCACGATACCCAAAGAAGCGAAGATCTTCTCTGAAGATAACAGTCGCTATGACGTTGTAGCCGCACTGACTAGTGCTCCGTCTGAACTTGACGATCGCTACAAGAAAAAAGGGAATACCTTCTTTTGTATTGTATATAAGAGTGAAGTGAAGTAAAAAAAAAAGATAATAGAAGTAATCAACATGTGTTCTCTATTTATAATGTTCAGTCCTGTTCTGTCCTGAGGTATTCTGATGTATGTAGATCATTGTCTTTTTTGTCGAAGAGAGCTACCCGAAGTCATGAGCGTTACCCTCTCATAACTATCACAAGGCTTGTAATAAGGTTATGTTGTCTTGATCTTGGATGCAAAGCAAAGCGGGTAATACTATTCGTCTTTCTGTATTACATGAGGTACATTAGAACGTCAGGAAAGATGCCCAACTACTCAGGTCACATCTGTCTCACACAACACAAAAGAACGAATTCGAAATAAATAAGATTGTGGAAGAGCTTCTCGCACATCAGTTTATCATCCCTTCCAAATCACCCTGTAGTTCACCGGTTGTACTAGTACCAAAGAAGGATGGCACTTTTAGGTTATATGTTGATTATCGTGCACTAAATAAAATCACGATACCTGACCCGTTTGCACTAGCAAGGATAGATAGCTTACTAAGTTGTATTGGTAATGCTCAGGTCTTCCCTACCTTGGACTTACATAGTGAATATCATCAGAACCCAATGAACAAGAAGGATCAATTTAAGACGGCTTTTGTCACGCCTTCCGGTAAATATGAATATATAGTCATGCCATTTGGGTTAATAAATGCACGCAGTACTTTCGCTCGATACATGGCTGATATATTCAGAGATCTAAAGTTCGTTAACGAATATCTTGAGGATGTTTTAATTTCCTCCAACTCTAAGGAAAAGCACTAGCACCATATTGACATAGTCTTAAGAAGACTGAAGGAAGAGAACCTTATCACCAAGATCTAAATTCAATAAAAAGTAATACAAAATATGTTGAATATAAAGTGGCAATTCATTCACTGTTTATAATTGAATTTCAGGGGATAGAACATATAATCTTCTTGATAGTGTATATTGTTTATGGTAATTCACTTTCATTGTTAGATATTCTTTATATTTTATTATTTTTTCCATTTAAACGAATAATTAAAAGAAGAACATTAATGTTACTAAGATTTAATCCAAAATATTAAATTAAATTGTAAACTTGAAAAACTTATTATTTTAGAGGCAGTAATATCATACAAGAATTTAATACCATTACCAAGTTTCTTTACTTATATTTAGAATAAAAGGTCCTTTTTTCTTTTTTCACTATTTTTCCTTAAAAAATCCTCCAGAACATATAATACCTTTTAATTGATTACAAAAGAAAAAACACAACTGTCTAAAACTGAAAAATATTAGTAGAGAGAACTCTCCCTTTAATTATTAGGTTGGGTATATAAATATAATAGAATGGTTCTAGGTTTTAGAAAATTGAAAACTTTTATGCTTCTGGCTATTATTATTTGTCATAAGAACCATATTAAAGCATGAACTAGGTCATTATATGAAAAATGGTTAAAATTGCAATTATTATGTATTCAATGTGTGACCACATTGATGATCTCGCTACTGCTATTCAATCTGGCATACATGGTTCAGGAGGGAAGGCTGATATCTTCAGAATTGAGGAAACTTTACCCCCAGAGATTATAGAACAGACTGATGCCCCTAAGAAAGAATCAAATATTCCTATTGCATCCAAGGACACCTTAGAAAACTACGACGCTTTTTTGTTTGGTATTCCATCAATGCTTGGAAATGTACCAGCCCAATGGTCTTCGTTCTGGGACAAAACTGGTGGTATATGGGTGGCTGGTACCCTCAACGGCAAGGCCGGAGGATTCTTCGTAAGTACAACAACTTATGGTGGCGGGCAGGAAAGTACTATTAAATGCTGCCTGACATATTTAGTCCATCATGGGATGATTTACATTCCCTTGGGTTACAAGAATACATTTTCAGAGATAGCGAATATTAATGAAATTCACGGCGGCTCAGCATGGGGTGCTGGCACATTAGCAGGACAAGACGCTACAAGACCCATTTCTGATCTAGAACTCAGACTTGCTAGAACTCAGGGGAAAACATTCTACCAGATAGTTGATACATTATTCCCAAATGAGAATCATAAGGGAAAAGAATCACCTCAGAAAAAACCAGTTACTTCTGAAGCACCTAAAACACAGAAACAAATAACTAAAAAAGAACCTGTCGAAACACCACCGAATAAAAAAGACACTGAAAGTAAGCAAAAAGAACACACAGGCTGTTGCCGTATTATGTAGTATATCAAGAATCTTAACATTTACAATATTGGATTCTCTAAAATACATATGCTTTATATATTTGTTTCAATTAATTTTTATTAAATTATCATTTCTATACACTCTCAACCTTTTATAATCGAAGTATAATTTTCAACTCTTATCAATAACATTAAACAATTTATGAGTCTATTTCAATCAATTTCGTCTTAAATCAATTATTGAAACAAAGTAGATGTTTCTTTGAAAATTTGAACTTCTCCAATAAATAGGTCGGATATTATTTACATAATAAATACAAATTAGCAAGGTCTGAATGCAATAGTCTTAATTTAATTCATTAACTTCCTCTTCAATCCGAATCTAATTCTTCATCAAGATCAGGCAATGGGTATTTCAAAATACATGCAATACCAGTAAGCTTATCCAACTCTTCACCTGAAATATGCAGTGTACTGAAAATGTAAACTGTACCTCCATTACTCTCAACTAATTCCATCAATGAGATATATTTCTTCCTTTCCTTAGCATCACCAGACCGCATTAATATATCAGTTAGTAGTAAAGAATCGATAGCACCCATATCAGCTGCTTTCATAACCTCCTCTTCACCGTACCAAGCTTTAAAATCATCATTATCCAAGTGCCTTAAGAAATCATCCATAATCGTAGCTTCTTTCGAGTACTTTGTGTCATTCAACATCGAGGAATATGCAGGGTTTTTCAAGACTTCTTGGATACCCTGTAGGTAACCGGTTGAACAATGTGCCACCAGAAACATAGACTTATTATTTAGAATTTCTTTGTTATGCTCTTCATTCGCATAGTACAAAACCTTCTCCATTAATGTCTTCGCATAGAAACCAGGTGAACATAGAATTATCATCTTCAGTTTTGAAAAATCAAAATACTTTTTCATTGATTCATAAATAGCCTTATAAAACTTACCTGTTTTCTCATCAAATTTTAAAATATCAGTTGATCTCTTCTTTTTTGGCATGCTGTATTCAATTTTCTGTTTAACAATCGTGGATGACGCTGCCAAAAGGCATACATGCGCAATACCTTCTTGAAGTACAACAGCAGCAGTGTCGGATCTTGATTCTGGATTACTTGCCTCGTTCAATATTTTCTTGGCATATCTATCAAAACTCTCTTTGATTATAGTAAATGGATATGAGTAACTTACCTTGAAACTTATGAATTTCCCAACTGGTATATCGATATTTGTTCTTCCTGTATCATCAGCTACTGTTATACCTTTATATCTGAGAAATTCATCTTTCATATCAAATTCACTAGATACCACCTGGACCCTTATCTTTACCAATTCTGTATTCTTCTTCTTAGCATCCTCATCTTTGGATGAGAACTTCTTTTTAAAGATTAGTTCATCATCATTATTGATAAGTTGATGAAGGGTAAATAAATCTTCTTTATCTTCAGGTAAAATTTGGATTGTTGCTCCTTCTTTATTATTAGGACTTTCTACCAGTTTCAATACTTTCATTTCGTAAATGCTCCTTTTCGTCTCTCTAGGAACAATCCTATTACAACTCCTTAAGGAACTATGATGAATTTTCAGGAATTTTTTCTTGTACTTTCAAGGTTTTTTTTCCATCTCTAACAAAATTGACCTTTAGGCGCGAGGAATTCTAGCAACTAATAATCATGGAGGAATTTCCCCTGGACATAGTAATATCGGAATTAATGAAATGGAGTTGAGTAGTGTAATAATCAAGTGTACTACCGTTCTTCTTCAAAAGGCCAATAATAAGTGAATGTATTAAATCTCATAGAGCATTGATATTTTAATCCACAAATACTATTTCTATAAACGTTTACAAACAAAAATAAATGTTAATAGAAATCAAATATACAATATATATATATATATATATATATGTCTGATTATCGAGTCTTCAAATGACAATTTAGTATATCAAGCAAAGTTCTAATAAATTTCTTGTACCTCTCTATAAATTGTACTCATTTATTTAGAGTTGCTGTACTTCTTCTTCCCGATATCAAGAGGAATGTACTTGTACTTGACCATATGCTGGATTTGTCTTCTCATTGTCAACATAAATAGAATAATGAAATATATCAACAAAATTGGCCAGAATACAGGGATGTCAAATGCAGTAAATAGAGTTGCAACCATTGATAATGTAGTAGCTCTAAAAGCGTTATACCAAAACTTAAACTCTGGAAGTCTTCTAATGAATGGACGGAATTCTTCAGCTCTTTCTCCAGCTTCTAATTCCTTATTTTCTTCATCTTGTTGAAGTGACATATCAAACTTTGGAGTCAAAAATGCTAGGAACTGACTTAATAAGAAGATACCAAGAGCATAGCAAACAACATACCACCCCTGGGAGATGACGATACGCATAATAAAAACTAAAAGCATAACAATAAGCCCAATCCATCTCTCTTTTGTATATGGGGTCACCTTGTCTAAGTGGAATTGATAAAAAGTCTTCAGCCTTTCAATGTTTGCAATAACAGGGTTGGAACTGGCAGCTAGTCCACCTTCTTCAGAGTCGTTGAAGTCCATAATTCTTTGTTTATCACTTTGATCTGTATCTAACTGTTTTGCTTTGTTTCTAATGAAATTGCAAATACAATGTTCTTTATCGTGTTGGGGGGTGTTACACTGCTTAAGGCTGTCGTGGTTTTTCTCGATATTTCTCAAAACAATTTCCTTAGCCATCAAAAAAACAACAACCCAGCACGTAACGCGAAGCACTACTCTAAGCTAAAATAATTTACCAGAAGCATCAGCAACAATAACTGAAGAGAAACAATGAGCAGAACATCAATTGAGGGTATATGTGATGTTCTAAAAGACATTACAAGCCATATTTTCCAACCTAGTTAGGTTCTACTAAATTTATAGAGTGTCCACTACAAGGAGTTGATGCTTTCTGAATTACCAGGCTGGAATAAGATTTCATTCTGAAACATATCTCAATAGCATATAATACAATCAGCGTAATTTTATTTGCATCCACAGAGATAGTACCTAATATATCTTACTTGTTCTTTGTGAATTGCAATGGGTTTCCTAATAATATTAAAAGCTCATCATGTAACACTTGCATTATTCTGTAATTAATATGATTGATAAACATAACACTAAACCTTTGAATAATTAATATTAAGAGGGGAAGAACGTTTGTAATTGTGTGATATAATATTATATAAACCTTAATATAGCTGCCCATGAAACAATAATTGTGCTTCTCAAAGTATGATAGAAAACATGAAGTTTACATTCCTTGAAGAACCTTAAGTTCACATAGAAAAGCAACAGTTGAAGTTTACGATTTCCTATCATGTATATCTAATTACATCAAAATGACATGTTTGATAATATTAAATACTACTTAATTGGCAAAGGACGTTAACTATAAACATTAAATTACATTACTCGATATTAATTTTTTTATAAAAAATAATAAGTTGTTGTTCGGTAAGCGCGAACAAATTAAAAATTATATTAAAATATGAAAAAGATAAATATTTTGAGTAATGCACGTGATATTATAATAGGCTTAGTTAGGTATAAAACACTTTGAGAACATATACAATATGCTTTATCGTATATTGTATTCAGAGTTTTTATTCTCCATAGTGTAATGCAGTTCGAAATTGTAGTTACTCTCTATGCAAAACTCTATGCGTAATGCCTGTGAATTCTGCTCTGGACCCAAGGCATTTTTTCGACCAATCTTTTCCTATAATATAAGTCTATTGTTGATATTTAATGTTCGCGCTCGCATACTCTTTCAGAGCGAGAAGATTATCCGTACACCCAAGTATTTTTTTGTCTCCTTCCTTTTCGTCCGAAGAAGAACGAATACAGCAATTTCTGTTTCTATTTCGTTTTACCATTTTATGAAATTTCATTATCTTGTGATTGCAATAGACATCAATAATGAAGAGGCCTTTAAGCTAAGTAACTATTATTCCAATTGGTGTTGGTCGGAAGAATATCTAAATCAATCCCAAAACTTCGTTAGTGTAATTGCGAGTCAACAATGTTTAGTAGGAGTATCGCATTCATAAAGAGGGATCCAAACCCGGTATTCACACAAGTGCGTACAGCTACAAAGAAAGCTGCAGGTTCTCGTACCTCCATGAAGGACTCTGCAGGTCGTAGGTTAGGACCAAAAATATATGATGGCCAAGAAGTGGGTGTAGGTCAAATTATTATGAGACAGCGTGGTACAAAATTTTACCCTGGTGAGTACGTTGGTATCGGAAAAGATCATACTATATTTGCTCTCGAACCAGGTATTGTAAGATACTATTTGGACCCATTCCATCCAAAACGTAAGTTTATTGGGGTGGCTCTGAATAGAGAATCTAAATTGCCCACGCCGCACTTTGAAGCAACCCCAAGACGATTTGGTCATAAGGTTTTAGATAACCGTAAGGCAGCATTGAAGGAGGAGCAGTCAATTCCAAGAAAGAAATATTTAGCCAAAGATAGAATTATGGCTGAGTTTGAAAAGCGTGAAAAGAATAGAGAGGTCTTGAAGAAGGAATTTGAGAAATTTTTAAAAAGCGAAGCTAAGTTGGAGATTCAAGATCCAAATATTACTTTATCGTATCTCCTTCGTTTGAGAAGTAGTCTACGAAATGGATTTGTATTAGAAGATGCCCAATATTATTCTAGACAATATCTGGAAACTGAAATCAAGTTAAAAGCAAAAAAGGAAGATTGGACCCCTGAAGCTTTACAAAAATCACTTGAAACTATTAATGCAATTACAAGCACGTTGAATTCAACTGTTTCTTTCAGTAATAAACATTCATTATGTAAATACATGACTGAAGAAGAAAAATTGAAGGCTAAGAAGGATTTAATTGAGAATCTGACAAAAATGACTGCTTCATTATCAAGCAGAAAGGATTTGAATGCTCTGAAATCACAATTTAAAGATGCTTGTAACTACATGTCTCTCTCTGAAGAGGTTCGCTTACGTAGGTTATTTTTGAAGCCTGTTCTTCCAGAATCCGCGCTAGCAAAGCAGAATCTAGACGTAAAGGGAAAGAAGATTGTTTTCAAGCGCTACAACTATGATAGCCATAAAGTAGAGACGATTGAGAAAAGCGAAAAAGCATTTTTGAATAAACTATAATTGAATCTATAACTATATATGTATATATGCGACTCCTGTATATAAAAATGGAAGTATATCCCAATATTTAAACTTCAAGGTATCAGCTACAAATTATTTTCTGATATCTATCTGAATAGAGGTATTTGAGAACCGTGATGAACTCTGTTATTCAATTCTTGTCTCGCCCATATCAGCACAGTAACCTGGAACATTCTGTTACTATCATAGGGTAATAGTCATATAATTGACTACCAAAATAAAGTATTTGATTTAACTTGAGAACATAACTGCTTTGGGATCTAGAGGTGTACCATCTGACGCAATGGCATTTTCCCCAAATTTTCTTTCGGTGTAGAAGAGTCTGGCTTTGTCAAAACTGACGTTTTCTGAAACCATTATTTCTCTTATACTCTCTTTTGCTTCATCATCTAATCCTGCTCTTGAATCTTCACTGTTTTGTGAAAGAATATTGAAATTCCGTGAATGAAGACCACTTTCCAAGTCATCCGTAAATGAAGCATTCAGATTTATTTGTCCACCAAAACGTCTTGTAATTCTAGTCTTGATATTTTGGAATGTAAATGCTGTAATTTAATTAATGTTAGTAGAAGATGACAAACAAATAACGACTAATGTCTAATTGGAAATCTTGCAATGCTCAACATACCTAGCCCTTCTCTTTTTCGATGGATAACGAATACTGTTATGCATATTATAATAAGGCAAAAAACAACCTTGGGTTCCAAAAGTTCTAAAATCATTACTTTGATTGATTTACTGTTGGTTACTGCCGTTTAAAGCTATTTACACTTCCCAGTACTACTGATTCGAACACTTGTCTTTATATATTGCGATGCGCAATTTATTTTCCTTAATATATCTAGGGCATTGTGGATCTGGCGGAAGTTCGGGAAACCTAATAAAATGGAAAAAGTAACTGTCTCGTATGAAGTTAGCAAATTTGGGAGAGGAATTTCGTGTCTATTTCAGTCCTCTCTGGCAAACAACCATATGCAGAGTGTTTCTGAATTGAGTGTTAAAGCCATGATACTGAATCAATTACAAATTGTTTGTTACCAGATATTTAATGTTCATTACTATCACATCAAGCACAATACATAGTGTATGGTTAGTTTTGATTTTGGTATACATTGTTTCGAAGAGAAAGTTATCAAACTTTTTAGTTGATTGTAGAATTCATAAGGCCATTACTTGACTTTAAATAAAAGTTCCCTAGCATAAACCTACCAATATACGGTATGGTCTGTAACAGCACAGTAAATATATAATACATACATATGCTCAAGAGATAGTGCTCCGTCTTGAATTGACTAGAGTTTTTCCCTCGTAGCATAAGAAATGTTCAATCCACAACCACCGTAGTTGTAATTGTTTAATCTGTCTATACAGACATCTGCATCGTCAATATCTGCATATTCAATGACAGCAATGCCAGTTGCTCCACCTTTTGAATCGTATCTTAACTCCGCATTGTTGACTTTGCCGATAGTTTCAAACAAGTCGTATAAATCACTCCTGTCTGTTGAAAATGGTAAATTACTACAATAGATAAAATTGCAGCGCTCTCCATCACCAGTATATCCTTCAGTAAATGCAACGGATTTCTTTAAATCACCTGATTCATTGGAGTTCGTCTGATATTCATGTTTCCCAGACTTGTCTGCACTTTGGTGGTTTTCCCTAACTTCTAGTGTTCTACCATCCATTTCATAACCATTATAGCTTTCAATTGCTCTTCTCATACTCTCTTCATCATTAAATACCACAGTTCCAAACCCTCTGGAGTATCCACTGCGATCAAGTTCAACATCAGCACGAGACACGTCGCCACATTCCTTGAACATATCTTTCAAGGCTTGCCAGTTAATTGAAAACGGTAAGTTTCCAATAAAAAGTTCGTATCCTTGTTGTCGAGGAGTGTTATTTCTAGTGCTTGTTTTTTTTGCTGCGGGTCTTTCGTGTGTAGTTTCTGGTGGTGGGTTATCCTGTCTGACAAAAATTTGACGTTCCATAAACTGTGAACTATCATATTGTTGGATGGCCTCAGTGACATCCCTTGAATTGGTGAATTCAACAGTACCCATACCTCTATGGTGTCCTCTTGATGTAATAATATCAGCACGGACAACTTCACCAATTTGAGAGAAATAGTCTCTTAAGTCATCTGGAGTACAATTATAGGTCAGGTTCCCCACAAAAATACTATTAGCATAGTTCCTGTTAACCTTCTCATCGTAGGTGCTATCTAATTCTCTTGCTAATACAGGTCCGTAATCACCCCTGCTTTGTCTATATCTTCCGGTCTGTCCTCTTCTTTCACGTGAAGCATCACCACGTCCACGACTATCTCTATTATTCCTATGATGGTCGCTATTGTTATCATATCTACCACCGTACCTACTAGGTTGGTCATTTCTACGGCGTGATGGGTAATTATCTCCGTTACCTCTGTAGTTTCTCTCGTGTCCTCGGTCATACCTATCGTTATATCCGCGACTATCATTCATACGACTTCTGCTGTCATACTCTCTGTTATTGCTCATATGATTTCTATTATCATACTCTCGATCATGACTTAAACGACGACGTACCGGCGACCTTGATCTATTACGTTGGGAGCTCTGATAATACTTTTGGTTAACAAAATCATTGTTAAACTTCTATTAGTAAACAATATTCATGAATAAAAGATCGCAGTAGGAATATATCAAAAATGAGGGGAACATTAGGTTTAGTTTATTATATTTCTCTTTCCATAATGCTGCATCAAATAGAAATCAAATTTAATGCTTTAAATAGTCCGGAGTCTACATTTGTTTGTGTTTCTTAAATTAGAAAAGGGAGTTTCATTTAACATATCATTCCTTGAAGAGCGAAAATATCTAGCATGGAAATACTTACATATTCAGAACCTTTATCTATATCTGACATGTTTCAGTGTGTGTGTTCTTAATGGTTACGTATGGCTATTGTTGCCTTATGCAATATATTTTGGTTCCTTGAGGCTAGTATAATCTTTCCATACGTTTATTTAAATTTCATTACTTCATGGGCAACCAAAAAAATTGAAGAAAAACTAGAAACGACAACGGGCCGGGGCCGCATTATAAAGTTGGAAAGTACTCCGAAACGAATCTTCGTAAGTAATGATTAAACAAAACATATGAGTGTTGTTGTTTTCGAATTAGAATCTCATTAGGTAGTATAAGGCCCAGTTAATAATGATCCTAAAAATATTTCTTATATTTCTTCTGGGAATATTGAATTATTTTAATGTAGTTTTTACGATTTTTAAAATATAGGGATTTTATGTTCATTTAGCAAACTCATTAAAAACCCAAATTGTCTTGATTCAGACAATTATATATATATGGTGTATAGAAGATGCGCTTTTGAATCATATTTTCTCTACTTTTGTTTTTATATATTTTTGTATTGTTATTCTAATTTAACTATGTCTACTTTTGAAGGGAAAAGAGTTTTTGATTGATTTAACTTCTTCAAGAAAAATGAGAACAAAACTTAAAATTCAAAAATACAATAATTTATTCTATTTACATATATTACATTTTAAGAATATACAGTTGATATTAATAATACACAGAAATGAAAAGTTTATTCTAAAATATCAAATTATCTATCAAGTTAGTTTAGGAGCTGTATCAGGTTCAGTTAAAATATAATGCACAGATTCATAGACACCCAAAAAGATAGCACCACCTGCACTAATCCACATTGTCCTAGGCCCAATACCACTAAAGAAAATTGCTGGTCCTTCTTCCCTCCATATAGTTTTGACTAGTTCTAAAGGTGGAACAGACGTCGTACTCAACATAATTCTTGTTTTTAAGAAATCTAGAGGAGTGGTAGTGGCGGCCGCTATACCCCCAGCAATCGAACCACAAACAGCTCCCTTCCAAGGTGCTAAACGTTCTGTATTCTCTTTCTCCCTCCACAGCTTTTTCATATATTCGTACAATGGGAACTGAATGCATGTAAATGGAATTTCTCTTACAATCGTGGTAGACCATCCTCGGTATAGGTTTCTAAATACACCCTCACCATTTTCATTTCTAAGAATTGCTTTTAGAGTTTGGTACGATGAATGTGTTAAGTTTGTCTGTGTCCTTTGTTTTATAACCTCAGCTGGTACTCTAACTATACATGCTGCTACTTCACCTACAGTTGAAGAGAACATGTGGACAGAGGTATCAACAAACTGCTCTGAAGACGAGGGACCGCACAGGCGAGCAATATATGGTCTCGAGGCCACTTTCATCGAGTCATACGTAACAAAGAACAAAGATGCACCTGGTGCAGACGCTACAATTGCACTTCCAACACCTCGATATATATTGTGGTAGCCTCCATTAGCAAAGAACCCTCCTTTGGCTTGCAATCTTGTTTTCAAAGTATCGATTGGGAAGAAGAATAAATCTGTTGAAGTTCCTGCAGCAGCTCCACTAACCAAAGAAACCAAGAAAGATTCCCATACCATTTTCTAGAGTTTTCCTGTTACTTATTTTTCTTTCGAGGAAAATCTTTTTGTTGATACTATTAGATAAGATACTTTTTGTTGTTTTTCTTCTTAGTTTTTCATTATAATTTTAATTATCTCCCATTGTTGCCTTGAGAACAGCCTAGGTAACTTTAGGCGGCCTGAAAAAAGGATAGTTACAATTTTTTCTGTGAGAAAACGTTTCTAGATTATGCTGCGGCGTGTGCGAGTACATTTCCCGTAGAAATAGAGCGAGAGGGGAAACAAAAAAATAGGAGTCTGCTGTTTCTTTGCCTTACTCCTTCGTTTGGCCTCTTCTGCTCTGATACCATCCCTATTTCTGAATGCGGTTTGTTTACCAATATTTTGACTTCTGGCTATCTTTGCACCGCTTTCCTTCTCTCCAAGAGGCTTTATCCCATGGAACAAAAAACCATGAGTTTATGTAAATCAATGAATGATATTGAACAAGTTCTATTGCCAACACACTGTGGATAATTAATCCTCTAATTTGATTTCACTAGTATTAGCAGCACTCATTTGACTGTCGATAATACTAGTAACATATGGAAGAGTCACGAAAATTTTACAAGAAGATATCTTGTCCTATATTTAGGATATATGGAACCTATTCAAATGTGGCTAACAGCTTCACATTTTCTTTTTTACTAACTAGCTATATTCTTGTGGCTGCTGTAATCAGCCACTTGCATGCACTATATCCAAGTAGATCAAAGTGTTGCATATGAAGTTTTTAATAGTGCATGCTTACCCCAATACCTAACACCGTGCATTTTGCGTAGTCCGATGTCCCTATAGGGAATGAGCTCTTCGTCATTGGTAGAAGAAACATGGAGTTAACCCCGCTAATGGCTTTTTATTGGACTGAAATACTGCAATAGATGGACACTTTTCTTTTTGTGCTTGACGTCTTTTCTTTTTAATGACCTATAGCAACTCTCAGGCAGAGCCCTTTTGACTCCTATTAGCATTAGAGTTTACTGAGATCAAGGCCTAGCATATTGTCCGGTTGCTTATTGATGTATCTACCCAAGGCAAATAAATTCCGGTTACCCATATTACGGAAAGTAGTAATGTTTTAAAAAGTCCGCCGGAGCCCTGTCTGTCGGAAGTCTGCCTGTCGGAGATATCCTCTGCGGTCCTTTCTGAGTAGTAACCACGTGGTTGTTACAATTCGGGTGCGTTCAGAGAACATACGCGACAATAAGTTTTTCTATTGCGTATCGGAGATCTCAAATTTTTCTCAACTAATCATTCATTGAAGAAATGCCAAGGAAGCAACTTTTCTCTTACAGCCTATACCCGTTTACGTATTCAAACTGCTCGTAAAATATTTGTTCTACCGCATAGATGCAGCTGGATATTTACTACTGAGTGAGAGCTCGCGGGACAGACGCCCGAGGTTGAAAATTTTTTCGAGACGAAAATTTTTCGTTGACCTCGTGTTTTTCGGTGCGGTAGTGAAATTCCCGTACAACCTCCTATTGATGTTTTCCCAAGCATTTGCTGTTAATCCTTCTGGAAGCTAAGAGAACGGCGTATCATCTCTTGGTATATTATTTATGTACAGAAATTTTGTGCAGTAGAAAGTTTCTTCCTGCAGGGGTATCTAGGAATACACATGCAAAAATAGCTGCCTAATAAGTGGTGCAGAAACTTTAAAATTTTCGTTGCGGGGTTCTATAACCACAAGTGAAGAAGTTTCTGAAGAAGGATATTTTCCAGTAAAACGTGTCTTTACAAAAATTTTCCACCGTGAGCTGTTGGGAATTTTAACTGTTTCTTATCGTGGCTCTCAGAAGACGCAGTGTTTTTAAGCACCAGTGAAAACATCGCAATGCATGCAATGAAGAACTGAACCTCAACCACACTAATAAAATGCGCAAGCAATACCCTTCCTGAAAAAACTCCTTCTTAGTCATGCGCTACACGCTCTTCTTTTGTTTTTTAGATTAGGTTTTCTGAATTTCCTGTTCGAACCACGAAAGAGGGGAGCTCGGTTCGAAATTCTCCGGTTTCAATAGGACTACGTAATTCACAAATTTCATTCCAAAGAAGCTGAAGATCCAGTACATGCATCTTGTTCACAATAAATAGGGAGCTGTGCACACAAACTATTTTTCGTATATATACCTATCACTTCTTCACATATGTGAAACTAATAGGAATGCTTTCAAGATATTATAAAGACACTAGATTAAAAAATCAAAATAAAATATACATTTCACTATGACAAACTCTGCTGTATTTTCCACATTAAATAATATTGAGAATATTGCCACAAATAGCAAGTTCACAGACCAGAGTCAAGGTGTGTCACAACACTTTATTAAAGCAGAGAACATCCCTGTGATTAATGATATACAGTACATACAACCACAACATAATCAAAATTATTCATATTCTCAGAGGTACCAAAACAACAACACCCCATACAATGAATACCAATCTACCTTTTCAAATAACCAACCACAAATAAATCAGAATACAGGCTTCAACAGTTACCAACCTCTGAGGCCCAACGTATCTAATTACATCACCCAAACAAAGATACCTGATCCTTCACTGAACACCATATCGTTACCACAGCCAGCCAAACCACCTATTCAAAATGTTGAACATGCCTTACCAACCACAAGTCACTCATTTTCTGCAGCTAGCACAGGCCCAAGCCCACATCTAAACACTGCTTATCAAAACAATATAATAAACCAGGAGACCCAAAACAGAAACCTGATTCACTCCAAGCGTAGCATTAATGGTGATGGAAACCCTGTCACAAAAATGTTTAAATACGAAGAAAACACCATTCCATTCTCCGCCCAGTTTAATAATCAAGATCATATCCAAAGAAATTCCTATAACAGAACAAGTTTACCAATAATCGACAACTCAAAACCAGGTTCATCGGTCTACAGTGTTAAATTGCTTGATCCAAACTTATCTCCAAATAGTATCTCAAGGAACAACTCGATAGTAGGCCATGCTTCTAATGACTTACACAGTGAGCTACTTGTTAGAAGAAACACACAGGAACAGATTGCAAAGTCAATCGCCGAGCAACATGTTGACAAACCGATCGAAAATTACGTCTCTAAAGTCCAAGAAGCTGAATTGGAGGTTTTGAACATGGATCCAAAGACAAACAGTAAAGCATCTATCCAAAGAGCTGAACAGAAAAGGGAGAGGGAAAGACAGGTGTATGCATTACTATGGCTTATAAAACATTGCAAAGCCGAACCAAATAGTTATGTGCCACGTTGTAGAATATTTTCCCAATATGCCTCATCATGTGCTCAGTGTAGTCTAAAGCCATTGTCGCAAGCAACGCTAGGTAAATTAATTAGAACAATCTTCCCAGATATAACAACAAGAAGATTGGGTATGAGAGGACAATCTAAGTATCATTATTGTAATCTTAAATTGACTGTGGACAGCCCGAATATCAGCCCATTAGACAGTCCCCAGATACCAAATGATGATGAGTTAAAAGATGGCTTAAACAATGGCATCAATGATGCTTCTACTATAGGGGTTTCACTTGAAAACCAAGGTGTACCAGCACTACAAACAAGAGGTGCATCCAACTGTACCTGTGATAACAAGTCCGTTCTGTTTTCGAACAGTATCTATGAAGAATTCTTCAACCATAAAGATTCTAATTTCCAAACGAACCTAGATCTGCCTCCTATCCCAGTGAGCAAACTATCTTCAAACAATGATCCAGATATTATTTCTTCCTTAGAACCGCTCTATCATGTTTATTGCTTGATAAATTATGAAAATATTCTATACATGAAATTTGACGCTTTGCCTACCTCCTTATACCTTTCCAATAATGGTTCGCTATCACCACAGATGTTCAATTTGCTAATTTCTCCAGAAGTGTTTGATTGGGTGAAGGAATGTGATTTGAGAACACATGTTGCAATTCTCAAAACACTATCAAGAAAACTGATCAACCAAGAAATTGACGATGTATCTCTAGCAAGCTTGGAAGAGTTCACCGATACTTACAAAGATATTGTTGCACAAACAACATTTGATTTACCTATTCCAATGGCAAGAAATAAATTAATCGTGGCTTCAAAGTTTTCGTGTCTGATAAAGCAGCTAATTAAACTAGTAAGATTCGTAAAAGAGTTTTCAGGAAACTTCCCCAGTTTCAAGAACGAGATGGTTGCTGACTGGGAATCAAACATTAGTGTCGACAGCCTTATCGATGTATTAACCACAGAGAACAATACAAAGAATATGAAGTTACTGAAAGAGTCGATTTACGAACATGTTACAAAGGTTTTGAAAGAATCAGGCTCTGAGATTATGCCACTAACCAAACTGCTTGAACACTTTTGCAATTTGATATCCTATCAGAGTAGTATAAGCGCAGAAAACATTATTACCTACAATTTAAGATTCTTTTCAGCTTTAGTTGGGGAACTAAGTTTAAAGTCCCCCACCAATATCCGCCCTTGGTTATTCCTCAGTAACATTATTAACCATCTATTATCTTACTGCTTTGAAGTTAAAAGATTGATGCTCTCTTTAGATTCCATATAGAAGCCATTCTCAGGTTAATAATGCTTTTATTTGTATATTTATATATTTCTCGTGTGTAATATTACTCAACATATTTTGATATTCTTAAATAAGTGACTTTGCTTCTGTAAAAATGCCGCATAACTCTACACAATCTGATTTAACCCGCATTATTTTATTTCCTTTACCCAACAGTTGCCATAATAGATGCCGTTGATAGATGGTGTCGATGCTTATCAAAAATTGACATGCACAATCGTCCTGTTCAGCTGCATTGAATAATTATGAGTACTATACATCGTTTAATGCTACACACACTACTCCCTTATGGTGACCCCCATATTGTCTGACGATTTCCCTTGTAGACAAGTCCCACAATCTTACGTAATGATCTGAGGAGGCTGTAACAAGATACGCACTATCAGCACTGAATGCACAATCCCATACCCATCTTTGGTGTTCGTCTAGAGTTGTTTCTAATCTAAAATTATCTTCCACCGACCAAACCCTTGCTGTTTTATCTGCTGAACACGTTGCCAAATGTTTTACGTCTGACGATAACAATATTTTCGTTATATATTTGGAATGTGCTTTGAACTTCGTGACAGGCTTTAAGTTTGAGGCATCTGTATGGTTAGGCATGTTCCATACAAAACAGTTACCTTTAGTGTTTGCTGCTACTAATGTTGAACCGTCACTTGCCACTGATAATGACTGTAACGATATGTCATCCTCCGGCGTAAGTTGATGCGTACACTGGTTTTCTCCCAGGTCCCAAATACGTATATTACCATCCCTATCGCAGGATATCAGCTCACCCTGGTTTGGATGGATAACCACCTGGTTAACTGGTGCATTGTGCTTGTAGTTTCTTGGTATAGAGGGCGACCTGACGTCCCACACTTTTATCGTCCCGTCCTCGCTCGACGAGACCATCCATTTGTTGTCTTGCTGAAATGCTATTGATGTCACGTTCCCCTTATGCCCTTCAAACGACGCCACTGGGTTAGGATTCGTTGTCCGGATATCGTACAGTTTAATGTTTTGATGGCCTGCGGCTGCCAGAAGCTTCTTATCATTTGTGATTTCTAATCTGTTCACCTGGGAATCGGAATGCTGGATTGTCCTTGAACAAACACCAGTCAAGGCTTCCCAGAACCTGATAGTATGGTCATAACCTGCAGAGACTAGAATAACAGACATTTTCGTATAATATGTACTCAACAGCGACTATAGTCTTCTACTGACTCCTTCTGGATAGTCTCCATTGCATCCCAGACTGGCTGAAAAATCAGACCTTTATTACGTTCGCATTTCAGTCTCGAGAAATACGTTCACGTGATCCGGCACCAGCGCTGTTTTTTCACGGCGCGGACAGTACCGGTGCCCATGCCCTACACCGAGAACGCTCCAGAACTTTCTGGAAGGTTCAGGGCTTCTGGGTGATTAAGAGAGTGAAAAATTTATGTTCGGCGCTCTTCTATGGGATACAGAACAATCGTTGATTCTCCCTATTTCTGATAATCATTCCCAAGTATATAAGCAATTGAAAAATAATTCAGTTTCTTTTCCAGCCATATATTGTTTTGGCTATCGCACGTTATATTGCACCTTTAGTCTTGCCTCTTACATAAAATCAAAGAACCAAGTAAGCACATATATACAACAATCAGATATGGTCAAAGAAACAAAACTTTACGATCTATTAGGCGTTTCCCCAACTGCCAGTGAACCAGAAATCAAAAAAGGTTACCGTAAGGCTGCCTTGAAGTACCATCCAGATAAGCCAACTGGTGATACTGAAAAGTTCAAGGAGATTTCGGAAGCTTTCGAAATCCTAAGTGATAAGGACAAGAGAGAAGTATATGACCAATATGGTCTAGAAGCTGCCAGGTCCGGTGGCCCACAATTCGGAGGTGCCGGTGGCCCAGGTGGTGCTGGCGGTTTCCCAGGCGGTGCCGGTGGTTTCTCAAGTGCCGGTGGCCACTCATTCTCAAACGAAGATGCATTCAACATCTTCTCACAATTTTTCGGCGGTGGAGCCCCTGGTGGCGGTGATGATGGTTATCATTTCCAATCTAGCGGTTACCCAGGTGGTAGCAGTCGTGGTGGTTTCCCAGGTGGCATGGGCGGTGGAATGCCCGGTGGTATGGGAGGCATGGGAGGCATGGGAGGCGGTATGACAGGTGGTATGGGCGGTGGTATGCCAGGCGGTTTTAGATCCGGATCCCCTCCAGCAGCTGCTCCTGAAGAAGTTGTCCAAGTCAATCTACCAGTGTCATTAGAAGATTTATTCGAAGGTAAGAAGAAATCTTTCAAGATTGGTAGAAAGGGACAGAACGGAGCTTCCGAAAAGGTACAAATTGATATTCAATTGAAACCTGGTTGGAAGGCTGGTACTAAGATCACATACAAGAACCAAGGTGACTACAACCCACAGACAGGTGGTAGAAAGACTCTACAATTTGTCATTCAAGAAAAAGAGAACCCACTCTTCAAGAGAGAAGGCGACAACCTAATCTACACACTGCCATTAACATTCAAAGAATCACTATTAGGCTTCAACAAGACTGCACAGACTATCGACGGTAAGAAGTTACCTCTGTCCAGAACACAACCAATTCAACCATCCGAATCATCCGTGTACCCAGGTCAAGGTATGCCAATACCAAAGAACCCATCTCAAAGAGGTGACTTGATCATCCGTTACAAGGTTGACTACCCAATCTCTTTGAATGATGCTCAAAAGAATGCGATTGCGCAAAACTTTTAACGAAGATACAACAACAAACCACAGACCCTGAGTGCAAGATGAATTGCTTGGTTTCCTACCCGTTCAGATATATATCTAATGGATCAGGGCATGCATACAGTAATAAATATCATATTGAAGGATAAAAAAGTATTAAATACAAATATGTATTTATTAATTAATAATTTTATGTACATTAAATAATTTCCTTGAAATGTATTAATTCTTACATTTCAAAACAATATTGAAATAGAAAACAATAATAATAAAAACTATTCGATTATTCCCTATATATAAATAATATAACAAACACATACACATTTTCACAACTTTGTAAAATGTTTCCTGTCTTTTCTAATGAACGTCATTAGTCTTTTATTCACTGCATCTATGAATTCTTCTGTGGTCACATACGCAGATCTATCTTTCTTCCCGATCAGCAATGCCAAATCTTTTGTCATAATGTTGTCAAGTTGAACAGTGTCAATAACCGCTTTCTCGAGTAATAGACCAAACCATACAACATTCGGTGTGTTGTCTAATTTTCCTCTTTGAATAATACACTTGCTCCAGGCAAATATAGATGCAATTGAATTGGTAGATGTTTCAAGGCCCTTTTGATGCTGTCTAAAATGCCTTGTAACTGTACCATGGGCTGCCTCACTCTCAAACGCCTTACCGTCAGGTGTAGTCAGTATTGATGTCATGAGGCCTAGTGAACCAAACCCTTGTGCCACGATATCAGATATCACGTCCCCATCATAATTTTTCATTGCAATGATAAAACCGCCCTTGGATTTTAGCATTTGTGCAACCATATCGTCGATGAGACGATGCTCGTAGGTAATATTTAAATCTTCAAAAGTACCCTTGTACTCATTCAAGTACATGTTCTCAAATATATCTTTGAATTTACCGTCGTATTTCTTCAATATTGTATTTTTTGTAGTAAAATATAAAGGCAGTTTGCGTTTTATCGCTAATTCAAAGGATGCCCTTGCAAATTTTTCAATGGAATCATTAGTATTATACATGGCCAATGCTACACCACCAGTTTTGGGGAAGTCAAATACTTTAAGATCAATAGATTCATCTTTTGATGCCCCGGTTGGATGATACACCAATCTTACTTCCCCTTCTCCTGGAATCACCAAGTCTGTTGCCTTGTACTGGTCACCAAATGCATGTCTTCCAATGATTATCGGACTTTCCCATTGTGGCACAAGCCTTGGGATCTTCGGTATAATTATTGGTTCACGGAAAACTGTTCCTCCAAGAATATTTCTGATTGTTCCATTTGGAGACTTCCACATCTTCTTCAGGTTGAATTCTTTCACTCTTGCCTCGTCAGGAGTAATAGTTGCACATTTGACTGCCACTCCATATTTTAACGTTGCATAAGCGGAATCCTTTGTTACTTGGTCATTTGTCAAGTCACGGTTTTGAATGGACAAATCGTAATATTTTAGGTCAACATCCAGAAACGGGTATATTAGTTTTTCCTTTATGAGATGCCAAATAACTCTTGTTTGCTCATCACCGTCCATCTCGATGATCGGGTTTGCTACTTTAATCTTTAACATTGCTTCTATTTTGCTTGCTTATATTTCTGATACTATTGCAGACTGAAATTCCTTTAGTTGAAGTTCTGGATTAATTCAGTATACCCTGGCTTTTATCAATAAATTGTTTTTGCCTACTATTTGATTTTTCTGTCATCAATTTATTTTCCCCAACGTATGCCATCGGAGTTTAGGAAGGAAAAAAACAATACACTGGAACAGGGATGGGTATAAGAAACAAAGTGGAACAGTACCAGAAGTCTGCCTCTTTGAATATCTGGTTGAGATTTTATTCCAGTGCAGCATTTATTTCATCGAAAGGCTAATAAAATATTCAAATAATAAACGACTTCGTATATAGAGTATACTCATTGGGTTTTATATATATCATCTGAGAATACTATTCTGTTTAAATAAGAAGAGGGCTGACATACCGTGTTGATTAGTTTTCCATCAATTCAGTAACTGTCTTAGAACCGTTCAAGACATCCTTAACACTTGCTAAGATATCAGCAAATGTGTCAAATTCATGGAATGGGACATTTTGCTTCTTGCAGAAAGTGACTAGATCCTTACCTCTCTTAGCAAATAGCAGATCACATTCCTTTGCTGCACTCAGATCGGAAATACCGTCACCACAGTAGAAGTAGGTTGGTCTCTTTTCACCTGGAGCTAACTTTGATTCAAACTTCTTCTTGTATAAATCGATACTTCTTGATTTGTCATGACCGTGTGGAGACTCGTCTCTGTAGGTGACGGTCATTCTTTGGTCTTTGTCAAGGGAAACATCATTAGCAATGATATCGATCTTATCAATGGCAGCAGCACCGACTAAATCAGATAGCAAAACCTTGATAATTGGGTGCATACCACTAGAAACAACAATAACAGGAATGTCGTTTGCTTGTGCCCATTCAAATGTTTCTTTAAAGCCAGGGTCTAATTGGATATTTTTCTTCAAAATCTCAATAGATTCAGGCAATGGGGTCTTAATCGAGCTTATCATACGAGTGAATCCATCTCTGAAGGAAGTGGTTCCATCCAACACGCCTTCAAAGATTCTACCTCTTTCTTCCTTACCGAAACCGTAATTATCAGTCAGGAAATCATTGGAATCTTGCCAAGTGACGGTACCGTCGAAGTCAGTAAATATAACAGCTTTAACCATGTTTACGTATGTGTATGCTTGGCTTAGCTCATCATTAAGATCGTAGATGTTTGGTAATTAGAATATCTGATTCAGCGTTTTTGTATTGTTTCAGCTGCTTGTTTGCCTCGAAGCTAAATTGAAGAAAAAGTAAAATTTTTCACAATTTCATTCCATTGCCATAGCAGAGAGTCATTTCAGGCTCAGTCAGCAGGCGGCCCTAGACGTGGATGAAAGAATATGCGGTTCCATTTTGTACTGTAACCAGGACATACATTAATTCCGTCCATGGCACGTTTATCTCCGGGCAAACTCCTGTTCTCCGTATATTGCACTGTGCGATTACGTATTCACCGTCGACGAGGACTTGATTATACAATCCTGCAAGCCCTAAAATGGAAAAAAAAGAAAAGAAACAGCCAGATCCGTCAGAAAAAAAAGCGAGGAGGCACCCCCCAATTTCTTTTCCAGCCGTGGCTCGTAGCAAGAATATAGCCATTGAGTTGTGTACATCACTTTCCCCACAACAAGCGACGCAGAGCTTCTTGTTGTTGTCGTGTCTCGAAATCTTGAAACAAGTGAAGCATAGCTTGATCGTGTAGTGAAATACTGTTGATTACTTAAACTGAATTTCAACATATGCATATATATATATATATGAGGCGAAGTTTCATTTATCAACAATAATTGATTTGCCCTTATAAAAATATACATTAGTTACCAAACATAGGTGATTGAACAACTATCACATTCTCTAATTCTCCGGAGCAAGGCCAAAAAAACACAAAGCAATATATATCAAACAATCAATATGAAAATTGTAGTATTCTCTGGTGGTACAGCAACTAATTCTCTAACTCCATGCTTCTCAAACATTTCGAGCAAAAAAGGTAACGATCTGACTTATGTTTTGCCAATTTCTGATAATGGCGGTTCGACAAGCGAAATCCTTAGAATTCTGGGCGGGCCTGCAATTGGTGACATAAGATCACGTATTGTCAGGTTGATGGAAGATACTAGCTTAAGCAAAGTCTTTTGTTACAGACTGCCTGATGATTATACCCTTGCAAAGCACGAATGGAATGATATTGTGGAGGGCTCGCATCCCATTTGGAATGATGTCCCTATCGAGGTTAAGGGTATGACTAGAGCATTTATTATTCACATCCAGGCTGAATTGCTGAAGAAATCGAAACACTCGCACAGCTTCCGATTCGAAAAGGCATCATTAGGAAACATGTTCTTAACAGGTGCTCGTCTATTTCTAGGTAGTCTAGATGCCTCAATCGAACTAATGCTGAGAATGGGTAGATGTAACCCTAATGTTCATGTGATCCCATGCATAAATACCAGTCACACCCACCATATCTCAGCCATGCTAGCGAATGGCGCTGTTATTACAGGCCAATCACAAATTTCCCATCCTTCTGCTCCAGCAGTGATGCGCCAGGCTGTTATTAAGAGAGAATCATCTCAGAATTTCGAAATGAATGGAAATGGTAAGCGCGTTATGCTCGATTCTGCTGAGGTAGAAGAAGAAGAAGAGGAAGAATTTGCTAACCCGATTTACATTTTGCCAGAACTAAAGAGTTCTCAATTACATTTTACAAAGGCTGATGATAACTGTAATCTACCTGCACCTGTAAAATGCATATTTTATATTAATCCATATGGTGAAGAGATCAAACCATTGGGTAATTCCAGAGCAGTACAAAAGATAAAGCAAGCAGATGTCATTGTATATTCTATTGGCTCAGTAGTGACCAGTTTATTGCCGATATTAGTACTCGGTAATTTTGCTGAGACCATTGTAGAGTCCAATAAAGCCCATAAAGTTCTAATCATAAACAACAAATATGATAGGGAAACATCTGGCTTAGAAGGTATAGATTACATCAAGATAGTTATTGATTCAATGGCCAGAGCCTTAAGCAGTTATAGGAAGTCAAAAGGAATCCCAATGACCCCTGAACAAAAGAACATTCCTTGGAATACATTCATTACTGATATTATTTACTTATCTAAAGGTGAAATTCAAATGGACTGGAATCAAATATCTGAAGAACACAACATTATATGTCATAAGATCGATTCGGATATTTTAGAAAACGACACCTTGGAAAGAGTCTTGAGTAGTCTTGTTTAAGCGGGTACTCTTATTCCAGAAATACCTCATACTAATCATTTGAAGATGAGTCTAGATAGATGTATTAATTAAGACATACCTATCTAGTATTTTCATTCTCATACAATTAAAAATTATGTAATTATTAAAGTAGATTATAAATCTATACAGAAACGACGAATATTTTTATCTTATTGCTTTTAGAAGAAATTTCTACAATAGTATGCAAAGCTTAATATACGGTTTGCTTTGAAACTAATATATTAAAAGCGGGGTACAACAATTACAATATTAGCAAATGATAATCTTACGAATAACAATATTTCTGATAGCATGTGGAACAGAACGAGTGATTCTTTATCTTTCCTCCGTTAGATTCTAAAGTTCTTTTCAACAGCACACAACCAAGACAATTCTTAAAATAATTACTATCATCGTTACTAAAGATATTTTTACCATTTTCAATCATTCCAAGTCTTTCCGTTTTGTTATAAGTCCCTTTGAATGTAGAAGTATTCGAGGCATAAACGTGGTTTGAGTTTGCATAATAAACTAAAATCGGAAGTATATTTCCATCAGGTGCTCTCACTGGAGTACATCCTACAATAACTGGCTTCTTCAACATACTGTATTCTGAATCAGGAAATCCATAATAAATCTTAGCCTTTTTGAGCTGATTAAAAACAACTTTCATTTTGGTTCCATTTGCAAAATTATTAATATCAGAACTGGAATCTATTATGAAGATCACGTCTAGTTTTCGTTCGGGGATAAGAAGTGTTCTCAATGGAATGTTTTCACCATCTTCACCCCCATCAACCAGGTGAAGAAAATCGTCGTTAGTCAAATCGTTAGTCACATTTGGATATTTATAAAACGGATTATGATGATAGACAGCAAAGTCAGTCTCTGCATTTTCCTTTACAGAATTTTGGTCAGTAGAACTTTCCTCTGGAGTTGAGCTACTAAGTCCAAAAACACTCAATACAACATCTAGTGCACTCACCACTTTCTGCGACGATTGAGACATACACTGCCACATATAAACAATCATATTATTAAAAATAGATGATGATGTTCCAGTAATGAATCCAATATCATCGAATTCTTTGAAGCATTTCTGTGATTTGCCTCCAGTTATTTGAGACCCCAAATATTGCAATTTAACAAACAATCTAGCAATAGGCTCCCAAGAGCCAAATTCAAATGGTGTAAACTCAAATATTATATTCCTTAACTGATTATTTTTACAGTTTGCTACAAAGAGAGGTATAGGTGACTTATTTGTCTGAAAACTATTTTTCATAGCTATTAACGCATGTAGTGATGTAGTATTTTCCTGGCCAATTGCTTTCTTGAATCGTTTCATCAATGCCTTACCCCAATAGTCAGTGAAAGAAACTTGAAAACCAGCAACTTTCTTTGGTCGAACATCCAAATGGAGTTCTGAATAAAATTCAAGAATATCTCTAAATGAGTTTACCGAATTGAGGATGTCTGAGTTAGTGATATTACTACTGTTTGGAAATAGCATCTGCCTAAGTTTATTTACTGGAATTTCATTTCTCTTTGCTAATGACAGTAACGAATTTGTGTGTGTATTTAAAACACTGGATTGCTCCAAATAATTGAAGAAATTGTTAAATTCCTTAAAATCAAAATCTTCTATGTTGTCTCTTTTAATATTATCAGGAAATTCATCTTTTATTTCATCAACCAGTCCTGAAACTATATCGGTGTGTTCAATATCAAAATCAGGAACACCCTTTAACAATTCTTCATCCAAATCCCATGATTGAAGCATAGTGTCTATTTTAAAATCATTCATAATTAAACCCATTAAAGTCCAGCTTCCTCCGGATAAACCAGAGATATAAGACAGACTGTCAAATAAACCGTAGTTGTTCATCTCAACTAGGAAACCAGTGCTAGTAAGCATTGACCTATAACCACCGCCAGAAATAGCTACTCCAATAGTTGGTGGGTTAAGATCTACATAATCATATATTTTTTTGTTAAATTTAACCATATTTAAGCTATTAATAAACCTTTTGAAAACTTTACTATTAATCCTTGATTTTTTGTTAATATAGTCTTGCTCTTCTTTACAAAGCTCATTCTAGAAAACTACAGTTAGTAATAGAACACTGAAAAGTTACAAAAGGTTCACTAGAGTTACATACTTTGGCGTACCTTATTAAAGACTCTTTAGGACACTCGACTTCATATGGTACCAGGGCTTCAACAAAAATATCTATTCTAAAGTCTATCAACAGTAAAATTAAAAATGTTAATGAAATCATTTAGAACTAATTACAATATATGTAGTTCTATTATCTAATCTAGACTCCCATATACACATAAACTATACCTCAGACACACATTTGTATACATTAAATGCCACTCTGAAACAGCCGCCGAGGTTTAAAAACAAGTAGAATTTATTTTTCTACTTATATAATAAAAGAAAAATAAAAAAAATTAGAAAAACAAACATAAATACGAAATAAAAATACGAAATAAAAATACAATAGAATAAAACTGTTCTTAATATTCTTCCTCATCAGAAGAAACATATTCGTCACCCATCTCTTTCTTCTTCTTCATTCTCTCCTTCTTTTTCTTCCTCAACTCTGCTGAAGATAACTTCTTCTTCTTCTTGCCACCTGTAAGCTTATTACCCATGGCATCAAATGTATCTTCCTCCTCCTCATTCTTTTCAATTCTTGGTCCGGTCCCTTGCCCAGTAACCCAATTATGACCAGAGGGAGTCATTTTACCTTCTTTAACAGCCCAGACTTCTTGAGTTAAGTCCTTTGTAAATTCAGCTGAATGGGTAATAACAATCACACCTCCTTCGAATGCTTTCAAAGCCTTAGATAATGCACCTAGGGAATCTCTATCTAGATAATTGGTTGGTTCATCTAGCACAATCAAATGTGGTCTTTGCCATGAACAAGCAGCAAGTACCAACTTGACCTTTTGTCCTCCAGATAAACCTCTGATTCTTGAATGCGTGACTAATTCAGCGTCTAAACCCAACATAGCACAATGCTCTTCAATCTCTTTTCTAGTTAATGGACGGAATTGACCTGAAGCTAAAGCCTCCTTCATATCAACCTCTGCAACCATTTTGGAATGAGATTCAATCAATTCTCCTCTTGGCAACCAAGCATTGTCAACTGACATCATAGGAACCCATCTTTCTGATTTCATCCCAAGATTCTCTCCTAATAAGAATGAACACTCATATTCATATGTATTTTTGAATTTTCTTCTGGAATTAATCCCAGCAATTCTTCTTGGAGTGCCTTCAATCTTGAATATTTTATTCATTGCCTCTGTATCGACCTCGTTGATCTGTCTGTTAGCTCTATCCATAGTTTCTCTATCCTCACCAGTTTGAAATCTCCATTGAATATATTCAGATGGTGTTTTATCTAGGTGTGACTCGATATGGGCAAATGCATGCTGCTTAATATAAGCAATACGACAATTTTCGTGACTGTAAACTTCACCAGTAGTTGGCAACAACTCACCAGTCAAAACGTTAATCAACGTAGACTTCCCTGCACCGTTTGGACCAATAACTGCAATTCTTGATGACAATGAGCACTGAAACGTAACATTAGCGATTTGTGGCATTGAAGTTCCTGGATATTGGAATGTCATATCTGAGACCTTGACAATTGCCTTTTGTTTGGTCTTAACACCTTCCAAGTAGCCGGGATCTGGAAACTTAAACTCCAAATCTGAAGCACCTAGTTCATAATAAGATTTAGCCGTTGGGCATTTCGTAACAAATTCTGATAAGTTCCCTTGATACTTTCTCAACTTCAAACCTTCATAATGAATAATGTACTGACAAACATTGTCCAAGAAACCCGAGTCATGTGAAACAATTATAGAGGTAATACCACAATTATTCAAGTAGTCAACCAACCAAGCAACATTAACTGTATCTAAGTGATTTGTTGGCTCATCCAATAGTAGGATATCTGCCTCTCTCAAAACAGCTCTGGCTAAGGCTAGTTTCATCTTCCAACCACCCGAAAGAGATGAAATTGGTTTGTTAATCATGTCGTCACCAAACCCAAACTCATGTAATTTCGTCGTTATTTTGGCTTCAGTACCAACTCCACTTTCTACAACAAAATTTAGAACTGAAGTATCTGAGTGTGTATTATCAATATCATGCTCAACATAAACAGTTCTACATTCTTCTTGAGTTGGGAACCCCTCCACTTGACCATTAGCTAGAGTTCTCATTAAAGTCGATTTACCAGCACCATTTGGTCCACAGAGACCATACCTTCTACCTCTCTTTAAATTCAAATGGGTCTTATTAAGAAGAATTTTTGCACCATAAGCCAGAGAAAAATCAATGTTACAAAGATTCTCTCCTTCTTCTTCTTCCTCATTGAAGTTTGGTGCAATTGGGATATTGTCCACAGCCAATTTTCTAAACTCGTCTAGAGTGTTTTTGGCCTGGTTTTCATGCATAAAGATAGTCATGTATGGCGTTACGTGAGTAAACCAAGTTTGCTGATCAATGATACGTTCATCAATCAAATTGGCGGCAATGGCAGCAATAAATTCAATGACAACGTCAAATCTTTGTTCAATTACGATGTTCTTCAATAAGATTTTGAATATCTCCAATGTTGTAGATATATCGCCAGCATGAGAAACTTCTGGTAACATATCATTACTACCGACGTTACCAACTCTTCTCAATGTCTTCAGACCTCTCAAAGTGACCTCACGAGCTTCTGGGTCTGCTATAGTTGTGAAATTGCTTTTTAAACCTGGTAATAATTTATCCAGGAACGGAGCTACCACCTGCGGGTCATCGACTAACTTACACATGTTATCAATAATAACGGCTGATTTTCTCTTAATCGAAGTTTCTCTTTCATTTAAACCTCTTGCCAGTAATGGAACCATGATCGAAAGTGTTGCAGGTGTTACTTCAGAAACGAAAGTAGTAGCGCCGAGCAGGTGCACTGTTTCTGGCACTAGGGCTGGATCAGCTATACATCCGATTAATTCTGGAATGAAACGGTCAATATCTTTATTGTCAACGGTTTCTGTTGCCCTTGTAATTGTTGCAGTAGCGGCATCTTTGACTTCCTTTTTGGTATCCCACATGGCCTCAGATAAGACGGGGATCAATTCTGGCATTCTTAAAGCGACCTGCTCCTTTGCAATACTAACCAAAGCACTGATTGCAGCCAAGATAGATACCTTCTCCTGCCATTTATTAGTTGTTGACAATGAGTTCAGCAGATGTGGCAGGAGTGCTTTTGTTGCAATTGGGTTAATTGCATTAACCACTGCTGTCAGGGCTCTTGAGGCGATGCTTTGGATTTCTTTGTCCTTGTGACCTGTCTTTATACAGATCTCTGGTACTGTAGAGACAATAAATGGTTCAACAGAGGGGGATAGGTTGGTTTCGTTGGCGATGTATGCAATAGCGTCTAAAGCGTTAGCACAAGTGTCCTTTTGCTTGATAGCATTGGCCAAACATCTGAAGAAATCTTCAGGAACGTCATGTTCAATAATGTTACCGTTGAGAAAAGTGGCGACTTCAGAGGATGCTTCGTCTCTGGTTTCTGCTGTTGCGACAGCTAAGTTGGCAAAGAGTTCTTGTAGAACGCCAATAGATTTTTGGGAATCTGTCATTGCTAGATTGGGAAAAGTTAAAGACTAATTTAAAGACTGAGTATGATGTTTTATTTAAAAGAATAATAATTTCAATATTATTATTATTGTTACTAATTTTGTTTTTGGGATTTTGTATATTTATATATATTTAATTTATTTTTGACAGTCTTTAAGAGAATCGAGTGGTTTGATATCTTTAGGATGGCTGATCTAGGAACAGAAAGTTTGAAAAGGATTGAAGAAATAATTTGAAGTACATTGTAAAAGTGATGGTTATTTATACACTTTTAAATGTTAGTAACTTTTCAATGAGGTTTTACAATTCATAAAAAATAAGGGTTACAGAATACTTTTCTGTCACTGACGTTGGACATTTGATCACGTACAGAAATGCTTTTTGTTCACCTTTAGATTCAACCATGTGCTAGTTTGGGACTCCCCAGGTTTGTGCAAAAACTGAATAGCCACACTTGTGGTTCTGCATATGGGCTGTGCAGAGTCTTGTAGTAGGGTCTTTTTTGGTTCTATGTACCCAAGATACTTCACGGGTTCCATCTTGCATTTTCCTCCACACTGTTCGCATGAAGACACATTTGGTGTTACAGAGCACAAGCACCTTAAGAATGAAAACCCAGTGATGTTACATCAATGAAATAATATTTATGTATAGATGTACCCGCATTACCGTATCGGGTGTATACACATTAGCCAAGCTGCATTCCGTCGCATTGCTGCCCTGTACTCAGTAAAAGTAACAGATGGAACCACTTAGAACCACTTAGAACATGAGCATACTATCTGTACTCTGAATTCATATCATTCTTATAACCCTCATATATGCATTGGTGTGTGCATGTTGTGCTGTGTATGTGCGTATGTGCGTATGTGCGTATGTGCGCCCGGGTTACGATCACAGTAGCCGTCTTGTCACGACCGATCGGCCTTCTAGGAGAAAAGTGTAGGCCGTCCCGCATATTGAAACTGTACCTTTGAGTAGCATACACTAAGATGCATATTTTGTGGGTGAACATTGCAAACCACATCGTTGCAACCATTTTAAAGGGCAGACAGATACAGGGAGATATGAGTACGAATTTGAACAAGAATCCGGCCACGGATATGAGTGGTCCTGAGTCGGTGAGCCGAATAGATGAGATAATAGAACGAAAGAGCGAACTGATACAGTTAATCCAGGAGGACGATTTCGTAGCAGAGAGGGAGTACAACGATGGAAGTTCCAGCGGTATTGGCCAGCTGCACACGCCGAAACATCTTAAGAATCATGAACACGATGCTCTGCGAGAGAGGTTTGAGGACGTGCTTGAGAAATTTTACAATGAGATCGATAACGAGCCACACACCAGTACAGAGATGGGGATGGGTGTGAGCGTTGGCAATAATGAGAACCGGGAGGAAGGAGAGGATGAAGAGGATCTGGACGATAAGTTTGTGATGGAGGAGCATAAGGGCAAGAGTGAGACGTTTATGAAGGAGCATGGGAACACAAAGGACCTGCCACAAATAGAAGTTGTCCCGCCTGAAAATTTCAGCCATGTGGTGGGTCAGATCTACAGGAGTAGTTTCCCCAGGATGGAGAACTTTGAGTTTTTACAGAAGCGGTTGAAATTGAAGTCGATCCTGGTGCTGATACCCGAGGAGTATCCCGTGGAGAACTCGGATTACCTGGAGAAGTCAGGCATACAGCTGTACCAAGTCGGGATGAGTGGTAACAAGGAGCCGTTTGTGAATCTGCCGTCTGACTTGCTTACGAAGGCACTTGAGATTGTGCTGAACCCTGAGAACCAGCCGATCTTAATCCATTGCAACCGGGGCAAGCATCGGACTGGGTGCCTGATTGGATGCATACGGAAGCTGCAGAACTGGTCGCTGACCATGATATTCGACGAATACCGGCGGTTTGCGTTTCCCAAGGCAAGAGCACTAGACCAACAGTTCATCGAGATGTACGACGACGACGAGATCAAGAGGATAGCGAACCAGAACAACTGGCTGCCTTTGAAATGGTAGGCAAGGAAACACACACACACACAGATGCATTTCACATATTTATAGACACAGGCATAGAAAAACACCAATAAAAGACAATGTAATATAAAAATAATGCTATTTTTTATTATTATTGAATATACTTAAGATATATGTATATATATACATTATTTATTGTTGTGTAAAAAAGATTAAACCCCTCCCAAATAAAAAATATTTCCGTAGTTGTGTTGTGTAAGATGAATAAAATAAGACCAAAGAACTGGTCCGCTGATGCAGAAAAACAAAGAGTAAGTGAGCGAAGCAAACTTATGATCTTTCACCTCTTAGTCTTCTGGCCAACTTGACATCCTTCTTTTGGATGGTGACACGCTTAGCGTGGATAGCACACAGGTTGGTGTCTTCGAATAGGGAAACTAGGTAAGCTTCGACGGATTCTTGTAGGGCACCGATGGCGGAAGATTGGAATCTTAGGTCGGTCTTGAAGTCTTGGGCGATTTCCCTGACTAGTCTTTGGAAAGGAAGCTTTCTGATCAAAAGTTCGGTAGACTTTTGGAATCTTCTGATTTCTCTCAAAGCGACGGTACCTGGCTTATATCTGTGAGGCTTCTTGACACCACCGGTGGATGGGGCGGATTTTCTGGCAGCCTTGGAGGCCAGTTGCTTTCTTGGTGCTTTACCACCAGTGGACTTTCTTGCTGTTTGCTTGGTTCTAGCCATTGCGAATGTGTATGTGTGTTGGTGTATATGAAGGACTTGTATAAGATAAGACACAACCGACACAAGAGACAGAAGAAGGGAAAACAGGTCCCAAGAGAGCTGCTTAAATAAGGACCACAGACCTCACGACCCTCACGACCCTCAGCATGCCTTGCATATTTGCCATGCTCCACCTGTTTTCGCAGCGTTCTGGATATTTCACGGCGGAGCAACTGGGCGAAGAAATCTGCACGATCTCGTGGTAGTGAAGCGGGCCGTGGTGCCCGTCGCAACTGTCGCTTTTTCGGTGGTGGGCGGTGTGCCGTGCCCAGAATTTCGGGTTTGTATGGCAGGGCGTTCCCAGATATTCGCACGCCCTGTCCCGTGCGGTTTCGCGTTCCGCAGCGGCCACGAAGCTGGTGGCACGGAGTAAACAATCCCAGAACACCAAAACAAAGCAAAACAAAGTAAAACAAAACAAAACACATCACAACACAACACATCAACAACTGGGACAGCCGGTGAAGATGGGGAACACAAGTGCCATCTTTTGTATATAAGCAGGGGGGTTATGGCAGGTTTTGAAGACTCTCTATCGGTCCCTTCTCTTATGGGTTTTTCTTACAGTAGTCATTTAGTAACAACAACATCAACAAACAAATAATATAATATCAATACATAATGTCCGGTAGAGGTAAAGGTGGTAAAGGTCTAGGAAAAGGTGGTGCCAAGCGTCACAGAAAGATCCTTAGAGACAACATCCAAGGTATCACAAAGCCAGCTATCAGAAGATTAGCCAGAAGAGGTGGTGTCAAGCGTATCTCCGGTTTAATCTACGAAGAAGTCAGAGCCGTCCTAAAGACCTTCCTAGAGTCCGTCATCAGAGACGCTGTCACTTACACTGAACACGCCAAGAGAAAGACTGTCACTTCATTAGACGTTGTCTACGCCTTGAAGAGACAAGGTAGAACCCTGTACGGTTTCGGTGGTTAAACTCACACCATCATAACCCATTTCACATTCCAACGTTTGAATATACATATATTCTTTGTATTATTAGTCACAACTTCATCCCCATATACATATACACATTTAAATACATATGTCCCAAATAAATAAATAAAAAAAATACATTTATTACCATCTCTAATAATCTCTAGTGTGCTAGAGGTTCTGTTGTCGTAGGAAGTCCCTCTCTATAGAGTTCTTGGTCTTCTCAAAATCATCACGTGGCTTATATAGTGCATCCGGCGTATCAGAATGCGTCAGGTCAAACCACCTACTGATGCAGTATGAAGTGTTGTCCTCTACCTCATTCATCTTCTTTGGGCATCTACACCGGCAACCCGTACCATATACATACTCCTTGTCATACTTCCTCTCGTGTCTGTCTCGCTTCCACAACGGACTCGTCTCCACATACGGGAACTGCTTCTTATTGCTGCTATGGGGGGCATTCCGAGGACAATGCCGTAGTGTCGTATGCTTGTATCCGATATCCCTGAAATAGTGCACATCAGAGATATTCAGCAACAGTCCCAGTCCCAATGAATGCACCGGTGCGTCCCCCCACCGCTCTTTCCAGAACCCATTGTTCTCATCAAGATACTCAAAATACCCATTGTACACATCGTTGTCGAACACGTCAAACCGCGCTATCTCAAAGTTGGACCAGAAATGACACAGATTATACTCCTGCTCGCCAATCTTATCCTCGATCATCGGGATCTTATCCCTCGACCGGCCGATCAGCGTCTTCAGACCGCCCTTCACCTTCTGGTACCCGTGCTTCAGCACTGCATCAATCTCAATTCGTTCATGTATCCTGCCGGCCATCTCTCCGTCATAATTAACCCACCGGCTCAGCTGCTTGTCTGACCCACTGTCGACGATATCGAAGTTTCGCGTGAACAACTTCCACAGAGACCCTACTTTGATGTCCCGTTCCTTGATATACCCCATAGTGAACCGGAACAGGTTCGGCACAGTGAAGTACAACTCTGGGATGACCATATTGAACCCATACTTCTTGCCACTCTTCTGCATTTCCCAGAACGGATCGTACGAAAGATCACAGTAAAACTTCACAGAGGGCTCGATCCGCCAGTACCACTCGTAGTTCGTCTTCAAAAACGGATGCTTGTAGAACTTCCCCGAATAGAACCGACACATCTGGTGGTACGACTCCATATCACCGTACAGGATCTGTCGGTCACCTTGATTCTGGATCGACTCCTGGAACACTGCAGAATCCCTCAGTCCCGCAGGGGAAAACCCCCAGTCCGTCGGCGACACCGTGTGGAACGAGACATTCGCTGATGTGATATTGTGGATGGCCTCCTTAAACTCGTCTGTGAACGGCTCATCGTTGAAAAAGGTGTATGGGTAGTGGAACCACTGGTTGAAATGTGATTCAATCTCAGCCAGCGTCTCTAACGTGTCGTTCAGTTCCAAGTTTCTTGTCAACATGACGAAAGTTGCGTTCTGTCTCTGGTACGAGGGGTCATCCAGGTAAGTCTGAGTATTCACACAGCCCTCGAAGAATGGCGAATCAATAGCGGTGCTAACATTTTGCATAGAATTCGGCGTGACGAAATCTCCAGCGTCAGATGTGTTGATGATGAAGTACGCGGTGATTAGAAACCCAACCAAAACACAGATTATCATCGGATTGGTGTCCTCCAGATGTTCCTTCAGCTGCGAGAGCCTGATCCTTGATCGTATACCTCTCAATATCAGCATGCTTTGAACTTCTTCTTATTCTTCCCACTGATTTATCCTCAAGTGCATAAACGGGAAACCAGTAAGTTGGGATATATCTATTAGGGCGAACAGTGCATGTATCAAGAACCCAAGACCATAACCCTTGTTGCCTTCAAGCATCTTATTCTCTCTCTGTAGCAGCCTCTCCCAATACGCTGATGCGATATGACAACAAACAGGCACACTGCAAAATTGACAAAAAATCATTGAAAAATTATTTGCAAAGAGTATGAGAGACACTATATCGCTATGATCTGATCTGATAGGGACATGTATACCAGGAAAAAGGATAAAACAATAGGACAGAATGCCATACGAAATAGTGGTGAGCAATCCCAGACTTATCAAATCAATCAAAACAACACTGGAAAATGGCAACAATCTTGTCAAACCGATGTACAGCGATGCCAACGATGCGTCAATCAAGATAATAAGAACAAACATCGACAGACTGGATGATCTCCTCGAGAAATTCCCAGATATCGAGTACCGAGAATACAACACCACACAAGGCGATGGCACAAGGAAACAACAACACAAGAATGATCCGATACTCTCGTTCAGTGAAGCGTATTTCAGCAATGCATTGGACAGTGTCACAGAGAAAGATGACACAATCAGAACGATTCTAAAATATATGCCAACGAAATATTCCTTGTATCCGCCGATGGTGCTGTTTAATAACTCCAAGGAAAGATCCTTTTTGAACACAAACCTCACAGAGTTGTTGGATGCACATGGCGTCCAGCTAGATGCCGAGAATGGATATCTTCAGTCACTGCTGGACTTTCTGAACAGGAACACCAAGGACGATTCCCAACAGAAGGAACTAAGCATAGTTGCTCTGAATAAACCTATTATTGCAGACGATATTGTTCGTAAACCGCAAAACATACGTATCCTATACGATAGGGAAAGTGCCGATCACCATGCCAAACAAAGGGAAGTCATCTGGTGTGAAACCAAACAGAATGGCCTATGGCAAGTCTGGAATCCATTGCAGACCATGTTTTCCCGGGGCAATATCAAAGAAAAGAAGAGGATCCTAGACACGTTTTCAGACGTCGAGGGCAACGATGTCGTAGATTTGTACTGCGGCATTGGCTATTTCAGTCTCAGCTACTTGAAATTGAATTGCCGACATCTGTTTGGGTTTGAATTAAACAAATGGAGTCTTGAGGGGTTTAGCAGAGGGTTATTGCTAAACCAGAAACGGAACTGCCTCACTGACAACAGCAACTACCACCTCTACAATGAGAACAACGAACAAAGTATATCAAGAATACAAGAGTTTCGGGACACCACACTCGATGGCTCACTGCTGAAGATAAGACACATCAACCTGGGACTGCTGCCGTCGAGCAAGCAGGGTTGGCCGGTTGCACTCGAGCTCCTCAACACACACCACAACTGGCCTGCCTGCCCGCTGATCACACTGCACATTCACGAAAACGTCGACATCCACTCGATAGAAGACGGCAGCTTCGCGGCCAGCGTTCTCCAGGAGCTGTCCCGCATCGGCCCGAAATACACCTACATAGACACACACTTGGAGAAGATCAAGACGTTTGCGCCGGACGTCTGGCACATCTGTCTGGACGTCGAGGTTGCGCTGGAGGTTGCTGCGGGAGTTGCTGCGGGCGTTGCATGCTGCTGAGTTCAATGCGTGCACAGCCCCTTTTAGTATATGGTGCACGGGTGTGGTGAAGATGGCCCTCTGAAAATTTTGCCGGGCGAACAGCGGAACAGAAACAGAAGCAGAAGCAGGAAACAGATGGGAAAAGTTGTGGAGCTGCATTGGAGACCCTGCAGCGAAGAGAGAAAACAGACAAACTCATCGACGACAGCAACGGTTCTCATTGTTTGCAAGACCAGGAATTCATCCGTCTGCATATCTATAAATAAATTTTGCATCTAGTGTCAACAAGCAGATACAGAACCATTGGCAAGAAAAGGGACCCACAATATTTTGATAAGACAGTATATATTTACGTCTGTACCCACCTACATACACACAGCTGTAACACTAATATACCCTCTCCAGATACACGACTGGAACCAACCCCAACATGTTTGACAATACTACCGAAATCAAATTAGAAGATACGCAAGACATAGACTCGTTTTTGCAGAATTTGACTTCCAACGTTGACAGGAGTGCCAATGACCAAAAGTCCAGTGCGTACAAGAACAATAATGCATCAGATATCGTAGATGAGACTATCCTAAAGCAATTTATGAACTCAGATAGCAACAAGAACAACTTTAATATACCAGCTGGCTCCGAATTTTTAGCGTCTCCTGCCAACGATTCAAATAGTTCTCCTATTTTTCTTCAGACCCCAACTTTAAAAATCAACAGTTTTGAGAATGATGGCAGTAATACCAACTCCCAACTGAACGCCAACAATGCTACTACTGGCACGGACTTGTCTACGAACTTCCTTGAAGCCGACTCGTTTTCGTCAACCAACTCAACCCCATTAAACACAAGTTCTAACACCTACAACAGCAACAGCAAAAATAACAACATGAACATCCCAACTCTATCAACCCAGTATCTATCTCCAAGACCAGATCACAGGTCACAACACGGAGGCAACCATGCTGAAAGTGAGAACGAGTCTGATTATAACAATATTGATTATACTTCAAACAACAACACACCTTACTTATCTCCACAGGACAAGCTCTTAAATACAAACAATTTGCTGCCCGTATCTCCGTCATTGTCCAACTCTTACAATGCTAATAACAATTTGGATCCTAATGCTAGCACAAACAACGATGACCTGCTGAGTGTGTATTCGAATAACAGTGCTTACTCAAACAACAGTGCCTACTCAGACAACAGTATATATTCAAACAACCCGTTACCAGTTAACAACAGTGGATACAAGCATATATCCAATATTGGCGATTTGGACATCCTGTTAGGAGACTTGAACCCTGATAAATTTAATATAGACATGGACCTAGATTTCTTAAGCAACCATTCTAACAGTCTGGATAACACGGCAGGTTTTAAGCAAGAACCAAACACGAATTTCAATTCACAAGACACACAGCCCGTCGCTCCTATAATATCTGTTCAAGAATTCACAGAACTAGAACAAAATGGGCTCCAACAGCAGCAAGGACTACGGTCTCGAATAAAGGTTAAATCCGAGGAAAACCCACAAAACACTTCAAACAACATCACACTAAAACTAAACGATTTCACTCTGGATCTATCCTCCCCGCAAACTTCGCCCTCGCCATCATCAGTGGTACGTACTGACTCGTTCAATGGACAGTACAATCCAAATCTGAATTCCTTCTTAGACAGTGAAAATTTCAACCTCAATGTGAGCAATTCTTATTCTAAAGAGTCCACACAAGAGTATGACCAGATGCTTCAAGGTAGAAAAGAAAGAAGAAAAAGCAGAAACAAAAGTATTAGTAGAACCCCAAGTCTAAATAAACTACATTCACCAACAAGCCTTGTGGTTGACGAAAGCTCAGTTAGAAGATCTACCTCATTAAAATCAAACGGCAACAGCGGTCATAGTTCCACAAGACCAATCTCATTCGATGAAAAGGCAAGGTCCATAAGTGAAAACAGAGATAAGCTACTAGAAATGGCCGATCTGAAAGTGAAAGAAGAATTCCAGGACGACAACTACGAAATAATAGAACATCAAGAAGTAGATATTGAGCATCAACTTTCGCCATCCCTCCAAGCTGGCAATGCAATGACATCGACTTCACCAAAAAATGTCACATCGTATGCTTGCGAGTTATGTAACAAGAATTTTACAAGGCCGTACAATTTGAAGTCTCATTTACGAACACACACAAACGAAAGACCATTCATATGCACGGTATGTGGTAAAGCATTTGCAAGACAACATGATAGGAAGAGGCACGAAGATCTACACTCTGGTAAAAAACGTTATGTGTGTGGTGGTGAATTGAAGAACGGCAAGCTATGGGGTTGTGGCAAGAAATTCGCCAGAAGTGATGCCCTGGGAAGACATTTCAAAACAGAATGCGGCAGAAAATGTATTGCTCCGTTATATGAAGAAGCAGCTCAGGAAAACACTGGATCGATGAATTAGGCAGTGACTACAATTGATATTGGTGTTTTTAGTTTTGTTTTCTTGTAGTTTACTCATTATGTACCTTGTATATCTTCAAAATAATCGCCCGCTGTACTGAAAAAAAATCAGACTTAGCTGCAGTATACAAAATGCAAATATACACATTTATACATATGGAGAACATTTGATATAAACAGACAATCCAACTGCATGAATAAGAAGTGATGAATAATTCAGGAAACACAAATGATAAATACATTCCTATCTCAGAAGATGATATTGTTCAACTACTTCAGAGAAACCATGATATTCCGGTTCATATAGCAGATATACGAGCAATCTCAGCTTCTAAGAAGAGTTCAATAGATCCCCAGACTCTCAAAACTTTCATAGATGCCACATTGCTCAAATGCAGTTCCCTATCCGATATACCTATCCAACTGCAAATACTACAGACAAGGCTTCATCAGTCTAATTTGATAACAGCTCTCCATCCAACCTTCCATACAACTACCTCATCGTATAATGGGAATGACGGCAAACCTCTTCCAATATCCATTGTGCTGCAATTCCAGCCAACTTCTCACTTTACAGCTAAGACAGGTACGAATGTAACAAATTCAGGCCAAGGTGATGCCTATTTAACTTTCCAGAAACGTGATTTGCTGAAGCTTGGCATCGATGAAACAATTACATTGGATCATAGACACGACACTGGAACCAATTCAGGCTCGAGGTTGGGTGTCATGGTTCCTACAGTGATGAATAATGCGTTTTTGAGTGGCAATTTAGAAATGTTTGACGTCTGGAAATCTGTTGGGGTCAGAGATAAGGGCCTAAGTCTTGGGATAAGAAGTTGGCTCACTGAAAGTAATAAAAGTCTTGGGAACTTTGAGGTAAACCTAGAGAGTATCGAAAGGAATTTTAAGAACAGTGGCTGGAAGAGTAGAGATAATAACGTTTCAGAACTATTACTGATTCAAGAGGGACAATTTTGGAAGAATGCTATTAAGCTTGGTTGGATCTGGGATAAAAGAGATGACAGGGTTAGTCCTAATAGAGGTAAACTTATCAAAGTTAACAACGAAATAGCATTTGGTTGGGATCACCTAAAGTTTTGGAAAATCGGAACTGAGTTTAATTGGATTAGAAGTTGGTTCAAGAATGATTTTATCACCCTGAGCAATACACTCAAGTTTGGATACATCAAAAATTTAAACCCGGATTCAAATTACATACATTTTACTGATAAGTTTCAAAATGGTGGTCCAAACAACATAAGGAGTTTTCAAGCCATGGGACTAGGTCCAAGACATCTTGGCCACGGCTTGGGTGGCGATGCATTTGTAGCGTATGGAATAAGCCTATTTTCTCGTCTTCCTATTCAGAAATTATCTAATTCTAACTTTAGATTGCATGCTTTTATCAATGGTGGTAAGCTAATAAACCATAATGATCAATTTGTCATGAATTGTTTCCACGACTTGTCGAGGGAGCATTCATTGTCCATGGGTGTTGGGCTAACTCTGAGGCATTCTATTGCAAGGTTTGAATTGAATTTTGCAGTTCCCATTACTGACCATTCAGATGATTTGACAAGAAAGGGTTTTCAATTCGGATTAGGTTTCGAATTTTTGTAAATAGCAATCCCTCTATAAAAATATATATATATTATTAAAAACAACATTCATAAAAATATTTTCCTTTTACTAAACATTAATGTATAAAAAAATTATTTACAAATCACATCATTAAACGATCCGCCTATTTACTTTGCATCAATCCTTCGTGTAGCTTTATTACCTCTGGAATGATCAGTTCCTCAATGGTAACCTTCTTATTATCCAATCTTATCCAATTACCATCTCTATGCTCTGGTGTAATGAAAACGACTTCTTCACTTCTTGTCTGAAGCAAATTACCAATAACCAATTGATGGTTATATCTGTCCAATGCATATTTAGCCTTGTCAATTAGGATTGATTTGTCTGTTTCCAGCTTAAACGATACAATCATTGCCTTTTTGGCCCATGAACTTACCAAACGACTTAAAAATTTTGGTACGGGATCTAAATTGACGATTAATTTTCCATCTATAGTGGTCTTTGAATTTGTGTCTTCCGTACTTGCACCGTTAGATGAATTCAATCCATAGTCTTTACTCTGAATCTTATGCTGAGGTAGTTTTGAGTATGGCACAAAGAAATCACTAACAGCCGCTGCCAAATAGAACAAGCAGCCGTCGTAGTTCAATAATTTACCAATACTCTTTAATGACCAAAGATATTGATTCACCGTGGTGAATGGTAGAACTAGTAGTTTCTTGTCTTCATTTAGATATTTTTCATATGATGTCTTGTTTTCCTGGAAAATTTTCAGATATTCAGGCTTTATGCAACCGTTATTGTCGAAGTAGCCCAGAAACGACTCCTTACTGTTGTTTGTGAACTTTCTATTGAATGGGGTCATTGAGAATTCCCTATGCAAGAATATAACACTGTAGCCTCTCATTAAAAACTGTTCAGCACTAGAGGCACCTCTTGTACCAGCTGAAAAATTATCAATAAATCTTACCGTGTTGTTCTCCAGTGGAACCGTGGTCCCACCTGATGTGACTAAAACAATTCTCGTTCTGTCCAACGAATGCTGCAAGTCGATAAACTCTTTTGCTTCTTCGATCAGCTCATCTAGGTATACTGGCTTGGGATTTGTTTCAAAATAGAGGTCCTCTTCTGAAGAAGTTTTCGCAATTGGGAAATACTCGTCTCTGATGGAATGGTCGATTGCGTGCGATATTTCGACCTTCGAAGTGTGTATGTTGCTAACTGCAGGTTGTGGGGGAACCATTTGGGTATAAAATCAGACTTATTTACTACTAGACGGATGCTTAGTTGTCCATACAGACCCTGGCACTGACATAATACGTCGGATTCCTGCCTGGTGCCTTATTTTTATACGAATTTGTCAATGTTTTTATTCCAGCACGGAAGTCCACGGAAGCGGATGCGGAAGTTGGAGAGGTTCCGTTCTCGCGTCCTATGGAAGGTCCGTCATGAGGCTGGTCAGTCATTGGCTCTGCTCGTATGCTATACAGATGAGAATGCGTGTTATTTCCATAAAGTCATTAAAGTTCGAGTCTATAAAGTTACATATGTTTGTAGGATTAGTCAGCGGTTTCCCTTTGTTACGCTGCTGCTCCTGTCGACGTATTTGATGCTGTCGACGGTCTCAGATAAAGCGTATGCAGTAGAAACTTGATCCATGGCTCGTGATACTTGTCCCAATGATCGTACAGTGTTATCTGTTCCTGTATAGTGTCCATAACTTCTTCTAAGTCCACTTGTGATTTTGCCATGAACGTATTGAACATTTCTTGGGTTGCTGATATTGCCCCGGAGGAGTCTGAGTTTGGACCTGACCCCGAGGCAGTGATACTTTTGATGGATTTCCCACCTTGTATTGATATCGTGATAAACATGCATGCCATTGCAATGATGTGGGGTGGGTATATCAAATGGACATCGCTGATAAAACTGTCATTGATTAGTGACCAGCAATTTTGAACGTCTTCCGATGAGAGCTTGATATGGAAAGGTTCCTGTTCTAGAACACTGATAATCTGCTCCATTGCTTTATACGGGTGGTGGACTATCAGATAACTTTGTAATTCCTCAATTAAATAGAACTCAAACTCTGTGACTTTCGTTGGGTCTGGCGGAATGAATTCAGGCCAAAGAGACCTGGCCTCGTTCACCAACGACCTAATATACTGTGGACACTCCTCAACCTTACACGCCAGATACACACATGTTGTGACCAGCAGGTACAAATTGACTTCTCTCACCGACGCCCTCAACAGAAACTTTGAGAGGTATATATGTGCTGTTGCCAATGCAACCTGCCGTATGTTCAACCTCCTCCCCAGCTTCATGATCAGAAAGTAGCAGTAAATCCGAAGATTGTAATCCTTATCGTAATGCAGATCCCTGTGAATGATCGGGATGTTCTTGACCGTTGCCCGCTCACTGCCATTCTGCTTCGAGTCCATCACTATATTTAACCCACTTGGAAATAATTGGCACTCCAGTATCCATAATTTCTGTCTTTCCTTTGCTAGGGATGCCTTGGTATACTGCCATTTCTGCCTCTGTGTCGAGGTCCAATAGCTTCCAGACATCTCTTCCAAACACTAGCGTACCTAACTCTTCAAATAGTATTCAAACACTTGGCCACTTGCCGAACTCACTGAATACACACAGTTGCTTGCGCCCCATATACCAAGAACCATCCCATCCACAACAGGGATCCCTCCAACAACTGCTGTTCCTCTTCTCCCAATGAAAAATATTTCAGTTACCTAAGGTTGTCCGGGACGACCCCGCCTATCCAGCTGGAGGGGTGTCAGGCCGGACACCTCGACCCTAAGAGAAGCCACTTCGGACACCCGCACGGATTTCTTGTGGCAGAAAATTTTTCACCGGCACAAAAAAACGTATATAAATCCTCAGAGGTGTGTGGTTAATTTAACATTGAAGCTCTGGTCTTTGTGGTGTTTCCGTACTTTGTTCCTGTGCTAACACCCCAATCCATGACCAAAGAATCGTCACAAATCGAAGCTTACACAACTGGAGGTGGTCTTTGATCACCTCATTCTATGCTTTGGGTCGAAAGTCTCCCACCTGATCATATGCGGAAAACGCAATGAGATTTAAAAATTTTAAATTGTTTAAACCAACTCATTAGAACGAGATTCCTTCTCTCGGGAAGGCGTTTCGTTTTCATGACCTGGGGCCTCTTTGAGAGTCCCAGTGCTTACTTCGGTACTGAGGTCTTTTTAGACCTTAAACCATAGTTATGACGATTGCTTCCTCTGTCTAAGGAGGAGGTAACCCAATGGAGCTTACTATTCTTGGCTCATGGATTCATTTATTCTAACAGTTTGAAGTTGTGCATCGTTTGTGTGCACGATACTTTTGCATGGTCAAACATGCCAGACTGGTCTGAAAACATCTGAGTATATCTAATTAAGTTATTAGAATTCAGATGAGTTCTATTAGATCTACAACCGATTATAGTGTGCCCAATGCATGCGCTGAGGGGGAAACCTTGAAATTTAAATGATGAGATATCAATGCAACATAGAGTCAAGCTCTGAGCTTATAAAAATAAGCACGGGAAGAGACTTGCTTTTTATTATCTGACTTTTCAACTTTCCCTTTCAATTTACTCTTGTGAATTCTTATCAACAACAGCTACCTTGACTTGCTTGTATAGTGGCCCTCGTTGTAACCTTCTATATACATTGCCTTACCCTCTCTGTCTAGCAGGTATTTAGTGACAGCCATATAGAATCAGATATAAACTGTTGAAAACACACGGTAAGCGTGAGCTCACAATTTCTTAAAATATTGGTTATTCTCTTAAAAGACTATATATGATGCAAATGTTCTTCCTTATTGATATAAAATACACTCAGTAGTGCCCCTCAACTCATTAGGTTCTGATCAACTGTTAAATTGATTGATCGCCATCAAAACACAGGCTAGACTAACATATGGACTGGCTCTCTCTCCTATACGTGCCATCTTCCAAAAGGCACCGAATGCTTCGTGGTTCTTATAACGATCCAACAATGATGGCCATTGTGTGTGGATGTACGTGCAGGAGCAGATTAGAAGAAGGATAACTTGTAACAAGGAACTGAAATTAAATAGAGCAGACATCGTGGCGCTATATCTTCTTAATATCGAATCAGCTAACTGGTAGTTTCTTCTTCGAATGGCCTCTTCAGCTTGTTTACAATATAGAAAGTGGAAGGGCTTCACGCTTTACATGGTCATTTTTCATCCTTTGACTTTGGTTGTTTAGCAAACGGAGCAGTACACACCCATACATTACATACATACACAAAGTACTACTAATGGACTCTATTTTATAACCGTTAATTACTATTACAACAATATATTTAAACATATGCATAATACTCTGTAATACTTTGCACATTTACCAATAGATTCGCGTAATATAGTCCACCAATAGACGTAATCTAATATGCCTCAATAAACCATGAATTAAGACATTCCTTTGCAAATAAAAGACACTATTTTCATCTTCTAACTAGCTGAAACAGATGGGTTTTCTGCTTCAAATATTGGTTGTATTTCTCAAAATCTTTTATTTCAACAATATCGAAATTTTCTTTAATCTTATTGAAGAACTGTTTATCCGCTTTTCTACGTTTCCTATAACTCATAAGAATCGTGGGCGAATTAGCACATCCAGTCAAGTCTAAGAGTGTTCTTTCTAACAACGGGAATGCCTTTTCCAAGTACACACAATCTGCTGCGATGATCAAGTCGAATTTAGAGACTGGCTGATCACTACTATCTCTTGATATAAAGGCTTCAGATAATGGCTCCCCCCACCATAACTCTTCGGCTATTGTTCTGTCCTCTACATTATTAAGCTCGATATTTGATTGCATCAACGGCACTAACTGGTCAATATCAGTAACACGCACTTTGATATCCTTGTGAAAGGTCTGGCCTTCTAAAAGCGAAATGCATAGACCCACCAACCCTGTACCGCTCCCCAATTCCAACACATTTCTGAATTTCCTACCCTCACCATTGGTGCCCACCCATCTACTCAGAAGATCATCTTCATCAGATTTCTCTATAATATACCCACAGAGTAACTCACCAGCAACCCATATCTTCCCTCCACATCCACTTTCGCCACCATCCTCATGGATTTTCAGCGGTGGTTGAAGCCTCCCACCAAAGGACATATCTGTATCACCAATGTGTTCAATAGGTATTATCTGCACCAGATCACCAAAGCTACCGAAGATATCGTCCATTTTTACTCCTGTCTATTCCAAAATTGATATGGTGTATACTAGCGCTAAACAGAGTAAAGCAATCACTATCGAGCTGAGATTAATGCAATCGAAAAATAATGAAAACAAGTAGTATAGATATATTTACTATATTTACTAAGTATTTTGTATTTCAAGACCCAAGGCAGTTCGAGTAGTGCCCTGTCTATTCTGACCAAAGCCTTCTTCATCTTCGAGGACATGATTATTTTATCCATTCTGATGATTGAATTTCTCCCAATCCGGAAAAATTAGCGAGCCGGTGTCGTTTAATGCTGAAATAATTTTTTAAAAGGGCTCAACCACTTTAAGCTACAGCGGCACTATTATAGTGCTTCAAAGGAAACACCTTCACGCTGTCAATATCTTCATTATAGAAATCAGCTAGTTATAATATACACACATAGACTTACATATCATATATTCCTATTATTCTTCTTCGATAATGGAAGGCGTGCCTAGCCTCTCAATAGGTAGCTCTTCATCCACAATACATAGTTCAACCGAATCTGCTACAAATTCCTCTTTCACCATATAACTGAAATGGCCAACTAGTGCTTCTAAATCATTTACAGTATTTTCAGAAATGTTGTTATATTTCTCAGGATATATTAATGCATCGGATTTCTCGTCTGCCAAGATCTTGTATTGCGGGTTTAAAATCAATGTAGGACTCATATGCTTTCCAAACAGAGCCTCCAAATCTTCTACTGTAGTGCCAGGTGTAACTGATTTGACCAAAAATCCATTATATGGAGCGGAATAATGTGTCTCTTCGTTATAACCTTCACCACTAACGTTAACTAATCTAAGTGAATTACGGGCCTCGAATTCCTTTGTCCTACGCTCTTTTTCTAATGTCTTGAATGTCTGGTACAATGGCGAAGCATCTTCCAAGGAAATAGATGGTATAACACTATCGCCATTCTTTTTGACATACACTGACCTTTTCGGTTCGGGATCTTGCGACTCGGAATATAAGGAATATGCTTTAGCCAATTCAGTAATAAAATAACGCTGCGGAGGTTTCATTGGCTTGAAATGCATGCTTTGACGAGTCTTACTATCAATTAGTTCATTCAACAAGTTTTCGATCTCTGAACACCATTTAGTTTGTCTGGCATATGTGGATAGCACAGGCTCTGTGAACGGTAGTTCCAACCCTTCAAACATCGTGGACACATCTGCTAACTTCTTTAACCTCTCTAATTCAATATCAACATCCTTGACATCAGTAATATCAAATGCTGCTCGTAACTGCATATGTCTAACCAGAATCTCACACTCTTGATCACATTCTAATATTTCAAGTGGAGACTCACTTGCCTTTGTAGAAGTAGCACCACATGTCACTTCAATTTCCCTTCTCCCACATTCGCAAGTGACCTTAACCAGCGCAATACAGGGTAAATCAGGACATTCTGTCTTTCCATGGCATGGTTTAGGACATGCGTGCTCACAATTGATTCTTTTACGTTTACAGATCTGTTTACATTTTGTTTGGCACTCGCCAGGTAAATGACATTTCTTTTGACACCTGTGGTCGCAGATGTCCAAAGATTCCCCACATACTTGGCCACACGAAACATCGTTTTGAAAACAAACTGTCCTAACTTCTTCCTTTTTCCCACACTTACAGGGTTTAAAAACACTAGCAGTACACACTGGACATGGTTGATCTAGTGGATGGCACGCATGTGTAACCGGCGGATGTCCACAGTCAGACTCACCTTTGATAACTTTAATGCATGGATAAGGACAACGCGGTAGTGCTGTACCGCAACGTACTGGTGCTGGAACTATTGTTCTACCACAAGGACATATTAAATCATTCGAATCACTTTCTAAACATGGTGGACACTTCCCAGGATGACACTTCCTTGTACATACGTGACTACCACATGAGAGAGTTCGCTTACAATCATTCAGACAGACATGCTGCGGCTCAACAAGCGTTTCATCATTTAGATCTGAACTCCGAAATAGCGTCTTTTTTCTCATCTCAGCTAATGGCCTACCAGAACAGCACCTTTCGATGCATCTATGACGACGACATGACATCAAAGACTCACATTTTATATTACATTCCGGTTTATGCTCAAACTGGCAAGGCACTAAGAATGTACTATGCTCGCATGCACATTTAACACGTTCAATTTGGGTGCATGGATCCATACATGGTCCGTCATGACATGTGAATGGGCATAAATGCTTACCACACTTCAAGGGCTTATCACAACGTGAGTCACACTGCGGAATTGGATCTGTACATTTCTTTCTTGGCTGTGCTAAGCTAGCAAGAGGTGTCTTACCGCATGGACACGTCTTCAACATATTAGGAGAAAATGGACATGGATTTCTGCCTGATATCGAAGGTGGTGATATACAGGCTTCAACAAATGAATGCTTCTTACACGAATATTCTACTGTTCTCATTTCGTTACATGAATACACACCAACCCATTTCTCGCCATCGGTGTTTCGAGAAGGTTTATTCATGTTTTGGATATTTATATCCTTGCAATTAATGGAATCTAGCTCGTTGGAACCACAATAGCATTTAATACACGCATCTTTGTCCTTGTTAGCTAGTAGCTTTTCTGGACAAGCGCCACATAAATCTGAATGACATTTCTTTTTACACCTATGAATCCCACACGGTAGCAGCAATCCACATTCATCATTACATGTGTATGAGTTCCTTCCTTTATAGTGCTTTGATTCATAGCACGGAATGTCCTTATCATGCTTGCCACATCGACATTTAATAGTTGACATCCGTAGACATTCTGGATGCGGTCCCAGATGACACACCTTAGAACAACCATGTGCACATGTACGTGCATTACATGTTTGACCACATGAGTTTGGATTCAAAGGATTGAGTTCTGGGTTAACAACCTTACCACACCAACATGTCGATCTATTATTCGGTGGTACTTTCTTGCTCACATGGGAACAGTTTGGACATTTCCATATTTTATCCACTGTTTTCTCTGTTGATTTTAATGCCCATTCTCTAATACAATCGTAGTCGAAAACTCTATAACATTTGCCACACGAGAACATTTGGCATGTATGATCCATTTCCACTGTACAAATCATACACACGTACGAATCACCTTGGCTTATTTCTTGGATAGCCCGCTCATAGTACAACATATCGTCAGCATTGTTATCTAATCCATCATCGGATTCAGTATCATCATCGGAATCATGACTCCCATTGCCATTTGTGTTTAGATCAAGGCTCTCATCTTCAAAAGTTTGCTCTATCAGTGGATCTGAGTTTGGAACTTCTACAATATCAACCCTATCATCTGCACACATCCTGAAGAGTTTCCTTACGATAGTATTCTAGGTGATACATATACTTTATGCATAGCTATTAAAAACTACAACTTGACATCTGCTGCAGATATTTTTCATATCTCATTTTTCACTGGAAATATTTCACTTTCAATTCATGAAAAAAAAAACACATGGATATTTGTTGTAGTGCTGTTGTACAGAGGATGCTATGCTACATATAATATATACACAATATACAAGCTATATATCTCTTTCGAAACAGACAGCAAAGAATCCAATACCACCATCCTCTCTAGGCAATGCCCTGATACAACCATCTGCCAACTCTTGACATTTTTCCAGGTCATCTCTAAACGTTTCTGCAAATGGCTCGACCTTACCTCTGTTGGGCCAATCTGGAATAACGTCCTCTCTCTTTGCGACTCTCCAGCCCCACTCTTGGACCTTCTTATCCAATAAAAGATCTGTCACAACACACTCGTTTTCTTCTGCGTGGATAGAACATGTACTATAAACAATCTTCTTGGCTGATGGGAAACTCATCGCATGCTTAACTACTTGAAATTGGAAGGAAGACAACTTCGAGAGTCTTTTTTCTAAACTATCCTTCTTTTTAGCTTCTTCTAGTTCTTGTTCTTGCTCATCTGGGATTTCTTGCTCATCATCGTTATTGTTGCTATTTCTATCCTCAGCCTTCTTTCTGTTCAGTGCATCCACGTATTTACGACCAAATATACCACTACCAGAACAACTTGGATCCACAATAAACCCTGTGACGTTTTTAATAACTTCTGGCTTGGCTAATTGAGTGAAATCACCAACATTAACTGTAATATTTTGATCGCACCCAGCTGTCTTGATCATCTTTTCAAGAATCTTAGCTCTCTCCGGGTCCTTTTCAAATGCATGGATCTGTGGCTTAATATTCCCCTTTGGCTGCTCTTCCTCTCCACCAAACATATAAGATGCAACGTGCGTTGTCTTGTTACCTGGCGCAGCACATGCATCGATGACAACGTCATTGGATGATGGGTTCAGTATGTGAGCTGGGAAACAAGATGCACGATCTTGAATAATAATCTTACCGCGCTTATAAAGTTCATGCGACGTAATTTTGTCTTGTGTGTGAACACCAAACAGATTTGGGATGTACTCATCGTAATAGATAGTGCCTGGCTTGATGTCCTGCCATTGGTCTACACGGGTTGGGAACTTCTTTGTCAATTCCAGCAGTGTAGAATCCATATTTTCTCTTGATCTCAATGGGTTGATACGGATCCATCTCACTGGGGTGACATCTTCTGAGAGATCATCGTCTTCCAACAATTGAGATAAATCCTTGACCTTTAGTTTCAATTTCAACTTTACCAGCTCGCTATGCAATCTTGTCTTATAGTTGAGCACATACTTCTTAATAGGATGATTACCCATCTGTATCCTCTTGGCTTTGGAAAGTAGGAGGTCATGACACAGCAACAATAGCGTCAACCTCTGGTATAGTGGCTTGCCTTTCTTCTTTGGGATGTCGTTCAGAATCCCAGACTTCTTCATAACTGTTTCCAAATACGGTTTGTACTTCCAGCATGAGTCCAACACAGCATATATATGCTTTGGGTTTGTGTTTAGTTTGTATTTCTTACAGCTTGTAAGTACAAGCGTCTGCAGGGATCCGGATATTCTTCCCTTGGCATCCTGCTCCTCAATATACTCCAGAACCCAAGTAGAGTCTCTATAAAAATTCATTCCTGTACACTAGCTGCTCTTTTGGTCTACCACAAGCCTTCTATACACTCCAACTAATCTATATCAGCCTCATAAAGCCTCCATAAACATTCTTTTGTGCATGCTCATCGATCTCAATTTTGCAAAACATGAAAAATTTTCCCCTCTACAGGAACCATGAGACGCATAACAAATGTCGCTCGGCTCCGTATCAATGTTTTACCTAATACAGTTAAACAAGATACAGTCTCTGGATGTATGCAGTGAAAAAAAAATAGAGAAAAACTCATAAACTTTATCCACCAGAGAGAGTAAGCGGGATTCCCAGTTGACATTTCAACATACACTGGTGTGATCCATTACTGCCATATACATATTTACCACACATCTCTACAAAAAGAGCATTACGCATTGAAAAGGAAGAGAACGAAGAGTAAGACAGATAATGAGCAACACAGATATAAACACGGCTAATAATACCAACCGCCGCAAGGATGGTGAACCTGTTTCAGTCAAACGAGAATACGCTTCTATCGAACCCAAAGAAGATCAAGCAGAGGTTACAACTATCGAACGACGTCAAATTAAGAGACAGGTGATCGTACCACCATGTAAGCCAAAGATCCACTATACCCCGCTCAAGACGGGTATCTGTTATGATGTTCGAATGAGATACCACGCAAAGATTTTCACTTCCTATTTTGAATACATAGATCCCCATCCAGAAGACCCAAGACGTATATACCGTATCTACAAGATCCTTGCAGAGAACGGTCTAATCAACGACCCGATGCTGAGTGGTGTAGACGATATCGGTGATTTAATGCTGAAGATACCTGTCAGAGAGGCTTCTTCTGAGGAAATTTTGGAAGTCCATTCGAGAGAGCATCTGGAATTCCTGGAAAGGACAACTAGCATGCCAAGAGAAGAGCTGTTGAAGGAAACAGAGAAAGGTGATTCTGTATATTTCAACAACGATAGTTTTGTGTCCGCAAAGTCAAGTTGTGGTGGTGCCATTGAGGCTTGTGCAGCTGTTGTGGAGGGGAAAGTTAAGAATGCGATGGCTGTCGTACGGCCACCTGGCCACCATTCTGAACCCGAGTCGTCTGGTGGGTTTTGTCTGTTCAGCAATGTAGCTGTCGCAGCTAAAAATATTTTGAAATACTACCCAGAGAGTGTAAGAAAAATTCTAATCGTAGATTGGGATATCCATCACGGGAATGGAACCCAGAAGACCTTCTACGAGGACGACAACGTTTTGTATATTTCTCTACACAGATTCGAATTAGGCAAGTATTACCCAGGAACAGAACAAGGCCAGTACGACAAGACCGGTAAGGGAGCGGGCGAGGGATTTAATTGTAACATTACTTGGCCAGTTGGCAATGTCGGTGATGCCGAATACATGTGGGCTTTCGAACAAATTATTATGCCAATGGGACGTGAGTTCCAACCGGACTTGGTAATTATTTCTTCAGGCTTTGATGCTGCTGACGGTGATACCATCGGACAATGCCACGTGACTCCCAGCTGCTATGGTCATATGACCCACATGCTGAAATCTTTAGCAAGAGGTAACCTGGTAGTAATTCTAGAAGGTGGTTACAATTTAGACTCAATTGCAAGAAGTGCACTAAGTGTAGCAAAAGTATTGATAGGTGAACCCCCAGATGAGTTGGCCGACCCGAAAGCGGATCCAAAACGAGAAGCATTAGAAATAATAGAAAAGGTAATACGACTACAATCAAAGTATTGGAAATGTTTCAAACGCAGATATGGTAATGCAGGCTGCGAGTTCAATGAACCCATCACAGAGAAGATAATGTCCAAAAACTTTCCTTTACAAACTGCCATTCGCCAACAACAGTTACAGAATCTTTTATTAGATAATTACAAGTTTGTCACTCTGCCACTAGTCAACATGAAGCTACCCGAGGACACAGTTTTTTGTTCACAGAATATCAGCGATGCAAATACTTTGATCGTATTAGTTCACGACACACCTGAAATATGGGCAAATAGAAACGTTATAACAGGTACAATAGATCCTTCGGCGTCAATCATTGTCGACACTGGTTTAGACTTTATCAAATGGTCAATAAGAAAGAATTACGGTGTGATCGATGTCAACATTCCACAATCATTATTTGAACAGGACAATTATTCTGCAATGATCACCTCACAGGAAGTTCTGCTATATCTCTGGGATAACTATATCAAGTTTCTAACTGATGTTTCAAAGATCGCATTTGTTGGTATTGGCGATGCTTCCTCAGGCATTGTACACCTACTGGGCCATAGGGACACAAGAAATAATGTCAAGGCTGTAGTAAGCTTTATTGGAAACAAGCCCCTAAAACCGCTGGTTCCATTAGTAGACGAAACCCTAACAGATTGGTATTTCAAAAATTCCTTGGTATTTTCAGACAGGAATCATAGCTGCTGGGGTGACAATGAAAATAAAAAACCTAGGAAAAAATATGGTAGAGTACTTCGTTGTGAAAAGGATGGTTTGAGCAATTTAGTAGATGAGAGATTCGAGGAGGCCACCGACTTCATTCTAGACTCATTTGAAGAATGGAGTGATAGCGAATAAATGGCGGAAGCTTAGAAACATCATGAAATAAACAAAGATACGTTATCTACCGTAACAATTGCTGATATATCCAAAAACGATAAATCACTTGTAATACTATTCAAAGAACAGTTCTCGTAAATATTAAAGATTATGCTCTATATTTTATAAGATGTTTATGAAGTGTCTTAATATATAAATGCTTTAAAACGTTATAATTATTATGATATGCTTATGATTATTTTGCGACAATAGGTTGCGTTTTAATTATTCATTATCATTACTATTGATTTTCTTTCCAGAAAGAAAAGCAGGTTTAGTCGGCTTTTGGGGTCTGAGATGATCAGGTTTAGCTGGAGGCTTAGGCTTCTCTTTCTTTTTCAGCTGCGGTGGATCCGGATCAGTAATTGCCTCTACAGATTTAGCTTTGTTATGCTTACTGTTAAATGTTTCTTCAGATTGGTTAAGTCTATCTAACATCTTTTGTCTTAAGAGCTCCTTTGCTCTTTTATTCTGTATTTCGCTTGATGGTGATTGCGACTTTGAACTGTCACTTGATCTCGATTCTTGTGCTTCCTTGATATCAGACATAATTTTCTTTTCAATTTTTCTTTCCTCACTCGAGTCACCTGCCTGCTTTTGGCTTGATAGTGATACCAGATCGCCAAATAATTCACTTCTTTTAACAATTGATTCATGAACATGGGTTTTGTCGTTATCTACTCTCTTATTGAATACATTATTTGTAGGCACAGGCGATTTGCGCTTAATATGGCTAATAGATTCTCCAAAGAGTTCACTTCTATGACTAATCGAAGGTTCCGGAGTTGATTCACTCTTTGATAAATTAAGATCTTTACGAGCTTCTAAAATAGCCTTCTTAATTCTCTCTTCGGCAGTCAATTCTGAATTTGTAGAAGCATCTACGGATACGGGCCTATGACTTCCATTTATATTTTTCTTTGTTGGTGGTAAATTGATGGAGTTGATAATACTTTCTATAGTAGAGCTATCTTCTCCATCGCTCGAGAGAGAGGACAAAGAAGCAGGGATGGACGCAGTGCGTGAATGTGTCTTATTCTGAGTTTCTACACGGTTTAATTCTGGTGCACCACCAACTACCTGGTCTATCGTATCTGTACGCTCCATTCCAATATTAGCTTGCTGTACAACAGGCTGTGCAGCCTTATTGATAAACCTACCTGCTGCGGTTGAAGTGTTCATGAAACTGCCTAGGCTTGGGTCGTTTACAGGTATGCCAGCTGGGACATTGTTAAATGCTTGCAACATAGGATCTTGTATATGCATTTGTTGTTGTTGAAACTGAATTGGCATTTGCTGCTGCGGTTGGGGTAATGTAACAACACTAGCATTAGTACTGCTCTGCGACAGCATGCCTAGTTGTGGCATACTACTAACATGATGCAATTGATTTGCTGTGTATGGATTCACGATTGGACATGGAATATTCATCATTTGTGAAAGATTTTCAATGACTTGGTAGACATTTGGCCTTTGGCTTGGTTGTTCCATCAACATTATTCTGACGAGACTTTTCAGTTGTTCACTATAGACTGGGTATTGCGGAAAATCAAAACTTGCACTCAATATTGCTGATTCTCCAATTTTTTCAAATGGTGTGGTATAATAGCAGAGCTTATACAATAAAATACCCAATGCCCAAACATCGGACTTCTCATCGATAGGTAAACCACGGTACAAGTCAATCATCTCAGGAGATCTGTACTGAGCAGTTGTGTTTGTCATTATATCATGCTGGACATAATTCAGTTCTTGTGAGTTTACTGGAGGTCTAATAACCCCCGATACTGAACCGAAATCACATACTTTATATTCATTTAATTTCGAAATTAGAACGTTTTCTATCTTAATATCACGGTGTATTAATGGGGGTTGCAAAGCATGCATTGCTGCAATCCCTTGGGAAATCTGGATCATTATACTCAGGACCTCAAATTCCTGTAATCTGTTAGTTAATCTTGAGTTCATGAAATCTATAAGACCACCCTTTTCACAAAATTCCATCAATAGAAACACCTCATAAGAGCCATTATTAAATTGTGATTTAGCAGCATGGGAATCAATATACGAAACGACATGCTTGTTGTTTCGAAGTATCTTCATTGCATCAACCTCTGCCCTTAAAGTGTTCAAACTCGATTTGTCTGGCACAATAACCCTCTTTAGACATGCGATGTTTGTACCTACGAATGAATCAGCCGGGGAAATTTCACAAGAGTAGATCTGAGCAAAACCTCCACTCGTTAAGTATTTTATGATTCTGACTTTATGGGAACCCACAGGAAGCACAGTTCCAGGGACATATGTATTAATCTGTGGTTGATTCATTTTAAATGGATAAAAGCTAGAATATCGGTAGTGAATACAGTTTGAAATCTATTATGCTTATTTGTCTTATGCAATTATTTGGAAAAGAAAACTTGATCAAATAAACAGTATAAACAAAAGAGTTTCACGGTTGTGGAGTTTCAAATATCTACTGATATCTTTTTTGAAATCAGGTTATCTATCAATTGAGCAACGTATGCCAGTGAAATATTAAAAACTGATCTGGAAGTCAGAGTATGCTAATGTACTAAATTCACGGCGTTAATGATTAGACAACTGAATGAAAGTGTCAACCAATATGAAGGTTTGTGGAGACAAATATTCAAGTAGTTATACTGTAGTCCACGGATCAACCTGCTGTAGAAGTCCTTATGTAATTGTCAACGTTAAACAATATCAAGCCTCGGTGCTTCACAGAAGCAAATCCCTTTTTCTGCTGCGATCAAGAAAATATGTGTGTCGGCAATTTTTTCCCACTGTGAAGAAAACACTACATCGTGATCACTATGAACGATGTGTAATAATATATGTGTGTTGACCTCCAGAGGGACCAGTTCGATACGTATGTCTCTAAAACAATTGTATATACAAATCAGTACTATATATATTCTTGTAACTGAGTTTCATCCATTTTTACGGTATTTTTGAGCCTACTTTAAAAATGCATCTCAAAATTTAAATTGGAAAAATAGTTGATTCCTTGGCCCAGTTGGTTAAGGCACGGTGCTAATAACGCCGGGATCAGCGGTTCGATCCCGCTAGGAATCACTTTATTTTTGAAATTTTTTTATTAACTCATCACTTCAATTGTTCTGGTGATATGCAATGAGGAGAACATTGAAAAGAGTTAGTATTGGAGTTCTGACCAGTATACACGCCTGGAAATAAACCGTTATTCTACTACATCCCTGTGTCGACTTTCTACTCGGGAACAGTGTACCATGTCTACCTACTCCCTCATCACAAGCAAGTCTTTTGGCAAAGAAAACTGGTGCTTAAAACTGCAACCACTGTACAAGCATGGTATCTTAACGAGTTTGAGTAATGGTGAAGTGCATTTGCTGGATTGGACAACGCATCAATCTATTCAACATATAAAGACTGGCCAAGTCTCTATAAACAGTCTGCAAGTAATCAACAGCGACTATGCAGAACAATCACTCTTCAGCACCGCAACGCTAGAGTCTGTAAAAGTCTATGATATCAGGTCCCAGCAGTGCATTGCAAACATCCAAAATGAGAAGAATTCACCCTTTCTATCTTTGGATTCTCGCCATGGACTACTGGCCTGTGGGACCGAGCTGAGTGGAGTTGACGCAGAATTATACATATACGATATAAGGAAATTTGATTCCCCAGTAAAGTCCCTGGTTGATTCACACCATGACGATATTACAGCTATCAACTTCCATCCGTCAGACAAGAATGTACTACTGAGTGGCTCTACAGACGGGTATACAAACGTATATGATTTGACGCAAGAGGATGAAGACGATGCGCTTCACCAGGTCATCAATTTCGCCTCTATTCATTCAAATGGTTGGATTTCACCAAGAAGAATATTTACATTGTCACACATGGAAACATTTGCAATTACTGAATTAAATGACAGGTCAGATGACCTAAAGGAGCCGCAACCTCTAGATTTTGGAGATATCAGAGAATCCTGGGGTTGTGACTATGTCATTGATGTTTACCCAGGGTTCATTGCTGCTGGTAGATCGCAGGAAGGGAGGGGAGAATTGAAATTAATCCCAATGCAAGGTGAGTCTATTGACACAAAGAATAGTATTGCTATTCCATCTGCACATAATGATGAAATCATTAGAGATGTACTCATCCCAGCTGGGAAAACTGATATGCTTTACTCATGTGGTGAAGATGGTAATGTTAAAGTATGGAAAAATAACACCAACTCGCTCAATGTTCCTAGTGAATTTTGGAACTATTCTCAGCAGTTCGATGTATTTAATGACAATCTGGATGTATCTATGGATGCATGTGAAGAAGGATTGAAGAATGCAGAGGAGCAGTTGAATGATAAGAAATCGAAGTCGAAGAAGTCGAAGAAAGAGAAAAAGAAAAGCAAGAAACACTCAAAGGGTCACCGTTACAACCCATACTAGTTCAAATATACATCCATATATACATATATATCAATAGAGGCTTTCTTTCATTGACTATAATTGCTCAAAAAAAGTATTCAATGAAGACCTTCATATTTTGTCCTTATCAAGCGTCGACGGCAAGATATTTAAATCGCTTATCATTGCTTATCAAAGAGCCCTCAAAAAAATCATTCTCATCACTTACTACACATACAGTTGTTCCTCAGACAACTAGATTACAAAAACGTTGTGTTACTGTACCTACCATGACTGCTATAGGGGATAATAAAGCGACAATAGTTGGTGCATTATCGTGCCAGCGTGACTCATTCTTGTTGGAAAAGTTTGAAACCGTTGTATTGTCGTGCGAAGAGGTGACCTCTAAAAAGAAGAATGCTGCACAAACATACCTTGTTGAACTTCAAGATACTATATTGTTTCCTGAGGGTGGTGGTCAACCGAGTGATACTGGCCACTTGGTAATCAAAGAGCAAGAAGTCAAAAGCACAGTAGAAGTCCACTATGTGTCTAGGGAAGCCTTGCATGCGAAGCATCATGTTAAAACACACATCGAACCTGGAACAAAGGTTGAAGTAAATGTCAACAAGTCCCAAAGGATTGATTACATGCAACAACACACAGGCCAACATCTATTGAGTGCAATTCTGGAACAAAAATATGATTTAGAAACACTATCTTGGTCCATGGGTGGCGTTCCAACAGAAAAGAAGCCTACTCTACAACCCTCTGATTATTTCAATTATATAGAGATTGCAAGAAAACTCACTAGGGAAGAAATCGATGACATATCAGAATTGATAAATGATTACATCACAGTTAACCCCCAACCAATTACAGTGACTGAAAGAACTACTACTATGAAAGACGATGTAGATGCCGGGCACATTCCTGATGATTATGATATAGAAAATGGTGTTTTGCGTACTATTCATATTGGCGACTTGGATGCAAACCCTTGCTGTGGTACACATTTAGGGTCCACATCCCAAATAGGCTCAGTTTTGATTACTTCAACACAAACTTCTGTGAGGGGTACAAATAACAGGGTGTATTTTATGTGCGGGTCAAGGGTTTATAAGTATGGGTACTTTGCCAACGATGTTTTAAATGAAGCAAAGGGGTTATTTAGTTGCGCTGAACCGCAAATATGCGAAATGGCCGTCAAATTAAAAGAACAACTGCAATTAAAAACAAAAAGAGAACAGTTTTGGATTAAGGATCTAGCTGCCAGTGTTGCGAACTCAATGTTCGAGGATATATCAAAAACTGGCAAAGCTGCTCTCCTAAAGGATGAATTTGGAACTTTGGAATTCTTACTTCAGATATTTAAAGAACTTTCAAATAAACTAAAAGATCACAAGGAGCCTTACGAATATCTTCTTTGTGGTAGAGAAAAGCAAGCAAAGACTGGCTCGCTGCTCATTGTGTCTGATTCTGGGGATTCCATCGCACACACGGTTGACGGAGTTTCTGCTATCTTAAGCAATCTAAAAGGTGGTGGAGGTAAGAAAGGTGGAAAGTGGCAAGGGAAAATCAGCAGTATAAAAGACTCTGAGTGGACAGCACTTGAGAGTTATGTTGAGAAATCGTTTAAGTAGATATACAAATGTATATATCCTGTTTTGTCAATAGTTTTATAGTAGTACAATGTTCTCTATGTATGCCACCAGTACACCGCACACAAAAAACAAAAGATGCGTTCACGATTTACAATGCACGCGTAGCCAGCAAAACGATGTTGTGTACTTATAAACAGATGCCTTGCTGTACAACAAACATGGTAAAAACAATCATTCATTAGAACATAGGAATAGCCAGAGTACTGTTACTATACCAGTGTACCTAGACCTACGATCATACAAGAATGAGTAGTGTAGTGAATAAAAGTGGAACGCGTTTCATTCCAAAGATAAGACAACGTCGGACTGCAACTGTCACTCCAACACCAACTGCTACTCCCAAATCAGTCGCAGTTATTAACCATGAGGACAGTGATAAATTGGACGAAAAAAACAATGATGAACATATTAGTAGCGAAGAACTAGAGGATGAAGAAAACGATACCAAGGTTCAAAAGGAAAGCGCATCCTCAAGTGTTAGCGATGCTGATTTAAATACAACTACAGCAGTTGATCATGATACCGAGGGTTTTGATAGCCAGCCACCACTAAAAAAGAACTTTAGTTTATCTCAACAAAGCACTCAAATAGAGCACTCTCATGATCCGCTTTCTACCGCAAGCAAGCCACAGGTTGACCAAATACCAAGACGCCAGCCGCGGTCCAACAGGCTAGCCTCTTTGAGTAAAAGTGGCCCAGACTCATTATTTAAGTTAAGCTATAATGATTCTTCGAATACAGTTGGCACTAGAAGGTTGTCCACTATTTCAACTGTTCCTAGGAAGATTAAAGCAAGCAGCCTATTAGATGCCAACAATGACCCTACTCTAAAAGCAATCAAAAAACGTAAAAAGTCTACAAGAATGTCTATATCTAAGAAGTCAGGATCCGTGCACAGGATTAGTGTTGTCTCTAAGATCGCAGTGCCAACTGCCTCCGTAATGAATAACTCCAACGATGATGATGACTCCGTAGACGAACTAAAGGTTAAACTTGACGACACAGATAACATGGATGACCAGGGCGATTATTTCGAAACATATACTGTTAGATCTATAGCAGAAATCCCAAGAAATATTGAAAATTCTGATTCTGGTCGTTATTTAGTGGACGAAGAAAATTTTACACTAGAAGAATTATGTAAACCGATACTACCTATTGGCCAACTATCTGACAACTTTGAAAAGGCAAAACAGGCTGATAAGGCAAAGCTGGAAAAGAGACAACAACGTCGTGACTTAAGAAGAAAAGCAAGAGAAGAATTCAAATCCTTACAAGAATTGACCAAGGAGGAAGAAGAACAAGAGAAGGAAGAACGAAAGAAAAAGAGAGAGGAACTATTGAACAGCGAAGTTCCTGAAGCTCCAAAACCTCAAACTCAAATTCAATTGAAATTAAATGCAGACGGTACTATGTCTGTTGATGAAGAATCCACTGTCGTGGATAGACATAAGAACGCAAACTTGGAAAATGCTCAGAAGAAAAAAGTTGATGAAAATCCATTTGAAAACCTTTACAATTATGCAACATACAGTAAACGTTGCGTTACAGATGCATGGAATCACGAGGAGCTGGTTAAATTCTATAAAGCACTTTCAATGTGGGGCACTGACTTTAACTTGATTGCACAAATGTTCCCTTACAGAACGAGAAGACAAGTCAAGTCGAAGTTCACTAGCGAAGAAAAGAAACATCCAGTTATGATCGAGCTTGCTCTTCGATCAAAACTACCGCAGAATTTTGATGAGTACTGTTGCAATATCCAAAAGAAGATTGGTACTGTTGATGAATTTAATCAGAAGATTGAAAAACTACAACTGGAGCATGAAAATCACTTGAAAGAATTGGAGAAAGGTAAGGAGAATGCTAAATTAGAAGACATGAATAATTACAAAGAGGATGAGCTGGATAAGAAATCTTCTGGTGGGTTCATGAGAAGAGATTTGAAGGTGCTGAGAAAATCTGAGGTTATTTTAGGTACCATTGATGATAT
>PPOD03000259.1:305721-345729 GCA_003708425.3 Jamesozyma rosinii
TATGAATAATTACAAAGAGGATGAGCTGGATAAGAAATCTTCTGGTGTGTTCATGAGAAGAGATTTGAAGGTGCTGAGAAAATCTGAGGTTGTTTTAGGTACCATTGATGATATGAAAAGGAAAAGAGAGGAGGAAGAGGAAAGAAAGAAGAAAGAAGAAGAGGGTGAATCTAGTGACAGCGGCAGTGATAGTGATGCTGAGATGGACAAGGACGTGAAAGTTGATCAAGTAGAAAATGGCAAAAAGAGTTCAGGCAAAGAAGGTACAGAAGAAAAATAAATAGGACATTGTGTATATGTGTAATATTATTTAAAAGCAACTTGATATTTACTCTAGTTGTAGAACTTTTGGGACTTCAACCTTTTTCTCTGTTATTGTCTCTGAGTTTTTCAGTATCTGTGTCGGGTTTTGCACTTATTAGCGAAGCGAGGACAACAGGCGCATACGAAGTTGGATTTGAAGATAATAAAGAAGTGAAAATACAAGGCAAGAAGAGAGTAGAACGTATTGTAAATGGTGTGAAAACAATGAGAGCGGGACAGTCATGACAGAAGTACGAAGAAGGAAGAGATACACACTAACAGTAATAGAAGATCCCAAGGGAAATTATGTCAAGTTCCAAGTAATCCCCAACTCATACAGACGAACCCAGGTGATCAATTGTATCATCATCTTGGCCATAAATACAATCTTCAATGTTCAAAACTATTACACGAAGTTGCCAGTATTTGAAAAGTCGGATATTGTTTATAGAGTGGGGCTTTGTCTGTTGACAGTTTTGATTTTCCAAAACCCTGTAATAGAAACACTGATCGTATTTAAGAACTTTGGAATACAGACCAACGAATCACGGGGATTCAGCATACTGCCAAAGAGACTAAATGATAAAGTTTCAAGGGAAGGAGTGGAGTTTATTTCGAGGGATAAAATAGTTGATATCATTATAAATGAGGGTTTTGTTCCTGGTTGTCAGGTGATATTCTATTTAGCAGTCATTTTGAGAGACGCTGACAAGTTAAAGCTACTATTTCAGAAGAATAGATTGAGGTTGGAGGATCAGAGAACCGTCTATAATCTTTCTAGAAAGTGTCTTTACCTAAAGAAGACGCCCTTGAGAGTTGAATGAGTGTCTATTTCGTTACCGTCAGCTGGTTCCATAAACTAAGGAATGGTAAGAATATAAAGAATTTTGTTATAATTTAATTATAAAGTTTATATAAGGTGTGAATGCATGCTTGTATATATTCTACAAGGCAGATATTGATATAAAACAGCATGTTATTGAGTATTTTAAATTTTCATAATCGCAGGAAGAAATCATTATGAAAAGAGTTGATAGTAATTAACCAGTGTGAAATGAGGTTTTTGTGACAATAGATCCTTGTCTTTGGTTTATAAGCTCTCCCGATTCAGGTCAGTCATTTTATCAACTCTATGATTTCGTTTCTTAATCGGAACACATCCAAGAACGAACTGTATGACCAGGTGAGATCTCTGGCACCTGTTAAAAACCCAGTGAACTTGTTGTATTGCTCGCTCATTTCACCTTGATCACTTACATGGGTTCTTACAACATCGATGAAAGAGTCACTGTATTGAAATAGTTGGTTGACTGTCTTATTGAATGCTAATGAGTTGAACGGCAGGGATAGAGCTGTCGGTTCGTAACAATTCCCAAAAGGATGATAGTCCAAGATCAGTGACCAGAATTTACTATTTTCATTTGTTATGAGGATCTCACTTTCTTGTGTATAGAACGAGTTTATCAGTTTTAGTATCAGTTCAGAGGCTGTAAGTGTTGCGATGAACCACGGATTGCCTTCATCAAACGATACACCGTTGTATATGTCTTCTGGGTATCTTCCCAACGCTACACCTCTGTTTAGATTAATCCTGTCACGATTGATTGGGTAGATAACTGACATTTCTTGGACTAGGCCGTATAGAGTATTTAATATACCTGAATCGTTGACGTTGAAAGGAATCTTTGAATCTGCGTCCTGGTGTGTTATTATCGAGGCTAGTAGAGTTGCTATATCTAGGCCTGATCTTTCTTTTATATGATTTGGTGATTCGACAATGTGGTTTTTACCTAGATTGATAAAGTTATCTCTTGTCAGTGTAAAATTTAGTAAGTTATTGTAAACGTCTTTCAAATCCTTGATGAGGTCCTTGTCGCCATTTGGCACAAATTCCTGTTCAGATTCGTACTTTTTCAGCAATTCGATGGAGATATCGATTGAATGGAGTTGGACCAATGTTGTGAAGAAATGCTTGTCGTATACTTCCTCCCATAGATCGAAGGAGGGTTCGTCCCAGTTTAGTACTAGGAATTTCAGATCCCAGTAGAGTATCTTTTCTATCAATTCAAAGTCTGTTTTGAACGCAGTAGGTGTGTTTTCTTCATCGACAACGTCTTGTATTGTGAGGCCATTTTCCCTTAATTTGTTCAAGATATTGATGATTGAGATTATTCTTAAGGGTGGACCATCATTCTGTGGTCTACTCCATTGTTCCATGAATGCACTGTTGTCGATGTTAAATTTTGGTTCGCCGAGTCCCCTGAAGTTGTCCTCTGAGGTGAAGTCACCGGAAAGGTTGTTGACTCTTTGCAAAGTATATGAGTTATCGAGGTATGCCAGGATGGTTTCCATCATTGTTTTATTGTAGGTGCCGTTTTCCAACAGAAAGCATTCGTTAAGCAGTGTATTCACCACGATTGCGCTGTCTCTTGTCCACTGGTACACATAATCCGGGTCCTTGTTTGATGGCGATGCAATAATGACACCCGACGAGTCTATATTCTGGAGCAGCTTCTGAATAGATATATCAGCTTGTTGGACCATCCATTCGTTAAAATCGGCACTTGGGATCGAGTAAGGTTGTATTGGTTTCAGTGTTAGTACGTCCGAGAAAGGTTGATTTGGTTCCAGTGTTAGTGGGGTCTGGTAATTGACATTTCTTATGACACGTGTACCGCGAAGTGGCCAATTATCAGATCTATAGGCCGTAATTCGAACCTTTGATCTTGGCGTTGCAATCTGTTTTAATACTAGAACAATCAGCAGAACAAAAGTTATGGATAGGGACACATAGTATCCTGTTTTCTGTCTCAAGGGGTGTTTGTTTTCCTTTGTGGGTGCATGTTTTGGCTCTGTTACTGGGCTGATAGTCATATTTATATACGTGTGTTACAGTGTAGTGTAGTGTGTAGTGTAATATATAAGCGAATAACTGATTATCTATAGAGTACCTTCTTATCAGGAGAGTATGCAGATGTTTACAAGTTATCCGTGATCTGCTTATATTCCCTGCCGATGCCGATCTGTTATATAATCCAAGTCCGAAGAATTTTGTGGATAAGCGAGAGTTTCTAGAAGGTCACGTGGGAGTCTCGGCGAAGAATGTGAGGATGATTCATTTTTCCCGTGCGAAACGATGTCGTGTATTGATGTCACGTGACTGTGTAAGGGGCGGTGTTTGACGTGTAGGTGATATCACTGCATAAATGCACAACAATTTCGATGACAAAATTTTCATATGTCAGCAGCGTTCGAGAATATATGTATATATATATATATATGCGTGAGGGGGTTCATGGCTGCGAATAGTGTATGCATGCTTGTGAGGTGTACTTGTGTATGATGGAAGGATGTACTGTTGGGGAAATTGAAATAGGAGTGCAAACGGACCCAGTACGAGATAATGACAGGCAGTTGCAAGGACGGAAGTAATGGTGGTAGTAAGGGTGAACCCTTCACATTGAAGCACGAATCGAGGCTCAGTGACTATTTGGAGAACAATAGCAAATGGCAGCACAAGATGGCGTCAGAGTATTCTGAGGAGTTGTTCACCAAGCACAACGGGCAGGGGCAATCACCCCATACGCTGTTGATCGGCTGTTCTGATTCCAGATACAACGAAAACTGCTTCAATGTTGTGCCAGGGGAGATATTCACCTGGAAAGTAATTGCTAACATATGCCAGGCTGAGGATGCGAACTTACTAACGGTGCTGGAGTTTGCACTGAACTGTCTGGGCATTAAGCGAATCATCCTATGTGGCCACACTGACTGTGGTGGTATCAACACGATCCTAGGTGGCCAGCGAGAGGGCTTGAAACAGAAGGATTGCTCGCATCTGTACGAGTACCTGGGCGACTTAAACACTTTGTACACGGAGAACAAAGTCGCACTGGACAAAATCCCTGATTTCAAAGAGAGGAGCAAGACGATGGCCGCGCTCAACGTCGAGCGAAACTTCAAAAGGCTGACCCAACTCGACATTGTGCGTAGATATATCGACGAACAGAATATGGAGGTATATGGCCTAATATACAACGTCGATTCTGGTCTTGTCGATGTTGTCAACACCCTTGGCAAAGGTGGAAGTGTCCCGCAGTCCACCACATAGTTTTGTAGCTGTGTAGTAGTAGCCAGATAGCCCTCCATATATAACTGTATAACTGTATACTGTATATAGCCCATGCCCTAACCATGCCCTAACATGCCCTAACCTTAGGGTGCACCGGTGCGCAATTAAGGGCGCCTCGCCGTGCACCGCCGCACCGCCACATCGCCCGGACCCCGCAGCCACTCCTCCTCTCCGCTGGGGCTCCCACTGATCGGCAGTGGAAACGCAGCGCAGACTCATCGCCCGTCAAGACAATGGCACACGCCGCGGGGAGAAGCGGTGCAGACGTTCGAGTGTCGAGAACGCACGCCAATGCTTCAGCCCCAGCTGCGACCAGAGTTCTCGCTCGCAATGGAGGCCACAAACACATCACAAATGCCCTCACTCTGGGATGCCTCCCTTAGTACTGCCAGTGGGAAGGAACTGGCCGAGGTGCAGGGAAGTGTTGCACAGTACATCATAGTGCCTCCCCCTCTCTCCCTTTGCCCCTCCCTTCACTTTTCCCCTTCCCCTTCCCTTTTTTTTTCTTGTTCTAGTTTGACATTGTCGGGACCCTTTACTATCAAGAACCATCATTCAAAGGATAAAGAAGTAACTTTGGTATAAAGCTTGACCAAGCAAGAGCTGTATCTTCCTGCTGTTGCAAAACACATTTCTCGATTGCATTTCCATTTGCCACCCTCTTCGTACGTCTCGAATACATACACTTCCTTACACCAAAAAAATAATAACACTATATCTCCACAACTCCAACAATGACAAATAACTTCTCTAAAGGCTCACTTCCAAAGGAAAGTAGCCACAAGCTTAAATACCCCGCTTTTACATTCGACCCAAACGATATTAAACTGACAGAGAACCCTTTGGACGACTACCAAAGACTCTTCTTTGCTGATCTCTTTACAAAGTACTACTCGGACACCAATGATACAGCAGAACACAGTATCACAGATCTATACATGGACCACCTAAATATCAAAATGGTAAACTACAAATCCAGTATTGCACAAGTGTTTAAGAACCCGCCATACCTAAACCCGGAAACAACGAGTGTATCCACGGACAATCAAGATACAGACATCACAAAACAGAATAAACCAACTAGCAGCAAAACAAACAACATACTGGAATGCTATGAGTATCAGCTTCCCAATGTTCATCTTCATCTAAATAATATTAGTAATGATAACGCGGCTCACAACTATGTTCCCAAAAATGATTATGAAAATTTACCACTAAACATAAAAACAAATCTAGCACTAGACACACACTCGAACCAACTTATACTAGGAACCATTCTCCCAAACACCCCTCAAAACACCACCACCAAGAATGTCAAAAGGTCACATACAGTTCCTTCTAACACCAACCCCCCCTCAGTCAAGACGGAGTTCAGCACCACCAACTCTTTGACCAAGAACCAACAGTTTAAACTGAAAAAGATGGACCACAATCTACAGTCAAATGACAGACTCATCAACCAGAACAACTGCATACTATGGGGATATGACACCGGATTTGTCTTTCTAACAGGGATATGGAGACTATACCAAGATGTGATGAGAGGACTCATCCTTTCAAACAGACAAAACATGGACCCAGAAAAGAATATGGCCCTAAAGGAGCGGTGCAGGTACGAATATGAATATATCATGGCATGTGCTTTCTACGAACCTGTATACTCCGAATCACTAGAGTCTTTCTCCCCAAACTTAATATCAAACTCTGTAAACCTGAACGGTAAACACCGCAAGAGACGCAACAGCAACTCAAGCATGGTCAATTTCACAAACTTTAACACAAACATATCACCAGGCCCAAAAACAAACGGAACAGACAACAATAACAACAACAACTGTTCTACAATTATCAATTACTGCGACTTGCACTGGAATAACCTCTCCAACGAACTCAAAACGTACATCTGCGAAGAATATAAAAAATGCCTGCTCACTGAGCATAACATCTCCCCTGCAGCGCTGAACTTTAGCAACATCAACCTGGCAAACCTGATACAGAGGATTAGAGGCGGATACATTAAAATCCAGGGAACTTGGATCCCAATGGAAGTCGCAAAATTAATATGCTACAGATTTTGCTACCCAATAAGATACTTTCTAATACCAATATTTGGCGCACAGTTCCCCAGAGAGTGTGAGAAATGGTACACAATCATCGATGAAAATATCGACAAGATGATCCTAAACAGAAAGAATGAAGAACGCTTACAACTGGAAAGGAGAAACTCCCTGCCAATACCACAACACTCATCAGCTGCACACGCCCAAGTGAACCAATCAATCAGAAGGAAATCAACATCAGCGACCATAACTCATCCAGAAAAGAAACGGAAAAGGTCACTGTGTGAGTCAATATCTCCAAAGACTAAAATGATTAAACTCAAAGATTTGTCGGGAAAGACAAATAAGCCAATGCCAAATCCTAAATTCAGATCGAGAAACAGTAAATATCCAAACCTGTCACCAATGATCTCCCCGATCCAGAGAATGAACAATTTGAATTATCCCGTAGCACATCCAAGAAGAAAGAGTCTAGAGACACTGCCTTCATTCAACTCAATATTCAGAACCATCAAACCACAACAGCAGACACACAACAGCAGACGTTCTTTACCAGCCAACGGCGTACAGACAGCTGAAATACAATATTACCAACCACAGACAAGAAGATTATCCCTGACACAACCACAACATGAATATCAACAAGTAATATCACAAGGTGGAAACAATGCATACTACCATAACCCAATACAATTACCTTTGCCTCTACAATCACAATCACAATCACAATCACAATCACAATCACAATCACAATCACAATCACAAGCACAAGCACAAGCACAAGCACAAGCACAGCAACAGGAAGCACAAGCATATCAAGATAATAGCAATGTATGGAACCCAACTGTAAACACACTTTCTCATCTAGCTACATTTTACAACACACATGGTCATAGGTATTCTTACCCCAATAACATGCATGTGCCGCAGGTAAACTCAAACTATTTAAACACTCCAAGATCTCTATACTCACAGCAACAAAGGCAGCAACCTCACCCTCAACCTCACCCTCAACTCCAGCCACACCCTCAACAACAACAACAGTATCAAGAACCACATTTATAACTACAATCACAATATTACAATATGTCCTGTTCAATATTTTATATATATTTTAATACTAAAAAAACATCTATTTAACAACTATTTCTTTATAATGTGATATGACGACGCAATTTCTAGCTTAAATTTAAAAAAATTACTGTCATAAAAACAAATGCTTCCAGTCGGAGTTGAACCGACGATCTCCACATTACTAGTGTGGCGCCTTACCAACTTGGCCATAGAAGCTGTTTAATTATGATTTTAAAATTTAAAAAGGCACCAGGTTGTGTTGGTATTTTATTTCTAAAATGCCACGAATAGCCTCCTAGAGACACCATTTACATGCAGAATTGAGGAAGCATAATATATTTGAAAAAATAAACAAATAATTTATTTTGATTTTGGAAAAAAGATGAGATATGCGAATCAACAAATATAGATCAATTAGATAATGTTCTAATGCAGGGAATCACCACTCTGGAACACTTCAAGGATCCCAATGAAAATTGAATAAAATGTGGTAATTGACGAGACAATTCATTAAGTGATGAAACATCGACACGACTTTAATGTATCTGCTAATGGTTTTTAATATTTTACAGTTTCAAAGTTCATAACCACAACACAACCGGTACCAATACAACTTACGATAAGGTACACTAACACTCCAAGATGATCTGAATCCAGCCATGATTATGCTGATTCAGGGCCTGCAAGACATTAATAACCAACATCTACATTCGATCTCTTTACGCCGTCTCTCAACTTTACAAAGCGATAAACAAAGACATACCCCCCTGCAAGTTATGCATCATATCATGGCATATAGAATCAATTCATAGAATGATTACGGTTTATCATCCTGTCGTTATTGCCAGTCGTTCTGTTATACTGTCACAAAATAGTACACCATGGGGCCAAACTTTAATTTTCACTTAGTTGGCCTTTCCAGCAAGGCTCAATAATAACGGCCAAATTTCGAACACTCTGAAAAAACAAAACTACAATGTATGCATTGTCAACTAATAAATAAAGACAATCCCTGGCATAAACATACAAAAGACATCCTCCTGTATATAATCGAAAGAAGCCAAATAGACTCACCGGCCACATAATAATTGTTTTGCAAAGAATATACACACATGGACTATTTAGATTTTCAGAATTTTGCTGTTGATTCAGCTGCACCTACTAGATCGGATTCACTTCCTGAATTGGTTCAGAGGTTAAACTTGTCCTCTATACCAATAACAGAGACACAAACTGACCTGGACTCACTTAGATTCTCAATTCCAGATTTCAAATCAAATGAATCTAAACCAGCTGAAAAAGTCAACTTGCATGAAAAGATGACCAAGTATGCTAATTTTTCGATAAGTGCATTGAATAAGACAGACTCAAAGAAGACATCTAACGATATCAACATTCCAAACTACCCAATGGATGCGACAATCAATAAATCCTCAAATACCGACAAGACTAAAATGATGAAGGACCTTAACAAGTTGGTTAACCAGAAGTCCAAGGAGACATCAGCAAACCTGGATATTACAAATATAGTGTTGTCAAAGAAGCTATCCAAAGTTTTGAATGACTACAACTCAAACAACTATCAAAATACTATCAATCTAAGAAAAAATCTAAAATTGCTAGAGCTCAATAAGGATACATTATCGTTTGATGCTGAAAAACTTACAAGCTCAGAATACACAGGTACACTGAGCAGAAAAAAACTAAGAAATGACATTGAAAACGAATTGCTAAAGGAGCACATCACTGTTCTAGATGAATTCAGGCCCATCGTTAGACGAATCAACAGACTTTCTCCCTCGATCGAAAACATCAGAACCGAAGGTGCAGATATTTTAGAAAATAATAACGATAAAACACAGTCAACAGAGAATAATGCAAATGAAGTAGAATTACTGGAGAGTATCGGGAAATTGCGGTCAGAAATGGAATTATTGAAGTTAAAAAAGCAATTACTCTTTGCCATCAAAGAAAAGTTTACTCTGAACCAAGTAGAAGATGACATAATTATTAACGGATCCATTGGTCCCGAATACTTTGAGGTTGTAAATAAAGTGCTGGTTATTAAGGGACATGCAACATACTTACTAGCATTACCCCGTTCTGATGCTGGTATGGCCTTGATATTCAATGTCAACGAATACTTGAAAGTTATCAATAGGAAATTCTTCAACTATTTAGTCGATTTCCTGTACAATTACGAATCTACCGCAGATGACTATTATTCTAGTAGATCTGAAAGAAATAACTATGATGTTAAGATTTTCCAAAAATCGTTGGTGTACCTTTCCAATGATGTTGAATTCTTTAAAGAATTTTTAAAGAAAGTGACATCTGTTAGATCCAAATATTTCCTGGATAAATTCTTATCCCAGTTCGATTTAAACACTAACAAAAATGATGATAAAAAACCAATCATCCTATCCACACACGATCCTGTCCGTTACATCAGTGACGTCTTAACCGCTGTCCATTCTTTGATTGCCAATGAAGCAGATTTTATTAAATCCTTGTTCGAATACCAATACGAAGAGTACCAAGATACACCAAAATCAATATTACAACAAAATCCTGAAGAATTTCTTGATGGCCTAGATATCAAGTTATTGAATGAAATTGTTCAATCGATCGCCAACTCCTGCCGTATCCGTTTAGAACAGATCGTCAGATTTGAAGAGAGTGGTACTATAAACTTCGAGATTGTTGAATTATTAAAATTATACCAACTAATGTTTTCAAAGAACGGTATCCAGAAGGACAACACATTGATCACTAATTTAAACTCGTTAACGAATATCTCTCATGAGAAAATGATTGATTCCTTTGCCAAGTTTATAAAAGAAAATGTGAAGCCAATTGAGTACGCTCCCCAAAGTGATTTACTACCTCCTGACTGGCTGAGTGATTATCTGAATAGGGTCGTTGAATTTTTCGAAATATTTGAAAAGAGAAGCGGTGGTATCAATGAAGAAGAAGATGATGTTGAAAATAATGGCTCAGCTACCTATAAAATGCTGGAAAAAATTATCAAGGAACCATTTGAAGATGTACTATTAAAACAACTACAAAAAGCATTTCCGTTGGCACGGAAGAATGAACAAGTAAGAGTCTCTCTACTGACTGTAGAGATCAACTGTTTTGATTTAATCAAGACGAGACTTCAGCCATTTTCTTCTGAAATATTTAACAGAAATGAACAATGCAAATCTATACTCTCTTCGATAAGTACAATGCTGAGTGACTTTATCAAGCAGATGCAAGAACTTCAACGCAAATCATTATTTGAAAATACAGGGCTAGGGTTGTATAACAATCTATTCAATATGATTTTCCCAATAGATTCGGTCCAAGATGAGTTAGATTATGACATGTACTTTTCGTTAAATGACAACTCGTTGATGAATTTAGATACTATCAACGACGGCGTCCATGAGAAATTGAACGAATATGTGCCGTTAGCATTAACAGATATACAAGAAAATCTGTTATTTAAGTTAACATCTCCAACCATCGCAGACAGTATTTGTGATAATTGTTTCAAAGAACTTTCAAAGTTTTATGGCCTCTTCCAAAAGGTATTGATTCATCTGAACCCTGACAACGAAATGAAAATTCTGGAAATATTAAACTTCTCACCAGAGGAGTTTGATACTCTAGTTGGTATTGAATAGATTGGCGAACTTACTAAATTGAAAATAACGTATATATGCATATATATCAAAGTACAAACAGAACAGAATAACAATTCAATTATGTGATATAATAAATAACATGAAACAGTCTAAGCATCATATGATGAATGCCTAGGTGCTTCACCACGACCATATCCTTTAGCTTCATAATAGTCCATAGGATAATATGTGCTATTGAACATCACGTCTTTTTCTAGTAACACACTAGTTTCGTAAGGTGTTAAAAGAGGCTTGTTAAATGCATAACCCCAATCAATGGATAATCTAGGACAAGCAACCTGTACAAATACGTCAATCTTATCAAACATTGCTAGTTTTTGAGGAAATACTTCACTCAATATGATTTTAACGACCGTCTTGCCTTGCTTGACTAGATTTTCTTCTAATCTATTTACTGTATTAATATTACCTTGTCTTCCTAATGCACCTATAATCAGCCCAAATACCTTACCACTTCTAGCCGTGTCAATAGCGTCGGCCCTGACCTCAACCAGTTGTTTCTGATCGTAACCTTCTCTAGTAAACTTTCGGCTATATGGGTCGTATCTATAGGCGGGGATTTCTGGATTGTGTATCATGGATGATTCTAAATGGAACCTACCATCACCAATGTACACCATTGCGTCAAACTGAGATTTATCCAGTCTTTCGGAAGTGCAACCCAAAACCTCACCTCTCGATAAAGGCTTGATCTGAGGTGGAATGATATACAACATGTGGTCGTCTTCATCATTGTTTAGTAGCTTATCTTTAATACTGTGAACAGCCGGATTGAACTGAATCGTACTGAAGGTGGCGAGCCTCGAACCTCTTGGAAAATTCTTCTTCAAAGTCTTTATAATATGTTCTTCGTTGATGTTGATTGTCACAAAAACATACAACACTTTAATGCTTGTTACATCTATTGGGACTAAACATGAATGGGCGTAATGTACAATGAAATCACAGTCAAGCGACCTTGCAGTGAAATCATCGATACAACAAGCACCGTAGGAGACATCACCCATAACTAGTGTTTCAACATTACAGAACTGCTCCAGGATATCACTGATAACCAGCGAATAGATCAAAAGACCTTCTGGCATTTGCAGGGCAACACGTTTAGCGTTGTTTTTTCTAATGTTCCATATGGTTTTGTGAATTTCGAAGTTGTAGTTTGAAGGCAGTAGCTTTATAGCCTCGTTTATTTCTTCGTCATTTAAGATATCTTCTGGGATATGTGTGATGATACTTCTTGAGCCATTGATTTTACTCTTGGACTTTCTGACTATCTCTTGACCATTCGCTGAGGCAACAGTCTTGATACCTGTGCCATCTGATGTTCTAGTACCGACAAATCTGCGTCTTGGGACCCTTTTGGGCTGTGTACTGCTCTGGTCTTCTGACATGGATAAGTAGATAAACAAGGGACTCGATATAGTTGCTCTCACTTAAAAATATCTTGCTTTGAACGGGACTCAGTGTCAAACATTCAGACTCTTCAGATGGTTCATTAGTGTAATTTTTCAGTCTTTTTTCTCTTAGAAGTAAAAAACGGCGATGCGATGCCCAACAAAAATTTTCAGTCTGATTTGTAATCCAACTGTCACTCATACACAGAAACAGTGAATGTGCCTTGATATGCATGTGGAAACGTGTTTCGGCTATGGAATTATACTCGTTGAGGTGCGACAACAATGCATGAACAATTTTGTAAATGCAGGATAATTGTGACGCTCTTCACTGTATTTCCAGCAGTCCTTAATGAACGACACAAACATATTATGTAGGATATCTGACTTTACTATAGTGCCAAGAACACATATATAGGTGATCTGTATATATTAATCTGAGACCTTCATTGTATTACGCTTCTTGCGAATCAGTAGGCTAGGGCTGTTGGGATTCCACCAAGTGCATTATTTAACCGTACAACACTACAATTCTCCAGTACTTGGAAGCACTTCCCAATATTTTGTTGTGCGGAGCAAACGCTCCCCCGGAGTTAACAACATATGAAATTTCAGTTTTATCAAAATAATAAATAAAACATGTGGAGACTGTGAATGGTAGTTGGATGAGCTGTCACTAGCGAGTTAGAAATATCAGCAAGCAAGACTACAGTAGTGAAGCTATATTTTGGACCGACTGGTATTGAACAGTGCAATATAGATAAATATACAGCCTTCTATACACGTGAACTCGCATAGAAACAAAGATAACCTACACAGAGAAATACGTCATACACATTTATATATCAAACCCGTCAGAACATAATGAACAGCAGATTAGAAATATTTTCAGTAAGGCTTGGAGGAATAAGACCGTCAAAGTGTGTCAGATTCCAGAGTAGCCTGGCTAAAGAGGCGAGCCCCCTCTTACAATCGACAGTGCCGATCCCACCTGTATCGCAGATAGCGTTGAATAAGAAAGACCGAAACGTACAGGACCTACGCAAAAGCAAGTCTGGTGACGATCTGAAACTGTTGGAGAAGGGAATCAGAAAGGTAAACGAGATTTCTTGCAATTTGACCGATTACAACCACAAGATATCGCGACTGCCCCCAAATTTTGGCTCGAACCAACTATTAAAAATTGATAAGGAGCTGGAGACTGACCTGAAGTCGATCGTAGGCCACTTTGAGGCACCCATCGACTTTGCGTTTGGGTACGGGTCGGGCGTCTTTGCGCAGATGGGTTATCAGAAGCAAGGAACCAAGCCACAGATCGACATGATCTTTGGGGTGAAGGATCCATTAGCGTTCCACCAGATAAATATGAGACAGAATCCGAGCCACTACTCTGGGATGAGGCTGCTTGGCAGTCGGATGGTCACTAAACTGCAGCATATCGGTGCGGGGATCTACTTCAATCCATTCACGGATATCCACGGACACCAGGTGAAATACGGAGTGGTGTCAATGGAGAGTCTATTGAAGGATTTGGCATTATGGGACACATTCTATCTTGCGGGCCGTTTACAGAAGCCCGTGAAATTTCTCAAGAACGATCTTGCGGTATCGTACTGGAACCAGATGAACCTGAAGAATGCCGCTACGCTGGCTAAACAGTTAACGCTGAGAAAGAATGGTGGGAAGTTCGACGACTTCAAATTCTTCAAGGAGATCACTGCACTGAGCTACCTGGGGGATATCCGGTATAAGCTTGGGGGAGAGAATCCGAATAAGATTGATAATATTGTTCGCAAGAACTTTGAATATTTCAAGATGTACTATGCGCCGATATACGAGGATGTTGTGGTGAACAACAACAACTACTTGCCGAAGGGGTTCACGTTTGACAATTCAGTTGAGCTGTTGACGGGGAAGATCAATGAGTCAAGCAGTCTGCAGGCAGTGAAGGGTGTCTTTACTGCGGGGGTAACAAAGTCTGTGAAGTATGCATGGAGCAAGAAATTGAAAGCGCTCAAGAGTCAATAGAGGCTTGCGGATTGCCATGTGATATGTTTACTGATACTGTACATAGTGTGGTGGCGTCATTTGTGTGTATTTATTAAATATCTGGCAGAAATAGAATGTAAATAAAAGAAATATCGAAAGTACATATATTCATTTTTTTATTTGGTATATTATTCTTTGTGCTGTGAGATGGATACAAAATAGTTATAATTGAAAAGGTAGTTGGTTCTAAGATGTATAAATATAGAATAAAAAACATGCATTTATGATAGAAAATGTGCCTGGTATGTTTTGGGCGGGGGTATTTAAAGTATGAAGTGAAATAGGGAAGAATTGAATAATAGTAATAGTGAAAAAATGGAGGGTAGTGAAGCGAAATACTAAGTGATGTGATGTGATGTGATGTGATGAGATGCGAGTATACCTGGGATAGGGAAATTGAGGGAATTGAGGTCAGTTGTTCAAGAGCCTGTCTACTGTGTTGCCGCGTGAGACAAACCCACCTGGACTGTTTTGTCTGCTGCTGCTTTCGCTGCAGGTCTTTTCGTCCTGGTCTTCCATTTGCCGATGAGATGGCTGGTCGATTTCTAATTTGATGTCTTGTGGGCCTGGTGCTGTCTTATGTACAGCTACGATATTTACGAGGGCATGTTTTTCTGCCTCGTTGATGATGTTGAGGTCTATGACTCCGAATGTTGATGCGGACTTTGTGCGTCTATGCTTGCGTTGTCCCAGGATTGCCGGTTTGTTTATATGGTTGTATGCTGAAGGTTGTGGTTTGAGAGTTGAGAATTCCTTACCAGGTGTGGGTTGGGGCAGTTTTACCGGATTGCTAATGACTGATATGTGGTTGATGTTGTTAGTGTCGTTTGCTGAGGTGTCCGTACCTTTGTCGCTGTCGAAGCTGAGGATGGAGGTCATACCCGAGGGGATGTTTGCGAATTTTGTCATTGTTGGCATCGACATGTTTCTGGAATGTTGGGGCAAATGCACTGTTGTTGTGTTGGGGCTTAACCTTTTCATTTGTAGTTGGCTTTGTTGTGTGGGAAGCATCAGTCTTGAGTCATCCTGGCTGGAGGGCTCCTCCTTTATCATCACTGAGCGATCTGAAGAGAGAGCTGCGACTGCATGTGCACCGATTCTTGCCGGTGAGTTTGTTCTTCTTGTGCCTTGGAACGAGCTTGATATCGTCTTTGAGGACGGTCTGCCTGATGTAGGCTGTGTGGATGTGTTCATTGGAGGGAACCTATACCCGGAGCTTGTAGGCGATGCGCGCGGCTGAAGAGTTGAGTTTGGTGACCTATTAATTGGCGAGCGGGTAGGGCTTTTGAAGCTGTTTTTGTTATGGGGCGGTATTACTATTGCAGGTGCATTGAGCGTGTGTTGGGACAATTGCGTGTGGTGCTGTTGTTGTGCCGGGGTCGGTGTCGTTACAGGATCCGCTTGGAGCAATGTGCTATCTTGGAAGAGTGCTGCTATTTGGTTTGTAGGGACGCCCGCACTGTTTGCTAGTCTGATGAGTTCTATGGCCTTATTTGTGTTTTCCAGTTTGTAGTACTGCTGTTTTGTCTTTTCTTGTTCTATCTTGAGGTCTATAGCCTTTGCGAGGGTGTCCTGTGAGACGGGCTGATTGTTATGATCATTGTCGGTACCGTCGCCATTACCGTCACCATCACCGTTGCTGTTGTTGGAGTTTGCACCTGAGGGCCCACTGCTGATGCCTGAGACATTTGTGCCGAATATGATTTCGAGGAGGGACTTAGACTTAGTGTGGCCTTTTTGAAAAGGGTTCTTTTCCTGGGTATCCTTAGGAGTGTCCATCCATTCGATCTATACTCAGAATGCTAGTTGTAGAGGGTAAGGAAACGGGGTGGAGTGGGAGGAAAGAGATATATGTTGTAAAGAGTAGAAAGATAAACAGAGGTAAACACAGTCGGGTGAGAATGATATAGTGTGGCCTATGCAAGCGATGCTTATGGTGAAGTAGTGTGATGGTCGGAGCAAGAAGAGTCCTTGGAGGAGGACCAAAAAACCGGGACGAGACCGAAAACGAATTTAATTAAATATGAAATAGTAAATAGGTAAATAGTTGAAACCGGCAATATAGCGCAGGCCCGATGGGGCCACAGAGGGAGGCCAGAGGGAGGACAGAGGGCGGGCCTTCCGAGTGAATCATGCACCAGGCTGCAGCTGTCTGGCCGTCCCAAAGAGGTGTCCGTCCAGTATTTGCTGGCTGGGGTCCCAGACCCATCCCGTTCTGGCCTGTTCTTGGTAGTTTCTGCTTAGCTGAGCTCAAGTAATCACAGCTGAAGTAAGCAGAGCTGCTTCCATATTGGAAGCATTTCCCAAAGAAGCATCGCAAAAAGAAACAGCTGAATCAGTTTTTCCCGCAGCGATGCGATGCTGCGGCTGTTTCTGTGGCAGGGAGGGCGGTTTCCGCATTGGGACACTAATTGGCCCACTGGTTTCCCGATGGGGAAGGTGAGAAGGTGCGGACGGTTCTGCGAACGAACCGTGGGGTTAGGGATAGTGCGGTATATATTCGAGAATAATACAGACGATAGTGGTTGGGCATGTGCATTTGTCTCTTTGGGGACACTGGTGGGCTACACATACTTACATAGGTAGATACTTAGATACATGGTCGCTGGAGCTGGAGCTGGGAGTGAGCAGCTGGGTGCGTGTTCGGCTATACTGTCTCTTCTTCGAAGACAGTCTCGATTGGCTTCTCCATGAAGGAGGCGTGCGAGAAGACGGTGATGCACGAGGCACCAATCAGCCACAGCAGGGTGGAGACAGGCGATGCGATGAAGCCCAGAGGGACAGACACACACAGCAGAGCTGTGTACATCTGGGTGGTCTGGAACGTTCCGAATGGCGTAACCAGACTCTCGCCTTCGAGCTTGTTAATGCCGACAAAGCCAAAAAATACCAGCACAATGACAAACAGCAGCAGCAGGTTGGTCAACAGAGTGTAGATACTCAAACACCCGATGATCACGGCGTAGTTGCTCGAGTAGTATCTCAAGTTGTATGCCACTCTCTGTTGTAGTTCGGAGAAGTTGGCTGGCTTCGACAGGGATCTCACATTGAAGAACTCTTGAGGTGTGCGCAACGACGACAGTTTGTTCTGCAAGGCCTGGATCTGGCTCTTGATGTTCTCAGGGGATAGTGTATCCATTGAAATTCTCGATAGGGACTGGTTGAATGCGGGTTGTTAGTAAAACATGTACAGATAAGACAAATAGCTCCACCTCTCACATACTGCTAGGTTACCTAATTGATTCATGACTGGTGTTCTTTGCTTGGATGGTCTGTGACTCTGATGTGGATAGTGCTCTATAAATACAAAAGCTACTTGTTTTGTTTTCTGCTGTTTTTTTTTTTAATGCTCGACGTGTTTTTTTCTCACAAAGAAAAAACAACAAGAGACACAGTCGTGTTTTTTGACGATGTGAGGATTTTGCACACAAAGCACTGCAGAACACACTCTGCGCCACGATCGTATTGCCATTGGCACTACAAGATAGACACATGTGAGTCTTGAGCAGGGATATCGGTAGTTCCTAAACACATATACGTATGTAGCTATATATAGAATGTTTTGTCTACAAGCCCAGGTCTTGCTTGACTAGGGCCTTGCAGATTGGATGGTAGCTGTCCTTGAGCTTCTCAAACGTGGCGACGGCTAGCTCGCGGTCGACAGAGTTCAGTAGCATGTACCCAGGACGCACGAACTTCATACGCCCGACTGTGCCCAGCCACTTTGCGAACTCCGTGTAGTGTTCGGCCAGCTTGGCAAATACTTGGAACTTGAACACCTTGAAGATGACTTCTGCGTTACGCGACTGCACAATGGTGTCGTTGTAGATCTTGAGCAGGCTCTCTGCGGCAACACGGTGCTGTGCCCAGTCAAAACTGGCCTTGAACTCGTTTGCGTACCCGCCTTGGGTCAGGGTCTCAAGGAATAGGACGATCTGGTTGGAGTTGAAGTCGGCGACATCAGCAGCATTAAACACAGAGGCAAACTCTTGCTCGGAGTGCAGCTCGGAGGCCTTCACAACCCACTTGTCTGCTAGTCTGTACACGTTGTCTGCCAAGGTGGTGTTGAACTGGGGCTTTGGTGGCATGCCAGGGGTGAATAACCAGGTCTTCCAGTCCACGTTGTCAAGCAGCTCTTTCTTGTCTGGGTAGAAAGCATACAATGTGTCAAGGAACTCGAATGTGTCGAGGGACTTTCTCGAGTACTTGGTGAAGTAGTGCTTAATGAAGGGGTCGAACTCTGCGGTACCACCAAGGAGATTCTCCAGGAAGAACAAGAGGTTGAACCCTTTCTCGTAAGGGACGGAGGAGAAAGCCTCGTCCGGGTCTGTGCCGTCGTTCAGGTTCTGGACCAAAGTGGAGAACCTGTCCGGGTTCTGCATCGATGCGATGGAATTCTGCAGATCGTTCCATCCGATCAGCGCACTGAAATGTCTTGTAGCATCACCGTGCAACTTTCCAATAATCCTTCTTTCAAGGTACACGGTCCACCCTTCGTTCAGCCAGAAATGGTTCCAGGAACAGTTGGTGACCAGGTTACCAGACCATGAGTGTGCCAGTTCGTGGGCAATAACGTCGATGTTGGACTTATCGTACGCAATCAGGGTTGGTGTGGCGAAGGTCATGTTTGGAGACTCCATACCACCGTATGGGTACGAATTGACGTTGACGAGGATGTCGTAGGTGCCCCATTCGTAAGGAAAGATGATTGATTCTGCTGCTTCGATGAACTTCTCGACATCACCGGAGAACTCCCACTGGGCGTCCTTTACACGGAATGGTTCGGTGTACACTGTTGAACGTGGGCCAATTGGAGCACTGGCGAGGTCACCAGAGGCGATACCGACCAGGTATGCAGGGATTGGGATCTTTTGTTCGAAGTTGTAAGTATGAGCACCGGCTTCGGCAGAGGCAGCGGCAGACTTCTTGTCTTCGATACCGGAAAAGACTACTGGCAAATCCGAGGTGATGTTAGCGGTGAAAGTAGACTTGATTGAGGGTGTGTCGAATGAAGGAAACATGGATCTAGCATGGATGGCTTCCAATTGGGAAAACACGTATGGTTTGCCAGAGGTCTGTTTTGCATTAAGCCATTGAAGGGCAGTGCACTTGTCAGTTGTTTCGAAACAGAGTTTCAATTGGAACGACTTGGCTAATGGTTCGGTAGCCGGTGGGACAATGGTCAATTTAGAACCCAGGGGTTCCTTTCTAGGGGCAATAGTGAATGCAGAGTCGACGTTGTCGATCTGGACCTTGGAGACGTTCAAGAACGAGGTGTCGAGGTGGATTTCGTTTGTTTCGGAGACTAGTTTGGTCAAGTCATACACGACGTCACCTGCGATGATTCTCTTGTCGAACAGAATCGAGAGGTTCAAAGTTGTGTGGTTAACCTTGAAGGATTTGTAGTTGGAGAAGGTCGAGTAGTCGAACTCTGGAGACTGCTGAGGTCTCTTGGACTCTAGAAACGGGGTTAGCATTGTGGATGTGGCTTTGTGCTGTGAGAGGACTGTTGCGGTAGTGGAGAAGTGTCTTGCCAATGTTGAAAAACTGCGTACCCAACTCATCTAGCCAGTTGACGCAGTGCACACAGCAACAGTCCAATACAGCAACAGTTGCATACAGCGACAGCCTGATCCTTGAGAAAGAGACTCACAAAGAACATTTCGCCTTTTTTCACTGTGAAAAAAACGGGCGACCACGATGAAATGTGTTGGTTGCGCTGTGGTGGCTGGGTGGGGGTATAGCAGTTGTGGTAGTTGTAGTAGTAGTTTTGGATGTGGCAGTGGTAGTGGTAGATGTGGATGCTGTTGTTGGTGTGGTAATTGATGTTGTTGCTGTTGTGGTATATTTGTGGTTTTGTCACACGAAGAAGAAGAAGAATTGCTGTAGTAGGGCCACAGGTTGGAGCTGGAACATCGCTGCAAGCCAGGGTGCCAGCAGGTTCATGATGCTGAAGTAGTTGCTGTTGGAGGATATCTTAATGGCGAGCACCCATTTCAGGGAGTTGGTGGAGGTCTGCACCAGTGTCTCCAGGCGTGCGACCAGGATGCACAGCAGCAGCAGGACAACACAAAGCATTGCGAGGAATGCGATTGCTGTTCCTAGTCTGCGGGCCGAGATGACCGTGCTGTCACTATCAGGTGTCTTGGACAGTCTATTCATTACCACCGTGCCAGTGCTATGTGCTTGAGCCTCGTATGGTGGAGGGTCCTCCCCCATCGCTTCCTCCGAATATTGCTGCTGTGAATGGATCTCCATGTACCCTCCGGGAACACCATACTGTCTAATATCCACGTGAGTGTCACCCATGACACCCATTCCAGGAGCATCACCACCACCATCCGCACCACTACCCGCGACTCTCCGCCTCCGGACTGTCAACCTCTTGAGCCTTGATATGATACTGCTTCTGTCGTGTTTCATAGCGCTGTTCCTCATACAGGGTGGCATACACAGGGTGGCATACACAGGGTGGCATACACATGCACACACACTCGCTCTCATATACCACCAACACTCACAGCTTCAGCTTCAACAGCGGAAGATCCACGGATGGCTGGGTCACAGCCCACACACCACACCGCACGGCCCTTTCAGCCATCGCAATTATTTCCCTCCATTTTCACGGATTTTCTCTCTTGAGTCTCCAGAAGAAAACATCCATCACAACATTGAACCCCATGGTGGCCACACCTCACACCGGTGCACAAGTATATATTAGAGCAGTTGGTGCATCCATCGTTTGTTCTCACATACTGCTACGCACGTCTGCAACCACACAACCACTTTCCACACTCAGTATACACTCCTGCTCACTAGCTTTTATCCCATTGTTAGCCCCAAAAGAAAACTGCCCCTGCCTCGTTATCTATTTATAAATTCATATACAGCCACACAGCCACCTTCAGCCCTTTAAATAGCCATGTCTAAACACAACACATTAACCTCTAATGTTTCAGATATGATATCACAGCAGAGATCCAACCTGCAACAACTGCAGAACCTACAACAACACTCAAGAAGTCTCACCTCGCAGGACTATGCAACTTACTACGCAATTCAGCAACAACAGTTACAACAGCAACAACAGCAACTGCAACAATTGCAAATGCAACAACAACAACAGATGAACTCTCCACAGGGACAACAACACTCAAGTCCTTATGCATTGCCTACAATGACTTCAGAGATTACAAACCAGACAACTCTAACACCGCCCCAGAATATTCAACCGGCTGCAGCACCCACAACTACAGCTACAAATACTGCACCTGCTCCTTCTCCTGCTCCTGCACCAGCACCAGCACCAGCACCAGCACCAGCACCAGCACCAGCTTCTACACACGTACCTGCACCTGCACCTGCACCTACACAAATACCTGTACCTGCACCCGCATCTGCACCTCTGCTAAACACACCAAATATTAATCAGCAGCATAGGACAGTATCATTCCAACAATCTCAACAACAATCTCAACAGCAATCACAACAGCAACACACAATACAGAGCAAAAACTCACTGACCAACGCATCTACACACACCAGACAGAAGAACTCTCTCCAACGCCAAAGAACAAACCAACAGAATGACCCTCGCTCCCCACTAGTCATACTAATACCAACCACAGCTCAGCCTACTGACATACTGGCTGCAAGATTCTCAGCATGGAGAAACGTCATTCGCTCCATCTTGGGATACCTCACAGAGACCGCATCCATCCAGGACGAGATAGTAAGACAACAGTTAAGACTCTCTAATGCCATTCAGTTCCCCTTCTTCTCAGTAGAAAACCAACCACAACCTGGCTCAAGTGAGGACAAATCCATACAGAAATTCTTCTTACCACTGGGCAACGGCTCAATCCAGGACTTACCAACGATTCTCCACCAGTACCATGCCACACTCGCATCCTCCGCAGCAAGGGCCTCCAAGGAATTATCCAATGAAGTGATTCCAAGACTAGAAGACCTCAGACGCGATATGCTAGTCAAGATCAAAGAGATCAAGTCCCTACAGTCAGACTTCAAAAACTCATGCTCAAAGGAACTCCAGCAGACAAAACAAGATATGCGGCACCTGGTCGAGTCCCTAAAGGACACACGCTACAACAACACCCCAAAACAGGACCCGTACTTGGCTAAACTCGTCCTCGACAAACAAATCAAAAAACAACTGGTCGAGGAGAATTTCCTGCACGAAGCCTTCGACAACTTAGAGACTTCCGGTGCAGAACTGGAAAACGTCGTAGTCATGGAAATACAGAATGCATTGACAATCTACGCCAGATTACTAGGCCAGGAATCGCAATTGGTGTTCGACATCCTCATATCCAAACTGGACATGGGCTTCTTCAGCAAGGAACCCCGCTTCGAATGGGAAAATTTCATCGCAAGGAACGATAACTTCATCTCCCCAAACCTACCCATGAGAAAGACAAAAGAAATCGTATACAAGTACCAATACGACCCGATGACATACGAAATCAAGTCAGGATACCTCGAGAGAAGATCCAAGTTCCTCAAATCATACTCCAAGGGATTCTACGTGCTCACACCAAACTTCCTCCACGAGTTCAAATCCCAGGACCGTAAGAAAGACCTTGTCCCCGTAATGTCCCTCTCTCTGAACGAATGCAGCGTCTCGGAACACTCCAAGAAGGGCTCCTCGGACTACAAGTTCATCCTACACGCTAAACAAAACGGTATCATACACAGAGGCCACAACTGGGTGTTCAAGGCAGACTCGTACGACTCAATGATGTCTTGGTACAGCAACATCAAGAAGTTCACCACGTTTGAAAATGCACAGCTAAAGACAAAGTACATCATCGACAAGTTCCACCTGCACTCCGATGGGAAACCCATGTCCCAGGACCAGATCGACAGGGTCAATACTCTCAAGTCCCAGCGCAATAAAACTTCCCACAGTGGCACGGGCACCCCCGAGGCCAACCCAAGTGTCAACATCAGCACAAGCACCAACCTCGCAGATGAGAACATAACGGTGAACTTGAACAGTCTTAGCATGAACGATGCCGATGCCGAGCAAGACAACAACGAAAACGAAACACTGCAGAACTCAACACCAAAACTGGACGATATCACACATACAAACACTACTTCCTCCCTACCGGACACGAACAATTCACAACTACAGAACGGCATACCAAACTTCTATATCGAGACCGTCAACTCAAATGCCAAGTGATAGTATACACATATTTTCATACATACGTATATGCAACAATTGGGTGTATAATTATTTTTTGTAACAGTATTATATATATTAAGGTAACTAAAACTACAGACTATTTAAGCCTTCTTCTTCTCGTCCGCGGAGCTACTGTCACTCTCCATACTCAAGCAGTCTAGCACAAGCTCTGTCCATGTCTCATCGAACTTGCGGTCCGAGAATTTATCTAGCGCAATACGCATGCCCAGCTTCGACATTAGAAGCTTATCATTCGCTTTCAGCGCCTTCAAGTTTGCAAACACGTCACGTAGCGACCCAAAGTCCAGGAACATCTGCTTCTCCTCGTAGTCCGGGTCGGTCTTGTCCAAAAAGAAAAACCCAGTATCTTCAACAACGATGTCAAGGAAGGGGCCCGCACTGGCATGCACTAGCGGGATCAGACCACTCGCAAGGTACTCGACCACGGCGATACCGAAATGTTCGTTCCACATGGCATTGATACCGTACGTACTGTTGTTCAGTAGGTCGCGGATCTCCTCGTATGGCAGGTCCGTCAGAATCTCCAGGTGCGTATCTGGTATATGCAGTTTTTCGGTAGCCAGGCGTCTCAGGGACTCGACATATTGTTCGTCATCCGCTGAACGTGTTGTACCAACCATGACCAACTTTGGAGCGGATTCTATCGAGGTTGTTGGCAGTTTTAGATACTCGGCATACGACTTGAGGATCAGGGTATGACGTTTCTCTGGACGGAACTGTGCGATTACCACAGCCTGGTTCTTCCTGGTGGTATAGTCTATTTCATTGGAGACTAGTTTCTCCGTGGAGCATGGTGGATACACTATCATTTGTTTGCAGTCGGGCCAGATCTGTTTCATGTGGTTGTTGGTCCAGCTGGAGTTAGTGATCGAGGTGGTGACATACTGGCCAATGTTCTTGTACGACCACATGAACAGCTTCCAGTACAAGTACTTGACAAACGTGCGCAGTGTGGTTGGAGTCTGTGGGTTCCTCAGTTTGTTGAGCATTTCAACCGAAATCACAGGGTAGTGTGTGTATGCGACAATAGGGATCCGTAGCAGGTGGTACACCCATGGATAACCGAACGGATACCCCATGGTGTCACACCAGATATCCGGTGGGCATTTTAGGATAGCCTCTACGGTGACCACAATAGAACCCAGGGCTTGTGCCATGAGTGTGAAGTGCGGCCATGTCTTTGCATCGACCAACTTCCTTGTCCTTAGGAAGACAAACACTATTCTGTCTGTCTCCAGCTGGTAGTCGAACCGTCTCACTACGTTTTCTAGTATCTCCTTCTTCGAGGCATCGATATCTCCTGTGTATATGACCACGATGTTCTGTGGACTGTACTTCAACGTAGTCTCGACAGCCTTCCATAGCACCTTTTCACCACCACCGCCTGCGTTACAGTACGGGTGGAAGAATCCATACAATACTCTCTTGGCAGAGTTGTCCTTGCTGTCGTTCTTGGCCGACAGATCTATCAAATTCTGTTTCTCCGATTCATTATCTAGCAATGGTTGCAACAGGGCACCGTTGCCCCTCTCGTTGCTAAACCGTGAAGGCACGAGACTATGCAGGATCAGCTGGCGTCTGACCGCACCGACCTTCCACCATGGGAAACTAACCCTATGTTTCCCCCTCGATTCCAGGTACTTCAATATCTTCTTCCTGTAGCCCCTGGGAGGCTTCATCAGGGACCTGTTCGTGGACTGGATTCTGAGATAGACCACCAGCAAAGTGATGCATGTCTGTAGCAACGCAATAGCCAACAAGTTTACCATAGTGACTGTAGTGTTTTGTGTTGCTGCTATGTGTCTCTGTGTATAGTTGTGTAATAGATATGCTATCACAACGGCTATTTTACTGCAAACAGCCAAAATACCCGATGCAAGTGGCAATCGCTGCAGATGTCCTTGTGCATAAACGAGGATATCGAGCATTACAGTTCTTCCAACGGCTTGTTTGACGTTGCCGGAATTTTCAGTTCCACAATTCCGTGGCGTGTTTTTCCGTGCGTCGCGTGTCCGGCTTATCTCCGGGGTCTGTCCGGCCGGTGCGCGGATTATCTGCTGCTGTGCATGGGAACCGGCTGGTGCTGTTGCAGTGTGGTATGGGGTACTCTGGGGTCTGGTGTCTGGGGTCTGGGGTACTCCGGCTGTGGGGCGGTGCATGCGTGAGTTTATCAGTGGGCTTCTGGGAAGGTGCATGCGTGAGGGTCACGGCCAGGACGCGGGTACTGCATCGGTTCCTGCCACCAAGCCTGACGATGCGCTTATCTATGTGTGTGTCATAGTCATTGAGACCGACCAGACCCATTGGATCACCAGCCAAGAGGAGCCATCGAGTCACATTACCCATTATAACGGCCCGCTCTGATGTGTATATAACTGCTGTGCTCGATGGATCTGACTGCATCCTGGATCGCTTAGCTAAAAGCTTCCCCGCAAAAATAATATAAGCAAAAGAAATAATTTTTCAGTCTACCTATAAAGTGACATACACATTCGAAACACGTATACATACAAACATCTACAGCCATGGAAGCACACACACACACACAGATGCAGAGTAATCTACCGGTATTCAACAAGCGGCCCAACAGTGATACGCCCTCGAGCACGACACGCAACTCGCCCGCTGGATCAGAGGGGTCCACGCCCAACATATCCCCTGTACCCAGCACCTTCTACATCAACAAGAAGAACATATCCCCTGCTACAACTGCAGAGACAACACTAAAACACACGCCAGTCGCATCAAACACACATCTGCCAGGTGTCGGCATGGACATCAACGATTCTACTGTCGTGAACTCCCCCTCACAGCCCAGGAGGTCCTCCGCTGGCTGCAGGAAAACCCCAAGCACGCTGCACATCCCGGGTCTGACGAAATCAAAATTCTCACCCAACGGGTTCATCTCAAGGGAGGATGCAGCATCGAAGCTGGTGATAGTGATGGTAGGGATCCCCGCCACAGGGAAATCATACATCACAAGGAAACTATCGCGGTACCTGAACCATTCCATGTACTACTGCCAGGTGTTCAACGTCGGGAACACAAGGCGGCAGTATGCGAAGGAAAACAGTCTGGGCGAGCAGGACTCCAAGTTCTTTGACCCAGCTGATGCCAAGAACATCCAGCTGAGAAACCAGTGGGCCATGGATACCCTGGAGGAACTGCTAGATTACCTACTGTTGGGGGACGGTTCCGTCGGGATATTCGATGCTACAAACACCACCAAGGAAAGAAGGAAGGCAGTCGTTGACAGGGTGCATGCAAGAAGCCCCAACCTGAAGGTACTGTTTGTGGAATCGGTGTGCACGGACGAGAAGACAGTGCAGAAGAACATTGAGCTGAAGCTGTTTGGTCCAGACTACAACGGCAAGAACAAGGAGAAGTCCCTGGCTGATTTCAACGAGAGATTGAGAAACTACATGACAGCATACGAGCCTGTCTGTGATGACGAAAAACTGTCGTACATAAAGATGATCGATGTCGGCAAGAAGCTAATCTCGTATGGGATCAAGGGGTTCCTGGCATCCCAAACAATGTACTACCTGATGAACTTCAATCTCTCGGACAGACAGATATGGATCACAAGAAACGGTGAAAGTGAAGACAACTCCCTCGGGAAGATTGGCGGTGACTCAGAATTGACCAGTCGTGGGGAGAAATACTCCAAGGCCCTGACAAGGTTTATCGACGAACAGCGCACAATCTTTGATAACAATAGGGCTGAGGAAGAAGAAGATCTAGACTTCTTCATCTGGACCAGCATGCGCCATAGGACAGTCGAGACAACCAAATACTTTGATGACCACCAGTACCCAGTCAAACAGATGCGGATGTTAGACGAGCTTAACGCAGGTGACATCGAGGGTCTCACATTTGAACAGTTCCAGACAGCACACCCTCAAGAGTTTGTACAAAGACAACGGGATAAGCTGCTTTACAAGTATCCCGGTCGGGGTGGAGAGTCGTACATGGACGTCATTAACAGGTTAAGAGCTGTCATCACGGAAATGGAGAGGCTAGAAGACAATATCCTAATCGTGACACACCGTGTAGTGGCACGGGCATTGCTGGGGTACTTTATGAATCTAAGTGTAGATACGATCACAAACTTGGACGTGCCTCTGCATGTTGTCTATTGTCTGGAACCTAAGCCATACGGAGTGTGTTGGTCCTTGTACGAGTACGACGAGCAGAAGGATACGTTCTTCAAGATTCCAAAATCTGATCTAAACATCACCAAGGTAGAACAGCTAGGCCTAGCACACAAAGAAAAATGCTATTCTCTAGTGCCAACAGTGCCAGCAGCAACAGAAAATGCAGCTGCATCAAAGTCCAATAGCAAGCACGCCGCGGAACAGTCAAGAAAAGAGGCCATCCCAGAGCTGGTCAAATATCTCGAAGACAATCTGGCACCCGCCACGAAAACATAACTACATAGCACCCCCTATTTGTAACCAATAACACGTTTCTGTTTATCTGTTTGTGTATACACACCCATATCCATATACTTGTGTATATATATATGCTTCTATAGAAGTATACTGGCCGGGGAACCCCTCGTCTCCTAAACGGTGGCGAAGATGGAAAACAAAACAAGCCATGAAAAAAGTGGTGAAAAAAACACCATTTCTAAATGGCACCGAACAAGAATCCGTTGTTTGTATGTCGTGTTATCACGGATATGCAATAACAACAGGTTCGAAGTTAAAGACAGGAGCTTCATCTTTTTGACTGGCTACAGCAAATCAATTCTCTCAGTGATACAAACAGATATACACACTCGAGTGTTACTCCCTTTACCAGAACAATGTCGCACCATAATAAAAGACGTGTCTACCCGCAAGCACAAGCCCAGTTTAGCCAAGGCAGTGGTGCTCAGCAAGCAGGTGCTTTCTACCCACCACCAGGTCAGGCAGATGCCTCCCCAGCAATTGGAGGTACCCCAGGTACCCCACAAATGGGGATCAATCAGCCAGCTGCTAGTCAACAAAGAATTTTCACCCCTGCCCAGCAACAATTGAATCAGCAAGTTGATCAAGCTGCAACAGGTCTGGGTGACATGAAATTGAACAACCCGCCAATGGTAGACCCAAGTGTGTTGTATCAGCAACAACAATACCAACAGCCAATGCAACAACAGCAACAGCAACAGCAAATGTATGGTGGCGGTATGAACCAGCAACAGCAGCAACAGCAGCCACCAAGACCAATGAATCAACTATATCCAATTGATTTGTTAACAGAGTTGCCACCTCCAATTAGTGATTTAAGCTTACCTCCACCACCTTTGATGATCCCACCTGAGAAGATTGTTGTGCCATCTGAAACAGCCAACGCTTCCCCAGATTACATTAGATGCACACTGAATGCAGTCCCAAAAAACAGCTCCCTATTGAAAAAATCAAAGTTGCCTCTTGGTTTGGTTATTAGACCATACCAACATTTACACGATGACATCAACCCACCTCCTCTGACCGACGACGGTTTAGTTGTCCGTTGTCGTCGTTGTCGTTCCTACCTGAACCCATTTGTCTCATTTATCGAGCAAGGAAGAAGATGGAGATGTAACTTCTGTAGACTAGCTAACGATGTTCCAATGCAATTAGACCAATCTATGGAAGGCTTGCCATCAAACCGTTACGAAAGAAACGAGGTTAAGCACGCTGTCATGGAATACTTGGCTCCAAAGGAATACGCTATTAGACAGCCACCACCATCAACATATGCTTTCATTTTGGATGTCTCTCAGAATGCTATCAAGAATGGTTTATTGGCTACTGCCGCTAGATCCATCTTGGAATCTTTGGAAACTATTCCAAATCACGATGGTAGAACTAGACTTTCTATTCTGTGTGTTGACAATGCCATTCACTACTTCAATATCCCATTAGATGAAGATTCCGATCAAATTCAAATGTTGGATGTCTGCGATATCGATGAGCCATTCTTGCCTAGACCAACTTCAATGATTGTTCCATTGAATGAATGTAGAAAGAATCTAGAAAAGTTATTGAATCAAATTCCTGAAATATTCCAATACAACATTATGAACAAGTTTGCCTTGGGTCCAGCTTTAAAGTCCGCCTACAACTTGATCAGTGGTACTGGTGGTAAGGTTATTGTTGTTTCTTCAACTTTACCAAACATCGGCTTAGGTAAGTTGCAAAAGAGAAATGAAGCTGGTATCGTCAATACCCCTAAGGAATCATCCCAACTATTATCATGTCAAGATTCCTTCTACAAGACATTTACTATCGATTGTAGTAAGGCTCAGATCACAGTTGACATGTTCTTGGCTTCAGAGGACTATATAGATATCGCCACTCTATCCAATCTGTCTCGTTTCACTGGTGGTCAAACACATTTCTACCCAGGATTCTCAGCTGCTAAATTCTCTGATGTCACCAAGTTCACTAAAGAACTTTCAAAGCACATCTCCATGGATATTTCCATGGAAACTGTCATGAGAGCTCGTGGTTCCACTGGTATCAGAATGAATTCCTTCTATGGCCATTTCTTCAACAGATCATCCGATCTTTGTGCATTCTCAACAATGCCAAGAGACCAAGAATACGTCTTTGAAATGTCCATCGATGACAACCTTGTTGCCAACTACTGCTACATCCAAGTTGCTGTTTTGTTATCGTTGAACACATCTCAACGTAGAATCAGGGTTATTACATTAGCCATCCCAACTACAGAAGCAATCACTGAAGTGTATGCATCAGCTGATCAATTGGCCATGACAGCATTCTATACCCAAAAGGCAGTCGCAAAGGCAATGAACAATAGTTTGGATGACGCAAGAGAATTGATTAATAAATCCGTTCAAGATATCTTGGCTACATACAAGAAGGAAATTGTTGTTTCCAACACTGCTGGTGGTGCTCCATTGAGATTATGTGCAAACTTAAGAATGTTCCCACTGCTAATGCATTCCTTAAGAAAGCACATGGCATTCAGATCCGGTATTGTCCCAAGTGATCACAGAGCCTCCGCATTGAACTACTTGGAATCCTCATCCATGAAGTACTTAATCAAAAACATTTATGCTAAGGTATACTCATTACACGACATGGTGGATGAGGCTGGTCTACCTGATGAAAATGGTTCGATCGTCTTACCAGAAACAATCAACGCAACTGCTTCGTTATTCGAAAGATACGGTTTGTACTTAATCGACAATGGTACAGAACTATTCTTGTGGATTGGTGGTGACGCAGTCAGTGAGTTGGTAATGGATACATTTGGCTCTTCCGACATTTTTGAAATCCCAATCGGTAAGCAAGAGTTACCAGCTCTGCAAAACTCCGAATTTAATGAAAGAATTAGAAACATTATTGCTAAGGTCAGAGAACACGATGATGTCATTACTTACCAATCCCTATATATTGTCAGAGGTGCTTCTTTGAGTGAACCTGTTAACCATGCATCTGCTAGGGAAGTTGCCACTTTGAGACTATGGGCCACTAGTTCCTTGGTTGAGGATAAGGTTTTGAATAGTGAGAGTTACCGTGAATTCTTGCAAAATATGAAGACAAGAATTAGTAAATAAGAAGTACGATAGACTAGCTTTTATTTGTTTTCTTACACATTCTTTTCTTTTATTAGAGAATAGGATCCCATTAAATCTAAAAACACTGTGGCAGAAGCTGGTATACTAATATATATGTAGCAGTGGTATATCTTTTGCTTGCGTAATCATTTCATTTTATTGATATTTATTTCTCTTATAGAATGGCAAGGAACACATATTAATAAATATGTGGCCATAACAGTAGAACAGTTGTGTACAGTATATAAGAAATAAATTATGTTATTAAATTCTGTATGTTAATTTTTTTTTATATCACATCTAGAAGGCATTTTGAGAAACTGAAAAAATGTGATTAGAAAATGTACATAATATCGATGAGCAGAAGCGTGCATGCATAAGATTTAAGCATAAAAGGCTAAAATAACAAATGCCTAACCAGATAGATCAAAGAATGTAAGTGAATATTGGAAATATCATTTTTACTAACTGAAAACAGTAATACTAACAAGTTTTTATACTATATTTAATCAGCGTTTCGAGATCCGAACTATATCAGCAGCAGCTTGCAGACGACCCGGTAGAGCAAGGTAATGATCAAAGCAATCAACCTGAACTAGACTTTGAGTTTGTTGAGGTTAATGAGGTGATATCAGAAGAGAAAGAGGTACAAGGAGACACCCAAAATGAAGCAGAAGCAGAAGAAGAGTTTGAATTCTTCCCATTATTCGCTACAGAAGAATTAACAAAAGTGGATTTAACTGCACCAGTGATAGAAGAAATAAAAAATGAAAGACCAAAGAATTATTATTTTGCACAGTCTACAGATTTAGAGGTATCCCAATTTGCTGAAGCTGCAATTTCTTTTGATGAAATCATAAACGCTGGAAATGCGACATGTCTACCATACAAAGAACGTATATTGGATGTATCAATTCATAATAAGAGGATAGAAAATGATAGATTGCAAAAGAAGAAACAAAAGACCAGAAAACTGGGAAAGAACCAAAGGGCAGCAAGAAAATTAGCACAAGAGAATATTAAGAAGCGTGCAGAAATTGAGGTTATGTTGAGAAAAATGATGAAGAAGAAGTTCCATAAGAGAGGTGGAAAGAAGAATAAGAAGAAGGCACCTTTAAATCCATTAGCCAATGCGGGAGCAAATTCAGTATCTGCCCAAGTAAAATAAGAATTTTCTATTACATAAGAATGGCACGTGTATAATATCATTACTCAATTAAGCATAGCGATTATAGTTCGTGACAATTATTATTATTATACATATATATATGTTATATACCCTAGTTTACCTGGACTTTGTGGTATCGATTATAGAAGTTAATATGGTAATCGACTGCAGCATTGTGTTCATATTTTTCTGATAATCGTTTTTACTGGTAGAATCAGGCATGCATTTATTCACAGTATCGATAATTATCTGTTTATTTTTCAGCAAGGATTTCCCAACTGGACCACCTCTCCTATACGAGGTTTCAACTTCCTTTTTGAAGTTTGTTGAGATTCTATTCCAAAACAACTCTCTAGGTGTTGAGCTTTGTAGTTTTCTTTGAGATGAAAATTCCAACAAGAGGTTTGTATTATCTACTTTTGTACCTTCCATTATTCTTTCCAAAATGAAAATATTGTAACTCTTGTCAACTACCTCTTTAAAAGCCTCTGGGAAGTTTTTAATGGAATTCACAGTTCTTGCTAAGATTTGTGAATTAGATGCAACATGAGAAAGGACGATCTTTTGGATAGTGGTAAAAAAGTCAGTAGGGGATAATATAAACAGGCTGCTAGATAATGACTTGATTCTTTCTTTGTTAGCTTTGATCTTGTAGCTGTTGAGGCAATCTTTTGACAAGGATAGAATTATAAAATCAAGTAGTTTCTTCTTATTATCTTGTATCGTTTCACTCTCTAGGGTTTTTATTACCTGTAAAGATTTCAAATTAACATTTTCCTGTTTTGTTATTTGCAGTTGGGAATGCAAAGAAGCTAGTTGGAGTGCTTTCTCAATAGTCAGACGTTTTTCGGTTTCCATGAGTGAGTTGATTTTATTAGCTAGATGAATGTAAATCAATGCATCCCGTAAAATGTTTGAAGTTTGATATACTTTACCCAACACAGATTGTAATTTCTGTGCTTTTTCATATGGTATCAATATTTCATCTTGTAATCTTTTATATGACAAATCCAAGTATTGCATACTTGATTTCAAGCCTTCGTTGATAGTTCCATTGACAGATTTTTCTTTGTGGATCTGATTCAGAAGCGTATATGGATTGTTATTGATTGTTTGATCGATTCTCGAGTCTATCTCTTTGATGTCATAGTTGATCTTTTTAATTGGAGTGTTGATATCTAATTCAGTAGTGTTAGAGTCCCCTTCATTAGTGGCCTTCAACAAATCATTGGCAAATATTTCCACACTGAAGTCATCATCTAAAACAGCTTCAAAATCTTCAAAATTATCGGACATCCTCCTGACTAACAAATGATTTAATTGTCCTTGTATTTGTCTGTTACGCCGTCTCTATATATTTATATGTGAAAGTGAGTACGTGTATGTTATCATTAAATTAACTGTGTTTTCTAACTGAAAAATTAGGTAAAGAAATTGAAAAAAATAAATAATTTATAGTTCATGTAATATAAGAAAAACACAATGAACAGTAAAGGGCATTTATATGGACGAGGCCAATATTACTGTGCTTGGAATGGTTTATTAAAATACGATCAAGAAGCTTCCAGTTATTTTTTGTGGTGAACACATTTTCCTGTGTACTTAATTTACAAAGACTATCCTAGCCTTGAAATAGTAATAAAAGTCATTGCTGTGATTATTTACTTTTTATAGTACATTTAACGTATGCATATGGTTGTTGTTGTTATATATATTACTCCATCATCCGGTGGAGATACTATTTGATTATTCTTGAGGTTGAAATGTAGATTCAACAACATGAGATCATTCCCACCAACTTACTAGACCCATACCGTCAGTTTGGCAACTTCCTATTATTGCATATGCAGGTGACTTATCAGGCTGTCTGGTCTCTTCTTCATCCTCTTCATTGACTTTCTCGCCATCTTTTGAGTCTTGTGGTTCTTTTGCCTCTTGTAGCTTCTGTTGTCTTTTTGCTTCTGCCTCTTCTTCCGCTTCTCTTTCTTTTGGTGATTTTGGTTTTACATCAACAAATACTTCTTGTTCGACTCTGAATCTGATCTTCTCATTGACATCGAAGTATAACTTCGTTTCTTCGTCCATTGGCCATACCCACGCCGAGTCCTCTGGAGAATAGTAAGAGCCTTCGAACAGCATCTTCTGGGGCAAAAATATATCATCAAAAACACCCAATAAGGAGACTTGGATACCGTCTGCGGTACATTTTGTGATCCAGCCCGTTATTATTTCTCCTACAAACGGTTTGAAGACGACAACACGGAACGTCACATTGATATATGCAGACCCGTCACCTGGCTTCAATTGGCCTTCGTCGGCTTCTAAGACGTCATATATTGTGATACAAAGACCGATATGAGGAATTATCTTGTTTGCATATTTGTTATTTAACTGATGGGTGATCGATGAAATGGTATCACGATGGAACTGATCTGGAGGAATTCTAACTAAATCAGAGATTTTGGACAGGATAAACATTTGTATTTCGGAGAGTATTGGGAGTTAAAATCTGCTTCGGTTAGTCTTGAGGACTGTGCCCTTGGAAACGCTTCAATACCGTACGTGCTCTAGGTAACCAGCTATGTATCTGCTCGATCATTATTAAATAGCAAGCAGCTTTATTGATTTCGATGCATAAAATTGGGTCGTGCGAAGCGACTGAAAATTTTATCTCACAGTGAAAATTTCTCTGCGATGCCTTCCGATGCGATGAGTTGAAGCACTGGCCACTGTCAATATATCAAAGAGTATGGTGAGGGTTTCTGTTTTGGTATGCAATAAGGTCTTGGTCCGTGCTGAAGAGAGTATTAACTAGTTGTACGCCAGGTAAAGTAGTAAATCAACACTATGTCCAAGAGATTTAACAAGAAGAACTCGCAAAAGTACGCTGTCGTCCATAGACCGCATGATGATCCTCATTTCTATGACAATGACTCGTCAGCCCATGTGTTTGTGCCCATTGCCAATCCAAATGCGAAGAAAGGAAAGGACCATCAGAAGATGCTGGATTCTCTTCCATCATTAACAAATGAGCCAGTGCCATCCAAGGCGAACGAACCAGAAAACAAGAACCTGGGTAGCGCAGCATTATACGGTATCGAATTCGATGATTCTAAATATGATTATACACAACATTTAAAGCCTATAGGTGTGGATCCTGAGTCAGTGTTTATCCCGGCTAAAAGTTCAGAGCCAGAGAAAGTGAAGAAAAACATCGAAGATATGTTTGTTGAGCCGGAATACCAGGATATCGAGAATGCTCCTGTGACGACTGTGTTTCAACGTGGTGTTGCGAAACCAGAATACTTAGCTCATCAACAGAATGTCACAGATGATATCGTAGGTTTCAAGCCTGATATGAATCCTGCTCTGAGAGAAGTTTTGGAGGCTTTAGAAGATGAAGCATACGTGGTTAATGAGGATGTCGTTGTAGAAGATGCCAAGAAGGTAAAGAAACCTGAGTCAAAGCAGAAAAAGGAGAAAGATGCTGAGGAAGTTGAATTTGTTGATGATGATGAAGATGATGTCTTTGCAGAATTGCTAGCGGGTGGTGAAGCAGGTGATGATGATGAATTTGAAGACAAATTTGACGAATGGGATATCGATAATCTTGAGGATTATGAAGGTGACCATTACAAGGAAGAGATGGCTCAGTTTGACAACGTCGAAAATTTAGAGGATTTGCAGGGCATTGACTACCAGGCAGATGTTAGGAGGTTTCAAAAGGAAAAGAAGCAAGGAGATGAATATGAATCTGACAATGACTTTGACTCAGATGCTGGTAACAGAAGCCTCGGCGATGAGCAAAGCTTAGGTGGTAAAGACTTGGATGAAGAAGAGGAAGAGGAAGCTGACACCTTAGGTGATCTACCGACGATAAGCTCGAAGCCTGCTAAAGGCAAAAAGAAAAAGAATGCTCGTCGTAAGAAAGGTGCTATGTCAGACATATCTGGGTTTTCTATGAGTTCGAGTGCAATTGCACGTACCGAAACGATGACAGTCCTTGATGACCAGTACGACCAGATTATCAATGGTTATGAAAACTATGAAGAGGAGCAGGAAGAGGACGAGCAGGAGTATGAACCATTCAATATGGAGGCTGAGCGTTCGGATTTCGAGTCCATGGTGGATGATTTCTTGGACAACTACGAACTAGAAAGCGGTGGCAGGAAATTGGTCAAGAAGAATGAAGAAGTGCAGAAATTCAAAGACGCTGCTGACAAGGTGAGCAAAGGTAAGCTGTCCGCAAGAAGAAACCGTGAACGTGACCAACAGCAGAAGAAGGACGTTAACAGTGTCACCAACAGCTTAAGCAGCTTACGCTTCTAGTGACTGTAATGTATTTTGCTAGTAGTACAAAGTGATTTCCCCGCGGCACTCCGATCTGATTTTTGAGTGGAAAACAGGAAGCGGAAATCTCGAAGGGGAACAGAGTTACAGCAGCTTCGTTTATTTACAGTGGAACGAGCAGGCCAAGGGTTTTGTGAACAACAGGGGTTGATACGCACATTACTTGTTTGTGTGTTTGTGTATATAATATCATATAGTGTTATAGAGCTCATCTTTGTACATTCAGAGAAGAGGAATTAATTGTCAAAGTAAAACAAGCAATATTTAAAGGATGTCTGACGAAGTACAAGAGCTAAAGAGAAAGGTTCAAGATTTAGAAGAAATTGTTAAGAAGCAAAGTCTGCTGATAAGTAAAACTGGGAAAAATGTCATGCAAATGCAAGTTTCTCAGCAGAGATCAGATGTTATCAACTTCACTTCCCCAAAGAATTCCGGTCCTTCTATTGTAGACACTTCCAACGTTGCTACCAATGATGATTTAGTCCAGTTGGTAGGTGAACTACAAGGTGAATTGAACACTATCGAGGAGAGGTCAATCAGAAGACTGGTCAATACTGTGAAAAACAAGCCAGAAGATCTGATTGCACCATTACCAAACGCCGATGGTGATGTTCCAACGCTCGAGGATGAATTCTTCCCTACTACTGTTAAGGATTTCGAAAATATTACAGACGTCCAATTATTCAGGTTAGCCAAATTCTACGAGAGACTTGCATTAAACACCAAGGAGCAAGAAAAATTCGAGGACTACTTAGAGGGTAAAATCGAAAATGTTCAAATCACTGACTCGACCGACGACGACGTTAAGAAGGAGCTTGCTCACTACTCTGATGACCAAATAGAAGATATCTTTAATGAAGTTTCAAGATATCTCGGTCTACCTATCAGAAGAGGTAACAAGGTTTGGTGATTTTGAACGATATGTTTCTTAGTTTGTTACCCAGTTCAAGAATAATATAATTATAAATAGGTTTTTTTATATTGAAGCTCTAATGTATGCAACATTAAATTTGTTGATTAAGAAAATATTTGTTCTAGCTTATTAATTAAAAATAAATATAATTAAAGTTTATAAAACTATCAGTCTCCATATATGCACATTCGGTTATTCAGCTAGAATGATTCTTGAACCAATACCAGAAAATAAGCCTAGGTGAAAATAATTTTACCTGGACCTGAACTTTTTACCGGATTGTTCGTGGTTGCTCGAGTCGAATCTTCTAGGACGCTTGTCTCCTCTGTTATTATCATCGCCGCCCCTTCTGCCGGTATCCTCACGGCTGCGTGGCTGTAATGGCTTGGAGTCTGGGAACATCTCTAGCTCTTGATCTTTCACTAGCCTCTTCCAGTCCCATCTCTTCCGTACATATAACTCTAGTTTCCAGTTCTTCCATACCTGTCTACCGTACGTACTGTTCTTCACCTTCTCTGATTCTCCAACCAATGCACCAGCGATACGCTCCTTGTATAGTGTCAGTTTAACTGTGAAATTCCATAGCTTGTCCATAATGTGTGAACCATACGCATTGCATGCCATGTTCACAGAGTCCTTGCACAACACGTTAAGAACCATCCTTCTTTTGATAAGGTCAACCCTCTTTGGATCTAAAACATGCTCCACCACATGCGAAAACACACCGTGGTAGCACATCTGTAGAAATCTCTCCTCTGGTAAGGCCAACATACTGTCGACTGTAACATTCAAGAACTTTTCGTCGTAATCTATAAGCTGCTCCAAAAAGAGTGATCTTCTTCTTTCCTCCGCCGTTGGCCAGTCGTCTCTGGTGTTACCCAGTGTAGAGGAGCTCAGCAACAGACAGCTCTCCAAAATATTCCTGCTTTCAGATTCCTTTGGATAATACTTCTTCAGCAATTGATCTATCACATCCTCTCTCAAATAGTTTTCCTGCTTGTTGCTCGCATTGATAATCGCAGTACCAAAGTCAATATTCGAGTTCAAAAGCATGCTTAATTCAGGTACAAGTACATCGAGCATCTGTTTCACCTGCTTACTCTTCAAATGCAACAGCAGTGCTCGCACAACAAATGCACCTGTGGTATCTCTCTTTGCCAACTTCACAATACGCTCCTTCATGTATAGATGGTATAGTCTCTCCACATACTTCAATCTCCCGAATGCAATGACATTCTCCAGGAAGTGTGATCCGACTGGGTCAGATAACAGGTACTCAATAAACGATTCCTCCTTGGCATCCTTCTCCTCTCCAGTGTTGAACACAAGTCTCCAAAACGAACGGTCCCTGTCAAAAATACCCTCCACCTGAACAATCAGCTGAACTACTGGCGAGGCTACCTTATCTACACACAGTTCTCTAAACTTGGTGATCGCAGATGGACTCACATCCGAACGAGATGCTGCACCGTTTACAAAGTCTTTGTACAGAGTTGTCACGATATCACGCAGTTGGATCTTGAACGATTCTGGTGTTTGATACACCTTGTTGAAGTCCTCGTTGTCCTTGATATCAATCATCTTACGGGCAATCTTAGACTTCTTCGAACGCACAATCGAATTATTCTGGGTCGAGCCCGGCAGAACCTTGGAAGACAGGATAAGGATGATCAGTCTCAGCACGTGCGAAGCATATGGATCGGTGACCATTGCCTTCCAGTGTGGCTTCAGCTCGTTCAGCATGAACAAGAACATGTTTTCCATGGAAACAAGGACTTCCCCATTGTCACCTTCGCCGTCGTTGTCAAAGCTTGGAGTGAGCAGTTCTTTCTCGACCAACGCGGTTGTTCTGACAAGAAGTGTCTCCATCACATGCGATGCATACTTGTGTGACGACATACCGTGGAAGTGTCCGTTGAACGCCTGGAACAGCACCTTTAGTTGGGCATCGTCACATTCCAGGATGATACGTTCCATTAGCTTGGAACAGATCTGGGACGTCACCAGCTTCAGCTCCTTACCTTTGGCTTCCTCGATGATACTAGTGACGAACTGGGCCTTTTCGTCTGCCGATTCGAATGCGTCC